>ML785946.1:96172-158125 GCA_009831015.1 Picea engelmannii
GTGAGGTGGCATCCGAATGGTTTGGATCTTACTCGCTTTCATGATTTAGTGGGATCATCCTAACCTCCTCACCTTATCCTCTTCAACTTATAAAAGGAGAGGAGTTCTCATGGAGAAAGTTAGCTTTGGTTAGCTTTGGAGCTAGGATGGCGATGGTGAGAGGAAGTGACGTTTAAACGGTATGTCACCTATCCCTCTTTAGTTAGTAAATTCAATATCTAAAACTTAAGAAAAGCGTCATGTTCTGGAGTGTTTTGTTCTAGATCTAGGTGGATCTAGGGAGATCAGTTAGTGTCTGCACCTACTGATTAGTTTGATAACAGGGGGGGTCTGGAATGAAACAAATCCAGGTGGGCCCCATCGCAATGCAGCGTCACCTCATTGCATCCAAACTCCCCCTCTATAAACATTTGTCGCTTATCAGTGTTACAATTCACCACCACCCTCTGCAAGTTCCACATCATGACCCCGTCAGCATGTCCCATCCATCTAACCATTACAGGTCATATCTTTCTCGTTCGCCTTCCAATCACCAGTGCACATGTCGACCAGAGGTACACTTAAGACGTCCTTCATCCTACACTCTCATGCTCTAAACGACCCATTGGCCATTTATGACTGGCCACCTACCCGTTTTCCATATGACCTGTCCTTGTTCGCCCAAACGAATACCCGTCCACTCAAATTCAACCTTATTTTGGTAATCTCCCATTCCATTCACATTCCCTATGTATCAAGAGATTCATTTTCCTCCGCCTCTGCAATGCCTCATCCAGCCACAGCCATTACCACTAACATTTTGTTTGAATTGCAGGTACTCTTCACAGCAATGGCACCAAAATCCAAGAAGGCAGAAGCTGGGGAAAATCCTTTCCTCCCACCTCTTGTCAACCTCTACAAGATCCCATTGGTCGACAAAGATCATCTGATATCATACACAAGGTGCGAAGTTGACTTTGTGGATTTGCAGTCATGGCTCAAAGACATTTTCTTAGATCAGAGCGATGAAATCGGGCTCTGGGAGTCCAATCTTACTTTATATCTTTTCCCCCAGGTCCATAATTTCCTTGAATTTTCCCTCAAATGCCAGGCTCATTACCTTCCTGACCAGAGAGCCATAGTCTCGTCATCAGTAGAAACTTTGTTCTTCATCATGCCATAGGCCATTGATCAGATGATGCAGATACCCAAAAATGAATATGCCTCCCCTTTTAATCTCGAAATCATAACAGAGTTATACCAGAAATTATCTTTTCCTCAAAGAGCCCAGATATTTGAATTTTTCCTCCCACAGGATGCTCAGTTCCCCAAATCAAATCCCCCCTATCCTTCCTCCCCGTTCTCAGAAAAGGGAAACCAAGTCATTTCATCACTCTGTTGTCTTCTTGGTTATTTTTCATACGCATGGGTGGATGAGCCTATATTGGGTTTTCTGTCCATTTTCTCTACCGAGGAAAAATCCACCACTCAGTTCGACTACAACACTTTCTTGGTGGAGAACATTCACGAGCAGTTTTCACAGTTCACCACAGAGGGCATGTTCCGGTACTCATCCATCCTAGCTTACATGTTCATCTTTTTTCAGGCAGATAGGTTCTCTTTATCAATGTAGAAGATGGACTAGGAAGGAAAACCTCAAGCAATCACATTATGGACGTCGTTGCTCAGGAGAAACTCCACTGAGTACAATTTTAAGCAATTCATTGAATTGTTTTATCATCTAGTTGTAGGCATGCTTAGTGGAAGACCTGAGCTGAGAATAAATGAAGAAATTCAAAGAGTTCTGCACCTTTCATATTTGGCAAAGACTGGAGATTGGTTTCTATTCTAGAATCACACATAAATCAGAGTGTATGGGTGCAAACTAGCTCCATACAAGTTGCCTAAGTATGTGCCTGTTTGAATATTCGCACCGGAATATATTCATCAGATGATAAACTCAGATGACATCCATTTTGTGTCTCTAAACAAAAAATAATAGATGAGGATCAAAGGACAAATAGGCCCATTTATCTGCAATAGTCGAGCTGCTGGGGAAGAGGCAGACAAATTATTGAAGGAAATGAAATTTAGCACTAGTTTTATTTGGAGATATGACCCTAGTGGGATCATTGCAGAGATGAGATCCAAGAACAAAAGTTCACCCTATGCCCACACCCTCAAGCCATAAATCAAAAAATATGTGAACCAGACAGAATGGGAAGTAAATACTCTGGTAGATTCCCACATGAATCTCTTTCAGTGTCTATTTCACTAACTACCACTCCAAGGGCACCCAAGGAAAAAAGACCAAGAAATGATGATTCACCTTCAATCATTGAGGTATCAACAGAAGAATTCTGGGTATACATCAAGAAACCCAAAACCACTCATGCTACTCACATGTCTGGTGAGGAAGAGCCCTACTCTGCCACAGTTATTGAGAGAAGACAACAGGTGGTGTCAACTTCTTCTTCGAAGAAGCAGACATAAATAGCTGTGACTACCCAAACTTCACAAGGTTCTATACCCCTAAGCATTTTTGAAAAATATGAAATGATTAAAAAGAAGAACTAAACACCGAGCAATAACACCTACTCTCAGTTTTGGAAGCAAACTTCCACAGCACAGCACAGACTATTGTCAGCATTTGACACAAAGAAAGGAAGAATGCATCTTGCATTTCTGCAAGCACAGGTACCTCAACCCAAAAAAATCACTGATTACAAGAACTCAACTATTTTTTTTGACACCAAACAAGTACATCCAGCTGATCATATGGACTTGCATAGATAGACTGGAGAAATGGTTTTCTCCACATTAGCACATGCTTCCGCTACAGCATCAAAGTTACAGGTGTCTTTAAGCAATGTTCAGACCCAATTGAAGTTGGAGAAGATATCCTCTTTTGCAAAGGATAATAGAATAAAATCCTTAGAGGAGTTGGTGCTCAAGATTGGGTATGATCCCTCAAATGTTAAAGCAGCAGAGGAAATGTTGAAGAAAAAGAATGCTGACATTGCATCTTTGAGAAAACAATTGAAATTGCTACCAATAGAGGATTCACAAGCTAAAGAAGTAGCTGAGGCAGAAAATGAGAAAGAAGAATTGTTGAAGCTTATCATGCAGCAGAATGCAGAGCTCAGAGAAATGGAGATAGAGTTGGAAAAATTATTGAAAGAAAAGGAACAAATGACACCAATGGAAGTCATTCCATTGAGTGCAGTTCCCATTGCAGAAGTAAGTATAGTAGCAGATCCAACAACCGCTACATCATAAATTTCATCAGCAACCCCATTGATAGCATTGGAAAAAACTGTGGAGTTAGCAAAATCCATGGAGGAAATGACTCTGCAAGGAACATAGATCAATAGGTTGAAAATGGAGATTGAAAATCTACAGGAACTCAAGTCTTCTTTCCAAACAAGATACAATGTTGAGAGACAAGTGTTAGAGAAACTCAAGTGCGAAATACAACAGCTCCAGAAACAAACAGTGGCAAGCAAGACAATAACAGAGGCTAAGAAAAACATATGGACAGATATTTCCAAATCCTTAAATGAAATTTGGCCCATGGTGCAGATCATGTTCGAGCAACATGATCTGGTTTTAAAGAGTAGGCAAGCCATTGACAGGATAATAACAGAGCTGGGTGAGATGCCCTCAGTGGCCAACGAGATCATCAAGTTTCTGAACTCCAAAACCAAAGAAGAGCTAAAAGAATTGAAATTCTAAGACATAACAGAGACTATCCTCGAGGTAAAAAGAGTATTGACTAAAAGGGGATTGATGTTACAGTTGGAGGAAAAGGCTCAGAACATGGACATTGGAGTTCAAAGATTTTTTAGCAAGATTGAAGCTTTACAGAAAAAGGGTCTTCCTGATCTACGTGTCCTAAATGATAAACTAATGACTCTGTCCGATTACAAGAAAAGGATCGCCACCGCGACCAAAGATAGTTCCAAGTTTTCAGGGATACAGGGCAACATCATGAGCAAAGCATTCTTGGAGACTCTGCAACATGACCTCAACATTCAGCATGAGATCAAGTATGTCTTCATCATCAAGCCGACTTTTGTTAAATACACCGAGATGGACGAAGTTTACTGTCGGTTATTGAAAATTACCATCCCAAGCACACAGAGATGGGATGAGCTGTGTGATTTGATTGAGTAAAGGCAAAGCCTCATCCATCTCATCATCCATATCATCATCCATCCCAGCATCCATCTCAGCGTCCAGCTCAGTATCCAACACAGTTGAAGTCATTTGAATGACTCAACAACGGTCTTCCCCGAAATCAACATGAGAGATTCAACACATCATCATCAATTACTACATTTCTGCATCTTGTTAGATTAGTTAGTTAGACTCAGACTCTTTCACGTCCTGATCATTAATGACAGGGTCGTTGTAACTTGTATTATAAATATTTCTCACTTAGAAGTAGGAAGGTGGTTGATCTTTACGCCCGAGCAAGCTCTAGTTGCTGTAATTTTTATCAAGAAGTTGTTCCAGTAATACAAAGAGAAGTTTCACAGGATTCCTGCGTGTAAATTGTTGGTGAAGTTCCCTCTGTTTGCGTACAAGTTTTTTCTTTCTCAGTTATCATATTGTCTCTCTGAAATCTAATCTTTAAAAGAAGTTAAAGTTGCAGAATCTACCATTGTGTACTATGTTCTTCATCTTTTACAGATTTAAATATTTTTCCTCTGATGTTATAACAAAGAAATTCTTAAATGCTTTTTGTTTTAACTGATATCTCACCTTTTCAACAATACACCATTTTTATTTCTAAAGAATCCAGCGTTAGCACTATCTCGCCCTGTGAAACGAATCTTGTAACGTTGTCTTTAACTTCTATCTTTTAAAAATAAACCCCATAGCCCAATGGAAGCGTAATTGATATTCAGCCACTTCATTCAAAAACAATACAAACAACTCGGTTATATTCTTTCTAACTAGCCTAAAATCTTTGAAAAATCAAACAAATCTAGAACTCACAGAGAGATCCCGCTCTGAAACTGGTAGGGCTAGCTTCTAGTTTCGAAGCAATTGGTTAAGGTTACCTCTGATAAGTTTCTTATTACCTCATAACAACCTCTGGGAATTTACAGAGTGATAACAGGATGTACATGTGGTGTGGCCATGTTTTGAATCACACGATTTATTTATATGATTCAATTGTATGAGGTAGGATGCACGGTGTATCCTCAATACTCTGTGATATTATCTCCTTATAAATATAGAAAGTGACATTGTTGTCCATTTTCCTATTCTTTTGCGTGATATTCCACAAAGAAACATACCTCGCTTCCAGGTATGGCGCCTGCGTACCTTCCAAGAACTGAGTTTCTTCTGGATCCCTTCAATCAACCAACACAATCAAAATTAGCAACCAAGCATAGTGAAAATTGATACCTTTATCCCGTGCTTCCCTACATTCAGTTAAAAATTGGTTCACCAAAACTGTCACCCAGTGCATCTACACTCTTGATGCACACTTTTCTGTTGTTTCTATTACTTCTGCTAGTACATGGTCTCTGCAAAATTTCCTAAGTAAATTTCAAGCCATCACCTGTGTCACAAATTTGACGACATCCTCATAAATACTCACGACATCCAATCCACACACTGCTCTAGGTGTGGCATATGTTTTCTTCATCCTTTCTCTTGAGTCTTATTCGTGAACAGAGGAAGTGGGTCTTCCTCTGTTGACAAAAATCCTATAATCTGTGCGATAAGCTAGGTGTCAATTGACACTGGCCTATCCAACCAAAGGAAACCTCCATGGACACAAATCAGCAATAACTTTATGTATATTTTAATTTATGTTCTTCTTCCAAAGCGTGGGACCTCCAACATGTTCAATATTCTTGTTCATTGCAGTCCTGTTACCCACTCCTATGGTTCGACTGTGAGTACAAGTGAGTTTGGAATGAGTTCTGTACAAATATATTTTTGTTGTGCTAAATCCAACAATTTCTTTAGATTTGCAAGATCATGGTTTGAAAACCACAAACTTCCTACTGTGCCCAACATATCTCCCTCAATGCTGACCCTAGGTGGAATCACTAGTGTAACGTGATCATACTTCGGATCCTTGGGAAGTCTAATTGGCTTTGTTGTTGGCTTCCTGGTTGGCACAAATGCCCTTGGGAAGTTTATTGGATTTGATGCCTCTGCTCTTGGGAGGTCTTAGTGTGCAATTTTTTCATCTATGATGTGGCTGCCCATGCCTTTGGTGGCACCATAAATTTTTGCAACTCAATCAACTCCCTGTTCTCTTCTAATTTCCAAAAAACCATGAACCTTTCTCGTTTCCCCTCATATGATTTTATAAGTTGTTGGAAGTTGTTTCATTCCTCTTCGCGCCAAAACTTACAGTCCATTTCGATTTTGTTCACATTCAATTCTTGTCCAGATTCTGCATTAATTTCAAATCATGGTCTAGATTTTTCAGTCTGTCAAAATCTCGTCATCGCTTTTCATTTATGACGACACATTCATGCCATCTCGCCATCGTGTTTTCTATTTAATTATTTTCCCATCATCCGCTCAAGTCTTTATACTGGCTTTTTTTGTGCACAATTCAATTCTTCTTTTTGCGCTCCTTCCTATTTCTTACTTCATTTCTGTGACATTTTATTGTTCATCTCTTTTTCTGCTAATTTGACTCTTTGAACAATTCAAGCCTCCTATCTCTTCAAATTTTTATTGTGTATTGCCTCAAGCTCTTTCATGCTTTTTGAAAAAAAAATATTTTTTCTTTTTAGTATATAATACAAATATAATACAGATACTATAGTACACATACTGCACACTTAGTCTAGTGCGAGGAAGGACAATTGTCCCTATACAGTTTCAACTGACTTCTATTGAGCAGTCCTTCCATGATTTCCCCATTCAATTTATCCAACCAAACAACACCTTCCTCTGTCACAGATCTTATCACATACATACCCAATTAGTGCATTTTGAACTTTCTAGAGTGCTACAAAAATTTGTTGTCATAGACGCAAACTAGATCTCCCATCTGGAACTTCTTTTGTTTAATATGGTTGTCATGCCATGCCTTTTTGCGTTCTTTATGAACCTCCTAATGAAATCCTTCGATGAAGCGGTCTTCCTCTAATTCCACTATCTCTTACATTCTTTTCTCTACTGCTCCAGAATCCATGAGCTCTATCAGTGCGAGAATGCACAAACTTGACACAGTGAACTCCATGGGCATAAATGCTTCCTAACCATATACTAATCAGAATGGTGTCTATCCTGTCAACTTCTAACATGTGGTCCGATATTCCCATAGTACTGTAGGAATCCTCATGTCCCAGTCATCTCGATTTACGTTACATATCTTCGTTAGTGCATGCTTTAGGATCTTGTTAAATGCTTCCATTGTTTTGTTCACCTGAGGATGATAAGGTGTGCTCTTTTGTTGATAAATTTGAAATTATTTTGTCAAAGCAACAATCATTTTATTCAAAAAATGGGTCCCCTAGTCACTCATAAGGATTCTAGGACATCCAAACCTCATAACAATATTCTCAAACAGAAACCACACAATAGTCTCTGAGCTGCAATTTCTGACAGGTTCTACTTCAACCCATCGGGTCAAGTAATCTATCGCAATGATTATATATCTTGCTCCTGACCTTTTTTATTGGGGGTTGATCGGTCCAATGAAATCAACTTCCCATTTATCAAATGTATACAACGTAACTTGTGGTATTAAAGGCATCTCGTCTCTTCTAGATGGATTCCCGAATTGTTGATAGACATCACAGGTCTGACATAAATCCTTAGCATCGTTATGAAGGGTGGGACACCAAAGTCCTATGCATAAAATCTTCTGAGCCATTTCTTTCCCTGCATAGTGGCCTCTCGTAATTTATTCACATGACTTTGATAATATCATAGGCCTCTCATGCTCCAATACACATCGTCGAAGAATACCATATGCACTTAACTTATACAAATTACCCGCTATAAGTTGATAATTTGCTTCCTTTATTACTAATTGTTTCTTCTGCGTAGTTGTAAATTTGGGTGGGGCTACTTCTGTACTAAATAACTAGATAATATCTACAAAGTAAACATCAATCATCTGTATTGTGATCATGTGTGCATCTAGTATACTATCATCCAAATTTCCTACATATTCCCCTATTAATATGCGTGACAAATGGTCAGGTCCTGTATTTAATTTTCCTGGTTAACAATCACTTTGAACTCATACATATGAAATAATAAAACCATTTGCATATCCTCCCCCCAACACTGGCTTATTGACTAAGTATCTCAATGCATAATGATATGTGTACATCTTAAAATGTGATCCCAAAAGATAATGTCTAAACTTATGTAGTGCATATACCATTGCCAATACTTCACGCTCTATAGTAGTGTAATTTTGTTCAGTAGTCGACAACTTCCTGCTAGAAAACACAATGGGATGATCCAAATCTAATTCAACTGGATGAGCTAGAATTGCACCTAACACTATAGATGATGCATATACTTGGACATGGAATTCCTTCTTCCAATCTGGAAATACTAAAATTGGTGCAGTAACCAGTTTTTTCTTCAAAGTATCAAAACTTTGTTGACATTCCTCTTTCCATTGAAACTTGACCTCCTTCTTCAACAATTTTTCTACCAGGGCTGTGATCTGTGAGTATCCCTTAATAAATTTTATGTAGTAACCCATATGAACCAATCTTTCTCATAGTTGTCACATTGAAGTAGGTGGTGGAAGATCAACAATAAAAACAATCTTTGCAGGATCAACCAAAAGTCCTTGTTTACATACTACATGACCCAACATGATACCAAAAGGTGCACATAAAATACACTTCTTCAAGTTCAACGAAATAAGGAATTATCTACATTTGTCCAACATCAAGTGCATAGTTTCAATATGGTCCTTCAACAAACTGAACACTATCCAATCATCTAAATATACTTCTAGGAATTTATGAATGAATTCTTTAAAAGTCACGACAACAACTTAAGAAAATAGCGTTGGTGCATTTTTCAATCCAACATGCGTGACACTATACGGATAACATCCCCATTCTATTGCAAATGTTGTCTTATTCCTATCCTCCTATGCAATCTTAATCTGGTGATACCTAGAGAATCCATTAGTGAATGAGTAAGCTTCTTGTCCTCCTATATTCTCCAAAAAATTCATTTGTAAATAGGGTAGGGAACAGGTCATGTAAGAAAGCATCATTCAATTTCCGTAGGTCCACAAAAATTGTGATTCCACCCGTTTTCTTGTCTTGGACCACCATCGGAATTATCCATTCTAATTCGGTGTCAGGTTCAATAATCCCAACTTCCAACATCCTATCTATTGTTTCTTTCAATTTTTTCTTATATACTGTGTTCAATCGAGACAATCTCTTCTTCACTGGATTTGCATCCAGCTTCAAGGGGATCCTCATCTCCCCTAGCTCCCTATAAATCCATTTCATTTATGAAAATGTAGTTGGAAAAATGTCCTGGTATTTGTGTAGTAAATCAACAATATTCTCCACAATTTCTTCATTCTAGTAGTCTCCAATGTTTGCGAATTTGGGATTATCCTTCGTACCAATAATCACATTGCACATTTTCAATGACCTTTCATACACAATAGATTCAAGCTTGAGACCCTCTACTGTGCACTCTCCTTTGGTTTCTGGCACTTGAAAATTTCTCGAGTCTCCATCCTTCGGTCTTCTCCAACAACATTATAGCATTCCAAAACCTCTTGAACAATCACAAAATATCTGGGTGCACTACATAAGGGTACTGGTCCAATCGGGTCTTCTGATGTAAATATTTTATTTTTGATAATCTGCATAGTTGTGTCGATCAAAGGGGCATCATCTTCAAAATTGAAAGTTACCTTGAAGTTGCAAGTCAAATCTTCCCACTTTGTTATTCCTCTGCATACTTCCAGTTCTATATACTAGTTCTTCGGGATTGTATCCATAGTGTGTACAAACAAGTGCATCCATTCCTACTTAGGTACTTAACTCCATGTCGCAATGCACTGTGTAAGATGATTTTTAGGAAAACTCAACCCAATGTACCTATGTGCAGTATATTCAGTTTTTTTTTCCAAACCTGACCTGTAATATCCTTCTGCATTGATGCCAATTATCTATTCTATCATTATGTGCAACCCACCACATTGCAGGAGTCGCTTTTAGCTTGACATCCAAATCTATCAATCTATGTTTTTTCGGTATATACAACTCAAATTATTTTACAAAAGAATCTATATATATTATTCCATCATATTTTGATGGATCACATACCTCGGCACCAATCCAATGCAATGTGTGAGCAATTTGGGCACATCTCCTTGTAGATACTTCATGCAACCTCTATTGCCAATGTTCTAGGGCTTTTTTTGAATCTGAAGTGCAAGAAATGATACTTCTCCAACTAAATACACCTTCAGTTGTAGTATTAATACAATCATCCATCCACGTGGTCACATTGTAAAGTTTATCGAGTTATTTTCCCTTTACCGGTTCCACATATCATCTTCCTTCTGTGGGATTTAATGGCGCTTGATGACTCTCAAGTATCCTACTTCAAAGATCATTCATCTATTTTTCAGATCAATAATGGTCTCGTTATCAAAATCCCAATCGAGTCCATGTAATGCTGGATAGGGTTTATTGTCATCCACTATCTCTATTACTTCAAAATTTGTTGTGTTGCACACTCCATCAATATTAACATTCACCCATGTCAGTCTTCTGATCGAAACGATCTTGTGTTGATTTGCTAGCCTCGATTGAATAGGTGACCAGATCAACTTTGGTTTTCCCATCGTCTCCCATGTCTGCTTCAGAAGGACATTCACATCATATCCCAGATCCAAGATGATATTATACATATCATAGTCTCCTATCTGTGCATTAAATCGTAATTCCCTATTCATTATTTTCTTGCACTGTACTTGGTTAACTGTTCATTTTGCAACAAGTGATTATTTATCTTGCGTGCATTGGTAGATCATTCTGCGTAGCATGTTTAATGTAGTTTCATCCTTTATTAGTTCTAAACAACTCTTTAAGAAAATTTTCATAATGCTTTCCTTATCAAATGTCCTTTCTATAATCAAGTGGTCATAGGCTGGAGGCATGTCATACATAGGTTGTGAAGTTGATGCTCCCCATTCTATTTCTAGCAGCTCCTTCATTGTTTGCTTGTATGTGTCTCTCTCTTTCCAAGTGTCAAATGTTGGAGGAGGTTCTGCTACTTTCCTGACCCACTAGTCAGTCTAATTTCCTTGTTTTGTCACATCGGCTCATGTTCTTACTCCTTTGCATGTAATGGTTGCTACCCTTGGTCAATCATCGCACTCTTCTGCTGCTATCATATGCACATTCTGGCTCCTTTTCTCCTACCACTTCGTGATCAACTGCCGAAAGTATTTCGTTGAATGATCTAATTGTCTACAATACATATTTGTTTTAGAGGGATTCAAACAATCTCGTGCTAAATTCCCAGGCTAGTTACAGTTATATAAGATAATCAATCCTCTTCCTCGACCTCTGAATATTCCTCTTCCTCTTTGATTGTACCCCCTTAGAGTATTATACTATGGTACCCCTCCTTTTGATCAGTCTTCCGCTTGAACTTTGTATGCATATGAGGTGTGTTCTCTCATTAGATCGAGTGTGCGATAGTTTTTTTCGCCATGTCCCACAGACTTACAAAAACTACAAAATAATGTTTTTACACTGCTCTGATACTTCTTCATCAAAGGATGGGAGGTTGGGTGATGACCCATCATTTTTCATATCATCCGGTGGCAAAGGGATTCATAGCTCTTGTATCCAAATAATCTTTAAAGGTTGGACATTCATTCTTATGATGACCTTCCTTTCTGCATGTAACATATGAGATGTATTCACTCTTTTCCTTCCCTTTAGCAAGCTCATGCAACTGAATTGTCAATGTTTAACTATGAATGAACCTGAGCCATCCCTGCATCATTCTCTCCTATAGGGGATGCTTCCAACTTCATGGTGATATCTAGTTATTCTAACTATGACGTAATCTTCTACTGCATCAATGGGCATCATATATGTGATAACAATCCTGCAATGAACCATTCCCTTTGTTTCTCATCTGGAATCTAGAAGGTCAACCGATCCATCAATATCTTGAATTTTTTATCAAAATCCCATACTAATTCACTCTACATTGTTTGATCTCTTTTAGTTATGTAATACATTGCGACTTAGACTTCGGTTTCTGGAAATATTTTAACAGGTCTTGCCTAATGTCTGTCAACGTTCTATCTTGTCTCGTAGGTGTAGTGGACTGATACTTCATATACCAGAGTAACACATTGTCTATATATGTCATCACTAACTGCGCGATTTCCGTATCGTCATCCTGGACCTCCTTCACAGTCCATATTGCTTCACAGACAAATAAATGATTTTCTAGATCTTCTGTCCCCGCTCTGTGGAAGTTTGAAGACAAGAATTCTCAAAGTGAGATCTACCCCTTCCATTGTGTACTATGGAATATTCTTCCTTGGTGTCGCTATCTAAATCTAGGTTGTCATACTACTTCCACTACTCTTACTTCCTTTTATGCTATCCTTTCTTCCTTCACTAACTACAAGTGTTTGTGACAAATTTTCATATCTTACCTCATACCTCAGAGATGCACATGGGGTTGTGGGTTCGACACATAATCTGGCATGAGTGGAGCTACTAGGATGTAATGGATCTCCTTCTGTTGGACTGAGCTGACGGTCCTTTTCCTTCTCTTTCATTTCCATGCAAGATATTCCTTCGATATGAAGCACTATGCTAGTGTCTCTTTCATCAAACGCACTGCGTTTCCCTTCTCTATCAGCCACAATCATCTTCCTACCATACCAAAATATTTTTCCACTACACAACACTCCAATATTTTATTTCATCGCACCTTCTTATTTTCTTGGAATTATCAACCCTTTCATTCCTTATTCATTATTTCCTACATCCCTCTACTCTCAGACCATCCCCTAGTAAGGCCCCAGTCCCCCTATGTGTGAAAAGGTGCTTAGATACTAGGGAAATCAAATTCCAACTTCATAACCGCATTATCGCACAAAAACATCTTGACCCAAGTAGACAATGATTTCAAATATCTTCCATGTGGGCCTTTAAAGAACTCCTTTTCAACAACAATGTATGACTAAGTACACTCTATAGAAAACTTAATAATATAAACCCCCAATACACTATCCAACCAAAAACCAACTGCATGTGAGATTCAATTACTTACGTTTTAACTTGCTAGATAAACTCAAGGGTCCAACTCCTCGAAACAATAATTTGGAATGTTTCATTCTTTTCAACTAACCTCTATAACCATTTATCCAAAACTATAGAGAATTCAAAAAATAAAATCCCATGTAAGTATGTAAATACATACCTCTGCGACCACTACTCTGAGATGCTATACATGTTTCTATTATGACCTCTGGAAAACTCATTCTCCTTCATCTCTAACCATGATCATCCAATATTTTCCTTAGTCGGCCTCCACATTCCCTTCAGTCCCAGATCTCGGTTTTGACAACAGAACCATTTGTTGGCACACAGTAGGAAAACCCAGGGTTCAAGGTGAATTTACCAACAAAACCCTCAAATGTTGGTCCTTTTAGCCTCACACGCAATCAATTGAAGTCTCACCATAGGTATCTATGGGAACTGCAGGAACCAGGTTTCTGGAATGATGAAGGGACGAAAGGCAGTCCTTGTAACCATTCTACTTAGCATTTGTTCATTATTCCTTATAGCATGTGTGCATACACATAATAATAGGTAACATATTCATAGCAACATAAAATATATCACATGCGCAATAAACAAAACATCAACCACAACACAACACATAGACACCATGATTAATGTGGTTCACCCAAGATTGGATATGTCAACAATGTTTGATTTCTTATTATATTATTTAGAACATCTATTACAAAATATGTGCACTATGCTCATACATTATGTCTCAGACATACAAAATGCCCTTTCCATTCTCCTATCTCTCCATTGCTCTCTACTTCTTACTCTCCAACTACTACTCTATCCCTGAAACCCTTACATATTTATACAATTACTATGGGGCTTAGCCCATATCGATGGCCAAAATGCCTAATGACTTCCAATGATCTTTCTTCCTTTGCACGCGTTGATCCATGAAAATGCACCAATTATCTTTCCTTATTTTGCATGTGCTGCACAGTTCCCAAAATTGGTCCCCAAAATTCTATCCTAACAAAATTCCATTGTTAAGGTACTAAAAACCTACACTAATGGAAACATATACGCATTATATTTTTCTTGAAAAATAACATACCATTGTTTGAGAAAAACAAATTTCAGACAGTGATCACAAATTTTATAAATAAAAATTATATATTCGGAAAGCTAATTCAATTTCCTACATTTCATCTTTTTACACCATATTCAAATTCATTGTGAAAGGACCTTGAATCATCCCTCCAAGTTAACATAATGTTATTTTTCCATGTTTGCATTGCCACTAACGCGTCATGAGAGGCCATCATTAGCTTGAGCCCACCCACATATTAGTTCTTGTTTGAATTTTCATATATGTCGTGATATCCTAACTATTTATGATACTTTTCACTTTCATATATGTCTTGATCCCCTAACTATTTATGATATTTTCCAATTTCATTATTAGATATTTCACTAGATTTTGTTTATTTAAAAACTATTGGTTCTAACATTCAAAATGATATTCTGGGACCTGCTATGAAGAGTTCTTAGATATGTCGTTTCATTAAAGATTAATTTCTATGAAACATCATTTCATTAAACATTACCTCATATAGATTTTATAAATGGCCATAAGTCTCTCAAGATTTTAAATACACTCTACAACATGAAACATTGCATTACGCATTCAAGTCACCTGCATCTCAATTTCAATACAGACCATTGTTTTCGCTTTAATGTTGCTTCCATCATCATTGGTTCTCTAATTAGGTTTGGGTATGAATGAATAAATTCCATCCCTACTACCCAAATAGGTGTTTCTCCTACTACACAAATATCTACACTCAAAACCTAATCGGGAAAACTATCAACCTATTTTAGAGTCGCACCTCTAATTGTATTTTTCTTCTTCATTGTTTACAATACTATATATATATATATATATACATCCAAAAAAACCCTAATCCATTAACCCTGGATTAGAATTCAAATGTAGTTCCTTAACCATAATTACATTACCATGGACCACAAAATTGTGTGCCATAAAACTGCCAATGTTGAAAACCATACCAAGAATAACCTCTTGATAAAAAACTCTCGATAAAGATGTATCAATGATTTTTTGCTTGGCTATCTAAAAAGATGAAATGTAGCCAATAGATGCAATGTTTTCCTATTCACATATTTGTGTCGGAGTGGATATGGAGAAGGTTTTATTAGAGGTGATCCAACTAACCTTGGATAGTTGGAAGCATATCCAACCTATGAACTATGATAAAATCCCTTTCAAATGTAAACAATGTCATGAATATGGTAAGTTTGACAAAAAAATCCCCAAAAAATTAGTAATTGAGCAAGGAGATAAAGAAAAATGGGATCAATGTTATCAAGTTAAAAATAAAAGGGCTAATAACAAGAAAAATGGAAATGTCTCATATTCTAAGAAATATATACCATCTATTGTAGCCTCTATGTCCTCTGGAAAAGGTAGAGCTTCATGTTGGTCATCTAAACTAGGCCCATCCAATGACCAGGTAAACAATAGTTAAGGTAACTCCTCAAAAGGGTCACAAGGAATGGTATTCAGTGCCAACAAGAACATGTATGAACTCCTCTCTAATGAAGAACATATACCTACCACAAAAATAGTTGGAATACCTATGTTCAATTCTACATCAACCATAAGTACTCTAATTTTGGAGGAAAACCATGACTTTTTTCCATCACCAACCGTGGAAAGTAACATCCCTGATCATGGGGAAGGTTATTTTCCCTCCCCAAATAAAAATTTGTATACAGCAGGTGCAAATCCTAGCCATCAAAGTTACCATCATGATTAGGAGGAAAGGTTTGATGAGGAAAAGGAGGAGAAAATCACAAAAGGAAAGCCTTGAAAGAGGATTGATTGAAAATTTCAAAAGGAAAAAAGAGAGGAAATAATAGAAAAAGAGATAGATTTGGGTCAACATAAATCCATTGAAATCCTAATGAGAAGAAGAACTAAAATAAATCTGAGTGGTCAAATTCCACCCATTGGTGGAAATCCAAAACCCCTTGGTAAATCATGATTATTGTCTCTTGGAATTGTAGAGGATTGGGAAACATGAATAAATTAGAATCAGTAATGGGGTTGGTCAAACAAAAAAATCCTTCAATTCACTTACTCCAAGTGACTAAGTTAGAGGTTATTGGAGCCTTAAAAAAGTGTAAAAGGATTTGAAAAAATAGTGAAGGGCAAGTAGTAAGTGCTAGAATGGCCTCTGGAGGTATTTTCATGATATGGAGTTGCTATCTTTGGTAGTTAATCTATTTTCATCAAACATTACATTGGTTACTCACAAACCTCAATAATTTACATATTGTAGAGGTTTTCAATCCAATAAATGTGTATACGCCAGTAATATACTAAGAAAAAGTGGATAGATGGGATTCTCTATCGACTTTGTGAGGGTCGAGTCTCTATGTACATAGCATTGTGGTTAGAGACTTTAACACCATCCTCAGTCAAAAGTAAAAGTGGGGGGAGGGAGCATAATGAGACCCACTTAGAGATAAAACAAAATATTTGATATCCTTCTAGGATCTGGTGGATATCAAACCCATATGGGGGAGATACACCTGGTCCAACATGTGTTATGGTCCTACACATATAACAACTAGATTAGATAGATTTTTTATTCAAAATTATTTCTTGGAAAGTGATTTCTTAGGCTCCTCCAAAACTATGCCATGGGATGCTTCTAATCATAAGCCTATTCAGTTGCAACATAATGAAATTATGGACTATGGTCCCATTCCCTTCCAGTTTAATCCACCATGGCTTCAAAACAAGAGTGCAACTGACATAATAACAAGTAGATGGAGCACTTGGATTATTCGTTTGCATGTCTATATATAGGAACATAAATTAAAAGCTATAAAAAAGGCACTTAAATATTGGGCCAAATATTCCTTCACTCCTCCTAAAATATAAATTCAAGAAAATGAGTAGAACTTAGAAAGAATTCAAGTTAAATTAGAACAAGAACGGTTCATACACACGTAGTTATTGGAAGATAAAGAGACATTTCATTACTACCAAAAATCATTCGAGCTGAATAAATGACATGGAGACTTAAATCAATAAGCTTATGGTTGGAGGAAGTTGATAGGAACATGACTTATTTTCATAAACAAGCCAGAGCTAGGCTCTAAAGAAATAATGTTAAGGATATATCTACCCCTTTTGGGGAGCTTCTCAAGTCCTTTGAAAAGATAAAGGAGGATTCCTTCAATCATTTTAGTGATCTATATATAGAACAAGATGGATTTGATCTTGAAATTACAAAGGCTATGTTAGAAAATATAGCCTCCATTATTAGCCCTGAGGAAAAAAACTCTCTTATGCAAAAGGTTTTTGAAGAGGAAATTAAAAAATCCATTTGGGAATTGGCTCTGGAAAAATATCATGGACTTTATGGATTTACTATTCATTTCTATATAAAATGTTGGAACACAATCAAATTTGTTCTTATTAGGATGATTCAATATGTCCAAAAATCGTTTCAGATATGTGGAGCATCAAATTCATCTTTTCCGAATCTTATCCCAAAAGAAGAGAACCCCTCTTATTTTTCTAGGTTCATGTATATTTCCCTATGTAACACTTCATATAAAATAATGACCAAAATCATATAAAACATGCTCAATAAGATGCTTCCCAAAATAATCTCAGAAAACCAAGGGGGTTTCGTTGAAAAAATAAAAATTGTGGATAACTTTATTCTAGTCTAAGTAGCAATTCATTCAAGCATGATTAAAGGAGGTAAAGTATTATTGTCAAGCTTGACATGGAAAATTCCTTTGATAGAGTTCATCATTCTTTCCTTTTTGATGTTCTATACAGGTTTGGATTATGTCCTGACTGTATTCGCTAGATATCTTCATGTATCAACAACCCTTGGATCTATCCTCTTGTCAGTGGGAAATCCTCTATTTTTTTCAAGGAAAGCAGGGGGCTTAGGAAAGGTTTCCATTTTTCCCCCTTATTGTAAATTATTACGGAGGAATCGCTTAGCATTTTTCTTGAGCATGAGCACAACATTGGAAATATTCTAGGCATTCAATTCATAAGAGGTGTCAAAAACATCAATCATTCTCATTTTGTTGATGACACTCTTATTTTAAGTGGGGCTTCCACCATTATCATGACAATGTTCAAGAACATCCTGGACATGTTCACTCAAGCATATAGAGGATTGATC
The DNA here is from genome assembly GCA_009831015.1 of Picea engelmannii. Taxonomy (NCBI): domain Eukaryota; kingdom Viridiplantae; phylum Streptophyta; class Pinopsida; order Pinales; family Pinaceae; genus Picea; species Picea engelmannii. The sequence goes on from ML785946.1 coordinate 114,663, forward strand.
AACCGATATCAAAAGTAAGATATATGCTTGGAATGTGAGTAAAAATACACTTGCTTCCCTTTATAATATTTTTCCAATTTCCTTATAAAGATAATTGGTCTTCTTTCAAATATCTAGGTATGTCCATTTGTGTTTTCTCCTCTTCTTCCAATCTGTGGCAGCAAGTTATATCCAAAATTAAGACTAAATTTGTTAGTGAAGAGCACATTGGTTGAATCTTGTAGGCCACCTTGTTCTCATTAAATCTATATTATTATCTATGTTAGTATTTCAATATTCATATCTTCTATCTCCCAGTGGAATAAAATAGTAGATAGCATTGGAGATCACAAAGTTCTTATGGTGGGGTGGTAAAACAAACAACAAAAGGTTTCACATTTTCAACTAGTCTATTGTAAGAGCACTAAAGACTTATGGAGTGTTGGGCATCAAGGAGTCCCCAATTCTAATTTATTTAGCAATGGGATTCAAGTTCCATTGGTGATTGGTTTTATGGAAATATGATCGATGGAAGAAAGTATTAGTCGGAAAATATTTCATAGGTACCAGGGAGAGATGCTTGGAAGAATATTTACTCAAGTGAAGGCTTTTCCATCTAGAAATTGATTAAATCCTCCATCCCAAAAATACAACATAAATTATCTTGGGTCCCTAAAAATGGGAAAACAACATTGAAATATGGTGTGATAGTGTTATGGGGAATAAGCCTTTGATTCATATGCAAGATCTACATCCTTTGAAATCATGACTAGAATCTCATGGGAAAAATAATCTTTATGTTATATCTTCATGGACTATTGATGGTTGGCCAAATGGATGGACTTTTGGCCTCACTCCTGCATAACTTTTTCCCTTTGTCCAACAACTTTATACAACCCTCAAAGGGTGTGCTCCAAAAAATCAATCCTCTCTTGCTCAACATGTGTGGGGAACTTCAAATTACTTGGTAAAGAAGGGCTATGCGACACAATTGGTAGAAGTGGATCTTACCCCCAAATCCTCCCTATGGAATTAGATATGGCACCCATATGGTATCCCAAAAATCAACATTTTTTTTTGGACTTTCGTGCATGGAAAAATATTAACTGCATAAAATTTGGCTAAGAGAGGGATCCTTCCCAATTTGTTTTATGCTTGTAAACCAATGTAGAAACTATTGATAATCTATTCTTGGATTTCCATTTCACATATAAAGTTTGGAAACAAGCAATGAAAGGATTTGAACCTTGATTATGGAAGCCAAATTCATGGATGAACCTATTTTTAAAATGAGGATACATGTTTCGTGGGTCTCTAAAAAAAAAACCTTTGTTGAAACACTTGTGTATTGCACTCCCAAAATATATTTGTTGGAAGATATGGTTGGCAAGAAATTGAGCGATCTTCCAACAAGAGTCATTCAAGCCTAAGATTGTAGAAAATAGAGTTATTTCCTTTTTAGTAGAAGACATCAACACAAAAGGTTTTCACCTCAACTCTCCTCAAACATTAGAACCAAATGAAGAATCTGTGCTAGAAAAATTTAGCATAAAACCCCATCCTCCCAGATTTATGGGGAGAATAGTTTAATTAATATCACACTGGCAGCTTCACATGAATCAAGAAGATTTTCAGGCTTGGAAAGCTAAGAATACTACTAATTTTATATTTTTTGATGGTGCATCAAAGTAGAATCTTGGGGTGGCAGGTGCAAGGGGGTGTTATTTATAACCATGGAGGAAAATTTGTAGCAACTTACTCATGGAGTTTAGGCATCTTCTCTAACAATTTGGCATAAGTATATGGTTTATATCAGGGATTGAAAATTTCCTTATAGCACAACATTCAAAATAAGATTGTGATTCGGAATTCACTAATAATCATTAATCATATGGTCAAGGGAACCAACTCATTGGAGGTCATACTTTCCTCGGTTCTCATCTGAATCAAGCAACTTATTACTTCCTTCTCCCATATTGAAATTTAGCATGTGTTGAGAAGTAACAATATTGAAGTAAATTGGTTAGCATCCGAAGGAACTAAACAAAAAATTGAGACCTTAGTCATTAAAAATGAATTCACTTTAGAGTTAATCTCTTAATGTTTCATCATGAAAAGTGGTGCAAAAATCAAAAGGCATGTCCATATGTTAGTGTTGATGGATTCACTTAAAGTGAGGAAGGGAACGATGAGACCCCTCAATTCCTCCCAAATGCTCTCACTTTTCAAGAAAATTTCATTAAAATCATTGCAGAGCATGGCAATGGAACAAAGTGGGATATTTATGGAACATGATCTATGTTATGTTGGAAACAAGATTATTAGGGACCTAACCTCCCTAAACCCTCACGTAGGTAGAACAATATGATTCCATGTAATAAAGGCCAATATTAATAAGGCCTAGCAATAAGGAAGAAAAACTCAAATGTAAGAAGACCTAATAGAAGCTTCCGCTTCTAGAAAGATCTTCCTCTAGATTGTTCTTTTGGATAGATAGATTTAGTATAAATAGGAGTAAAGGGTATGAGAAATATTGTCTTGGAGATTATTGTAATAGATCTCTGCTCTGCTAGAGGTTTCCCCCTTGAAGAGGCAAGTGAACATTGATATCATTAATCAAGGTACTCTTTCTGGTGTTATTATGGTATTATTCTGGTATTGTTATGGTTATATCATTGTTGCTCTGCCCTTTCTATACTAAAATATTTTTGTTCTGCATACTTTTTTATATCTAGAATACTACAAGTGGTATCAGAGAACCTTCCTCGACATAAAATTGTGGGTTACTGTTTTCAGGGTAGAGACGTATTCTGGCATCTTAAATTTACAAAGATCTATTGTTCAACGCGTAAATCCATGGTCATGGAAGCATACACGTAGGAACTGGAAGTGGTTTTTAAGTGCACATCTGTTGGCCACCCTTGTAACCCCTATTGGTACCCCTTCGAGTGGAAGCGCATTAGACAACACTTGTATACGAATCAAACTAGATATCCTGAATCCCTCCATAGACAAATTGATTGGCCACCTGACTGCTATAGTGCCACCGAGAACAACACTCAGGAAGATACTCTCTAGTGCCTGGGTAGTCGGGTAGTACGGCTAAGAGCAATGTCTAGCCTCCTTAGTTGGTTCATTGAGATATTGGGTTGAGTACTAATGTTGGAACCCACCCGTATATCAGAGATATATAACACAGGGAAAACCCTTGTCTATAGAAACCATGAATATCCTACCCCTGGGGATGGAAACAAAAAAATAACATACAAGATCTATTTCCACGCAACTATGCCTTCTGCATTCTGGTTGCGAAGTTACTACACATTTCTTCCTGTTAAGCATTTGGGGATTTCGTCATTGCAATATTAGTCAGGCCAGAGTATAACTATGTAGGAGTAAAAACAACGAGTATAGTGGTCCCGTCGACACACTTATTTGGGACCTATCCCACTGGGTTCCTCTCTTCACCCTGATTCCTGTGATACCTATAATTTTTCACACAAATTTTTTTTTTTGTTGACTCGACCCTTCTCCAACACCCTTATTTGGCCCCTATCCCATTGGATCCCCATTTTCTCCTTGATTGCAATGGTACCTATCATTTGAAACCCTTCTTCTCAATGGTCCCACCCACCCCTCGAGACCCCTTATGTTTCCCCTATACCATTTGCCTGCCCATTTTTCCAAATGGCCACCACACGAGCCCAAGAAATCAATACCTTGATTGCCGACACCCACCAAAACACAAAATACATCAATAATATCAATGAAAACCTTATCTCAATCAATTTGGCTATCCAGGTCCTCCAGGAACAATGTTCCTACGTCAAATACCTCAGAGACCTCAAATCCACCTTTGAACACTTCATGGGTCATTCCCATAACCCTTCATCTTCTGAACAACCATCTTATTAGGATGACCATGACTCTTCCCATTACCAAGGTCCTCATACTACCCACTTTTCTCGAGACCTTTGCCCTCCCATAATTGAGGTGAACAAATTTGATGGATCGAATACCACAAGCTGGGTCACCCAAATGGAACATTATTTCTCTTTACATGGAATTACTGATGATTTATCCAAGCTTTGTTATGGTGTCCTACATCTAGATACAGAACTATGGAAATGGCGAAAATGGAGAAAAAAGGCACGCCAAGGGTATGTTGCTTGGACATAGTTTGTGGCCAAACTTTATGACCGCTTTGACTCTGACACCCACCATTTAGGTCGTTTCACCAAGTTAAAGTAGTCTGGGATAGTGGAATATTTTGTTGTTGCATTTGAGCACTTGCCTTTCAGAACAAAGGACATGTCATATGCTTTCTTTAGGGAATGATTTATCAGTGGCCTCAAAGATGAAATTTGTGTCCATGTTCTCATGGCACGCCCCCAGACTTGGTTGGAATCTACTCAATGAGCCAAGGAAGCACAAAAAATTGTATCCTCCCAGATCCACAAACCCTCATTTCCTCCTTGCCCTAAACCCACCAATTATGCCCCTCCTGCAACTTCCCTCAGGATCCATAAATTAACCATGGCTAAAATGGGAGAACATCAATTCAAGGGTCTTTGTTATAATTGTGATGACAAATATTTTCTCAGGCACAAGTGTAAGAAATAGAATATTTTTATTTCTATGATGAAGGATATTTCTGAAGAAGATGTTGTTGTTCCACCTATGGAGGAACTACCACCACCATCTGATCTGACCCCACCCTCTGATCCACCAGACGTTGACCCTGTGATTTCACTTAATTCCCTCACTGTCTTCTCTACTCCCCAGACTCTCAAATTAATTGGTTACATAAAAAATAGGAAATTCATCATCCTTGTGGACAGTGGTAGCACCCATAATTTTATTCATCGCCACATTGCCCAAGAAGTTAATTGTTACATCTGTGTCGTCAATAATTTTTAAATCATGATTGCCAATGGTGGTTCCATGAAATGTGGGGGACGATGTGAAAATGTGTGACTCCAAATTGGTCAGTATCACCTGAAATCCCATATGTTTGTTATAGACATGGGTGGTTGTGACATTGTTCTTGGTGTCAAATGGTTATGCACTCTAGGCCCCATTCTCATGGATTTTAAAGAATTAACCATGCAATTACAATAGGAGGGACAACAATATAAGTTCCAAGGCATCATAATAGGCTCCTCTAAGATCATCAGTTCTCATCGCATGGAAAAGCTCCTAAAAAAAGGTCATTCGAGCATTGCATCCCAACTCCACTCCATTCATGTTTTTGAGACACCTTTTGTGCATCCTGACCTCCAATCTATCCTCTCCCTTCACCAAGTTGCTTTTACCACTCCCAAAGAACTCCCCCCTTCCCATGGAGTCCATGATCATTCCATCCCTCTCATCCCGGGCAATCTTCCTCCCAATGTTCAACCTTATCGTCATCCCTTTTCCTAGAAGAATGAAATTGAGAAAATTGTTCATGAATTGCTAGAAGCAGGTGTTATCCATCCCAGTACTAGCCCCTATTATTCCCATGTGGTCATGGTCCTCAACAAAGAATGTACTTGGTGCATATGTCCTAATTTCTTCGCCCTCAACAAACTCACAATCAAAGACAAATTCCCCATTCCTATCATTGATGACCTCTTGGATGAATTGAGTGGTGCTCAGTACTTCACCAAATTGGATCTACGTTCTGGATACCACTAGATCTATATGAAAGAAGAATACATTCCCAAGACAACATTTTGAACTCATGAGGCTCATTATGAATTCTTGGTAATTCCCTTTGGATTATGCAATGCTCCTTCCACTTTCCAAAGTCTTATATATCATGTCTTCCATCCTTTTATCCGTCATTTTGTCTTAGTTTTCTTTGATGATATTCTCATCTATAGTAGAACTTGGCCATCCCATCTCTCCCATGTGAATCAAGTTCTTTATCTACTCTCTAAGAACCAACATTTCCTCAAACAATCTAAATGTGCCTTTGGTGCCTCAGAAGTGGAATACCTGGGTCATATTTTCAGCAAGGATGGTGTCTGAGTGGATCCTAAGAAAATTGAATCTATGCAGGATTGGCCTCACCCTTAAACTCTTAAGAGCTTGAGTGTTTTTTTGGGTTTAACGGGATATTATAGGAAGTTTGTTCAGAATTATGGAAAAATTGTAGCTCCTCTCACTTCTCTCCTTAAAAAGAATGATTTCACTTGGACTTTAGTTGCAGATCATGCCTTCCAAGCCTTGAAAGATGTTATGTGCTCGACCATCGTCCTCACACTTCCATACTTAACAAAGACATTTGTATTGGAATGTGATGCTTCTGGGAAAGGAAATGGGGTCGTCCTCATGCAAGATGGTAGGCCTTTGACCTTCACTAGAAAACAACTTTCAGAGAGACATTTGGGCCAATCCATTTATGAAAATGAAATGTTAGCTATTTTTCATGTTGTGGATCTCCGTCGTCGTTATTTATTGGGTCAACGCTTACAAATAAAAATTGATCATTAGAGTCTCAAGTATTTTCTAGAACAATAAATTTCATCACCGACAAAACAAAAATGGGTGACCAAGCTATTTGGCTATGATTATGAGATCATTTACATGTAGGGCAAGGAAAATGTAGTGGTCGATGCTCTTTCTCGGAAATATGAAGAAGACGGGTCCATTTTCTCCCTCTCCTTCATTGTACCAGATTGGGTCCAAGCTGTTCGTCAGGAATGGTTGCAAGACCCCATAATTTCTAGCATGTTCCACCAATTGCAACACAATTCTCCAGTTTCTTCAGGGTACTCTTGGCACAATGAAAATCTTTGCTACAAAGGTTGTTTGTATTTATGCAAGCAATCACAACTTAAATCAATAGTTCTTTTTGAACTTCATGCCTCACCCACAGTCGGGCATTCAGGGTTTACCAAAACCTATGAACGGGTCAAACATTCTTTTTTCTGGGATGGTATGAAACAAGACGTCTCCACCTTTTTATTTGAATGTGAGGTATGTCAACGCACCAAGGGAGAAATTGTTAAAGCTCCGAGCACACTCCAACCTCTTTAGATTCCCCTTACTATTTGGCGAGATATGTATATGGATTCTGTTGTGGGCTTACCTAAATCGGAAAATAAGTCAGTCATCATGGTGGTCATAGATCGTCTCTCCAAATATGCTCATTTTTGTGCTCTTCAACACCCATTCACCGCCTCCACAGTGGCTCAAATCTTCATGGATAATATATTCAAGCTTCATGGCATGCCTAATTCTATTGTCTCTGAAAGAGATCCCACTTTCACCAACAATTTTTGGCAAGAATTGTTCAAGCTATAGGGCACCCAATTGCCTCTCAACACTGCCTATCACCCCCAGATGGATGGCTAGACTGAAGTTGTCAACAAGTGTTTGGAAACATATTTGAGGTGTTTTGCATCTAAGAGGAAAAATCGGTGGGCTCAATGGTTACCCCTAGCTAAATGGTTGTACAACACATCTTAATGGATACAAATACTCACATGACTCCTTTTGAAGCAATCTATGTCCAAAATCCTCCATCGGTTCTCTCATATATGCCAAGGGTCTCGAAGGTTCAGGAGGTTGATAAAAATATTACAGTCTGAGAGGCTATTCTTCGTGTCCTCAAAGAAAATTTGGCCATGGATCATAATTGCATGAAGCAACAAGCAGATCAAGGTTGTTTCGAACGACAATTTGTTGAAGGGGACCAGGTGTTTCTTCGACTACAACCTTATAAGAAGACTTCACTCAAAGATTAACATTGTCACAAACTTGCACCCAAATTTTATGGTCCTTATACAATGCTCAAGCGTGTGGGATCAATGGCCTATCAATTAGCTCTACCCAATCATTCGAAGCTCCATCATGTTTTTCATGTTTCCTACTTAAAGAAGGTGATTGGAAATAAGTGTCAAACTCAAACTAGTCTCCTTGAGTTGGATGAAGAAGGTTCCATCTGGTTGTAGCCACAAGTTGTCTTTGCCTAGCGAGAGCATTGTCTCCGTCATCACATTATCAAGGAAGTGTTAGTCCAATGGAAAGATACAACACTAGAAGATGCCACCTGGGAGTTGACCACCATTCTACAATAATTTCCTCATCTTAAGCCTTGAGGAAAAGTATGTTCTTCAAGGGGGAGGGAATGTTAGGGACCTAACCTCCCTAATCCCTCACGTAGGTAGAATAATATAATTCCATGTAATAAAGGTCAATATTAATAAGGTCTAGCAATAAGGAAGAATACATCAAATGTAAGAAGACCTAATAGAAGCTTCCTCTTCTAAAAGGATCTTCCTTTAGATTGTTCTTTTGGATAGATATATTTAGTATAAATAGGAGTAGAGGGTATGCAAAATCTTTTCTTGGAGATTATTGTAATAGAGCTCTACTTTGCTAGAGGTTTCCCCCTCGAAGAGGCAAGTGAACATTGCTATCATTAATCAAGGTGCTCTTTCTGGTGTTATTCTGGTATTATTATAATATTGTTCTGGTTATATCATTGTTGCGATGCCCTTTCTATGCTAAAATATTTATGTTCTGCATACTATTTTATATTTGTAATACTACAAAGCTTGATGGTCCTTGGCATCCCTAATTTTTTCTTGGCTTTGGCCTCTTTGATGGTTTACTCCTATTTTTTTGGCCCTTCTCTTTAGTGTGGGTTCTCTATCAAGTGTGACCTATTTGGTGGCCATCCCTTGGCTTAGTTTCTCTGGTCTGTGGATTTATCATGATAGGTCCTCTAGTCAGTTTTCTTGGACTCTTCAATCTTCATTATTTTCTAGTTTTGGTCTCAACTCATCTTCTTCTCAGTTATTTGGATGTTCAGTTCAAGCTCCTGGATTTATTTTGGGAAATTATTTTGGAGAGAGGCAGGCTTGTATGCATTACAAGCCTATCCTCTCTTGGTTGTCTTCAGTCCCATGTTCTTGGCTCAAATTTCGTAAGGCTATGATTACACTGAAATTAGGGAAACCAAAAGGGCCCTCAAGATGCATTTTGAGACTCTTGAAAGGAAAGACATTTTATTGGATGATTTGAGAGGAAATTTTGGGGTTCAAGGAGTAACCTCCGGTGCTAATGAAGAAACAATTATGATAATTTTTCTCACCCAAACAAGATGGGGTTCATCCCTGGAAGCCGAATTGATTGTTCTCAAGCAAACCCTTGTTTCTAGGGTAGACCTGGTGTCTCATTCTCAATTTCAGTCTTAGAGAAAGTTCAACAAGATATAGTTAATGTTCTAGTCAAACAATCCATAGAAAGCAAAGATCTAGATGAAGAAGCAAATCCTGCGGGATGATGTTTTTCTTCCTTTCAAGTTGTATGTCTTATCTATGTATTATAGAGTAGTCAAAATATTAGGCACTTTATATAGATACTTTACTTAAAACATTTTGATTTGAACTTATCATATCATAAGAGCTTACAGGCTATAGAGGAAATGTTGGACACCCTCTCTATTTTGATATGTAACCAGTTGATAAGAACCTCTTTGTTTGTACTTTTTGTTGCAATTTTTTTTTGTAGTCTTTTTATAATACAAATCTACCAATTACAATTTAAAAAAAAATATTATTATTTTGGATGTTCATTTAATCTTTGAGTATCTGAGTAGTATTAGATGACAATTATGATATTACAACTAATTATGTAAATGTTATAATATACCTTAGGAAAATTTTGGAGACATAAAATAAGCATAATTGTAGACATTTACAAAGAGATAGACAATAACATCCAAATTCATTGGTTGCAAAAACAATAATTTCAATTAAGCGTGGGGCTAAATATATGTGTTGCCAACATTTTAAGTTATAAATCACAAAAATCTTATAGTGAATGCATTTAAGTTATAATTTACTCATTTGATACAATCAACCTATTTGTAAATTTGGTTAACATTGTAGTTAGCGTAGTTAACTCAATTGTCCAAGAATAAAATGATATGAGATGAATTTTATCTCTTATATATATATATGAAGAACTAGCATAGATCCATCTTAACTCTGGATCTTCCATACTCGGAGAGACATCAAGTCCCTCAAGGTGAAAACTTTTTGAGGAAAAGTTTGCACCTTAAGGAATATGATCCCTTTCAATACATGATAGCTCCAAAATTAAGGTGGATCTTATATTAAAAATCCTAAATAAGTATTGGATTTTGTTTAAAGTTTAGTTGGTCATTTGGATTCTTTTAGTCTTCAAATTATAAGAGGTTGTGAAATTCATCAATGATTATTATTGATATCCTCGATATCATCGAAAGGTGTATGGTATGTTTCAAAGTAAATGTGACAAGTTTTAGGTTGGGTGACATGTACAAAGGTAATAGACTTACACCAAAAAAAAAAAAAAATCATTACACAAAGATAGTAACATTTTATATATTTCTAGATGGAAAAGGTAGGAACATGTCACAATTTCTATATATGTTCTTGTATCTCGTATTTAGATAGTATATATTGCCAATGCTACCATCTTCAAATGTGTTTTACATGATATAGTGGCCTGCCATTTATTTATACAATAGCTAAGGGGGTTATTAGTTTCTTCAATAGGCATAAAGGGACTATAGTGATCGATAATTCGTTGACCTCGTATTACTTTGTCCTTTGACTACAAATATTTCCATATTACCTATTGTTGGAACTAGGGAACTAAAATCTTCGATTTTTATATAATAAAAAGTATCATATATGTGATGATCTGATTGGACAATGGATTGGAGGTCTTATTGTCGGCTTCGCTATTCCCAATGTTATATATGTTGGCATATCCAAAGTATTTGATTGTATATGGTATTTTTGAATCATATATTTTCTTATGCATTGTTGGAAGGTGGATTAATGCTAGCATTAGTTCGAATGTTTGGCTTAGCATTTTCTACTAGCTAAATTTATGCCAACGTTTGATATGCTAGCATATCCAAAGCTTTTCCTTCAAATACATTCTCTATTGTTCGAACTATTGTGACATAAATTATAGTAAATTTATTTTGGTACGTTAGAGACCTGCCACATTGCATTTTTTCTTAAATATTTACAGAGCATTTCTAACAGACTTAAATGTTTACCTAACAGGCTTGGCAACATTGAATGTTTACTTAGTAGGCCTATTACAATACATTTTCTTCCGTTTATTTATTTTATATGCAATGTTCTCTGCAGTGAATTTGGGCAATATTGTGCTTTAGCGGCATTGCTGCTTCACTGGTCCATGCTTGCTTCTTGCATCTCCACTGATTTCTTATTTGCCAGTTGTTCTTGTTCTTGTTTTCCTATTCGTCTTGTTGCAGTTTGCACGTTTGGGGTTTTTCAACCTGCAACCGCGATTGGAACTGCGTCATTCTTGGTGGATTGGTTGTTGGTTTCTTTTTTGTTCACTGGATGTTGTTTATTGTTGTTCGATTTGACTTTGCAGGGTTCGGGTCCTGCGGCTGCAGTTGGGCCTTTTAGTGGTTCTTAACTGGTTTCTTGTTTGTTGCTTGCTCTTCTTTGCGTGAGGTTTTCAATGTTGGGGTGTTGCATCTGCAAGCGGATCTGTTGTTACATTGTTTTGCAGTTGACTGCCCATAAAATAATATTAAGATAAAATAACATAGAAAAATTTGCAGTCGATGTAAATTTCATATGTTCGTCTTGTTGCATTTTACACGTTTGGGGTTCTGCAACCACGATTAGAACTGCATCATTCCTGGTGGGATGGTTGTTGCTTGATTCTTTGTTCACTCGATGCTTTTTATTGTTGTTTGATTCGACTTTGGAGGCTTCGGGTCCTGCGGCTGCAGTTGGGCCTTTTGGTGCTTCTTAATTGGGTTGTTATTTGTTGCTTTCTCTTGTTTGCCTAAGGTTTTCAATGTTGGGGTGTTGCATCCGCATTTGGATCTGTTGTTACATTTTTTTGTAGTTGACTCCCCATAAAATACTACTAAGATAAAATAACATACAAAAATTTGCAGTCGATGTAAATTGCTTCTCTTTCGCCTTCAACCAATGTTTGTCGGCCTCAAACTATATTTCATAACTAGCGATGTTTTTTCCATGGTTTATGTCTTACTGTGGTTTCATATTTATCAGAGCAAGTTTTGTTGTGTGAGCGATATAATTGTTCTCTCCCTTTTTTTTTCCACACAAAAATTGTGTTTCTACTTCTATACTTTCTCACATTTCTGTGGTCACGGGCTTCCGGTGTGGCGAACTAACAAATCGTTACCGACCGACCGTCGTTTGGTTGTATACTTAGAAAATTTTATGGACGCGTCTTTGCGGATAGGTGCTATCGAACTATGGTAGCTCATGTTCGGTGTATACATCTTACACCCAGAACTTTTGTGCTCTACAATTTGACCCTGCACTCCTCGAACTCGCAATTGTGCCTCTGCCTGCGATGAGTTTGTCTATCTGACCTACATTTCCGTACTTAGTCGAGTTTTCAAAGTTTGGTGGGTTGACGCCTTTCCAGGTTCAGAAAAGTTTAAAAGCATCTGTCGCTCCCGTCCATCCCCGCTAACTTCCACCCTTCCCAATAGAAATTAATTATGCTTCCAAAAGTCACAACCGACCAGACAGGTTCGAAAAGATTGCCTTCAATAAGAGGAATGCTCGAGGACATCTCCCATTAAAAAGAATAGACGGGCGAATCTTATTGGCTCTTGCATTTTGAATTTGCAAAAAAAAAATAAAATATTGGCTCTTTTAGTTTTTTAAAGGCTTCATCATAGTAACAGTGTAGTACTGTACTAGCTTGCTATGATCCATGAATGTGTCACCCACAGAGGCCTTGACGTCATGTCCCTCTTTGATATTGTGCATATGATAGATGTCAGTTTTGAGAATCTGCTCGGATATGGGAATGTTAATACGTGGTATTAGTCACTATTCAACGTACATATTCAAAAATATTGGCATTAATAAGCGAAAATATCGAGAACATCTGTCATTAAAACAAATTAACCCAAAATCTATGGAAGATCATACTGTCATTCTCCAGCGTTGCTTTTAAATACTTATTTCCATTTCTCTCTATCATCAAAGAGTTGGGCTTTAGGGTGCCTTCAGTCTAATGTTCCTGGTCATGGACATGTAAGACAACTTAGAGATGTGATTGAGGCCCAAATGAAAGAAGAGAGACTGGTTTTATGTGACGTGAGATTTGAGCCAAAAAAAAACTTTGTTATCCAACATAAACTCAGACGGGGGAAAAAAAAAAAAAGAGCAAGTATCTTCTGGTTGGTGTTCTCCTTGTATTTGATGCTTTGGTTGGTTGAAAATCCTGCCTAGAGATTTGTTTGTTGATCTTCTTTCTTTTCTTGCTAGGAGTTATAATGGATTTTCATGTCACGTGCAACATACTTCTTCACTGAAGTATATAGTTTCTTCCAACAACATAGATTTGGCAAGCGTATCGAATTCTACAGATCACACAAGACTTTGTCTTTGTCAGGGGAATCACACTTACCGTGGCTTGCAAAGTGGTATGTGATGTTCGTAAATGACGCGGAATATTACTCCATTCACGAATGTACTCATAAACGAGTAGCATAAACTGTATGGGTGGATAAAAGGACATATTGTCACTACAAAAGTTTCTATTTCAAAGTTTGTTGAGCTACTCCTGGGTGTGGTAACAGACTTGACAAAAAGCCATGTTCTTTGTTAAATTATGTTCACTTTCCTCTAGATATAGTTACAGAATCCACATATTTGGTGTCAGCTCTGAACATTCCATACCTTTCTATGGCCCGCCATATCTGCCACCACTATGACGAAAGATATATTCTGATACGATTTGCAACATTTGATACACTTGTTAGACCTCTGTTGATGTGATCTGCATCATTTGATACACTTTCCAAACCTATGCTGCCGAAAGAAGTCATGTACTTCAACAGAAGAACATTTTGCAGCTAGCTTGGATGTTCCCTCCAATTTACTATAATAAAACAAAGAAGTTCAACATCAAAATCTTCAGGCAGGCTTTTCAACCAATCAGATGATCGAATACAGGGAGGATAGCAGTCACAACATACTTGAAATTTTTTTTTGTCCCATAGTTGATGTCACATAAAACGACTCCCTCAAATTTGAATTTGGCCTGAATCGCATTTCTAAGTTGTTTCGGATGTCAATGGTGAGGAACATTACAAGGAAAGCACCTTAAACCCCAAGTTTTTGACGCCAGAGGGAAACTAATACTTAACAAAGAATGGAATGTTGAATAACCATCCAATGCAAGCAGCCCATATCTAGAAGAGATAAGCTATTCAAAAAAATGGGATATATCTAGTTGGCAGCACCAATTAAGTCGAAGACCTGAAATTGATATTCAACTCGTTTTTTGCGAATAAAGGATTTGATCGTCAAGAAAACTGTCGGCAAGCTTCATCATTGTACATAGTTTTTATTGGTTGGCAGCAGGCCAAATGGAAATCATTATGGAAAATAATGTCAGTTGTATTTTGTAACCTATCTTATTTGAATATAGAATACTTGCGGTTTTTTTTATGGTGTTTTCCAATCTCTGGTATTGCTTTTCATTTTATTTTGTACCTTTTTTTCCTGTGTGTCGTTAAACATGGATGACAAGCTTTTCTTTCTGTTTCCCAGTACTTCAATTTAAATAAAGGCTACTCAGTTCATTGTTTACATTTTACATGGAAGAATATTTTTTCATAGGCCATACTTATGTGGCGTCGACCCTATACTTAAAGAAAGAAATTGGAGGATCTGTCCCGCTTTCATTCTTTTGGTCCTGTAAATAGAATGAATTAATGAGTTACAAAAAGGAAACTCAAGTGTTGATGCCATGTTCTTGTTCAATATCTTGCATATATTGCAACTTCTTCTATTTCATAATATCCATGCATATATACTAATATGAGTACTATTGGAATAAATATAAAAAATTCCTCTTATCCAAAACTTAGCCAATTAGTTGGCCACCGAATCTCGGGTTTGTGGTATTCAACAACTATGTTCTATGTTCCATCAGATACATCTTGCAACCAAAGAGCTTCTGTGATCTGCAATTTATTCTTTAACTAATGATAACTCACCTTCTGGCCACCGGGCCCCGGGTTTGTGATATCCAACAACTATGTCCCCTGTTCTGTCATATACATCTTGCAGCCAAAGAACTTCTATGATTTGCAACTAATGCTTTAACTACTGATAACTCACTAGGGGTTTGAAACAACTATGTCCCCTGTTCCGTCATATACATCTTGTAGCCAAAGAACTTCTGTGATCTGCAATTATGCTTTAACTAGTGATAACTCACCGGGGGTTCGAAAATCTTGGCATTAATAAAGGAACAAACGATTTTCTTCTCTGGGATACTTAGCCCTTTTCCCCACCCTTTTCCCCTTTTCCATTTCCCGTCTATTATCGCTTTCTGGTTATATAGTTAGTCGCCTTTCTATCATCGCGGGTTCCAGGGTTGGTTGGCTGACATATATTCATCTTAATCTATATCCTCACATGATGAATCCGACCGCCCGATGTTCCTTTCCATACTTAGCCAATCTTATGACCGCGGTTGCCAAGTTGGAGCTTTCAAACTCTACTGCTTCTTGTTGTGTTATATACATCTTGTAGTCAAAAATTTCGTGGTTTCAATGAAATTTTCGAACTGAAGAGCATCCTGCAAATTCAGAGATGATTTTCATTTGAAACAGAAATAATCCATGACTATATATTAGTATGAATACTATTCAAATAAATATCAAAACTTTCTCCATGAATACTATTGAAATAAATATCAAAACTTTCGCTTGGCCAATACTTAGCCAATTATCTGGCCACCAAGCTCCGGGTTCGCGGTATCCAACACCTATGTCCCTTGTTCCGTCATATACATCTTGCAGCCAAAGAACTTCTGTGGTCTTTAGTTTATGCTTTTAATAGTGAGAACACAGAAGGGGTTTGAAAACATTGGCATTAATAAATGGAAAAAATGGATTTCGATTGTCAGATACTTAGCCCTTTTCTCCTTTTCTTTTTCCCGTCCATTATCGCTTTCTGGTTATATACTTAGTCATATTACTATGATCGTGGGTTATAGAGTTGGAGGGATTACATATCTTCATCTCCATGTATATCCTGACATGACGAATATGACCGACCGATGTTCCTTTCCGTACTTAGTCAATTTTATGGCTGCGGTTGCCATCTTGGCGCATACGAACTCGCCTTTTCTTCTTTCTGTCTGTTATCTCTTTCTGGATATATACTTAGTCGCCTTTCTATGATATCTGATTCTAGGGTTGGTGGGCTTACATGTCTTCATCTCCATCTATATCCTCACATGACGAATCTGACTGACCGTTGTTCCTTTCCATACTTAGCCAATTTTATGGACACAGTTGTTGGGTTGGCGCTTACAAACTCAGTGGTTTATTGTTCCGTGATATACATCTTGCACTAAAAACATTTGTGATCTACAATTCCACTGCGTGTTCCTCGTATACATTAACTTCGTTCAAAGTATCTGCCACTGCCTTCCATCCCCACCAAATTTGCTTCCTTCCTGATATACATTAATCGTGCTCTTACCAGTGACAACTGGACACACTGGTACGAAATAATTGCCACCCGTTCCTCCGCCATATACAAATTGACTACCAGACTCCGACATCGTCCCCTCTTCCGTGTTACACATTATGAATTCAAATGTTTCGACCTATACAATTTGGCCATCTGGGCCTTGCATCTTCTAGTGAAACCTTGTCACCCTATTTTGGATCCTCGTGTTTTCGGGTTCACGAAAACTCTAACTCCTAGTCATTGTTTCATGTTCTGCCCATCCTCCTACTTCTTTCTAGATATGCAACACCAAAGGTTTAATACTAAAACATCATCATACAACAACCGTAAAAATTGTCATTAATAAGAAAAAGTCTCGACAACCAACCATCCCTACAGAACTTGTCCAGAAACATGCAAAGAAGATCTTTCCAGGTAATGGAAAAGCTATTACAAATTTCAATATATTAGCGAAAGCAAGTCCCGACCAACGTTTACGTGTTCCATACTTGCACACTTTTTCGATTGCGGGTTCCCGGATTGACGACCTCAAAATTGTGTTTCAATTTTTTTGTGAGCTGCAAACAACGCTCGGAGTTCCACAATATACAATTTGTCTGCAGGAATGTATAAAAACTCTTAATTCTCCTCTTTCCCCCCCTCTATTATCCCTTTGTCGTTTTATATTTAGTTGCAACTATACGATCACGACCTCATGGATTCGAAAATTGGAAACTCTTTATTTATATATTCACACCATGATCCTGATTGATCGCGGTCCCTTTGATCCAAGTGGATATCGGTGGCCACCCACCTTTTTCAACTGGCTCAAAATAATTTTCTGGCAATTTTGGCAATTTACTATTTTTAGTAGTTTTAACTTCCGTGGACATTTTGAGGGCCTAAATGAAGGTTTTTCAGGATTGAGCTTCTCAAATATATCTGAAGGCATGATTGAGCCCCCAAAATTAATCTCCTCGATGATACCTTTCCAACGGGCTATCATACGCCTAAAACAGAGATCGCATGCAAAAGTTACGACCCTGGGAAGTTGATGTACTAACTTACCCAAAAGGGGCCCACATGACTTTTGGCGCTTCATCTCCTAGGGTTAGATTCTTGGATGTCTAAATTTTTTGGCATTCCTATTTAATGTAAAAAGGCCTTCAACGCCTCATTGTAACCATCTTCTTGCGAATGAGCGCAGTCGTCACATATCTTCTCAGAGATAAGCCGCCACCATTCCAGCAAGCTTGTTTCCGCTGCATTTTACAGTTTCAGCTTATTTCCTTATTGAATAGAAAACCAGTTTTACTATATCTCTATTATTTTGTGTTAAGCACCTGCTAATAATCTGTAGTCATTTTGTTCTACTCATAAAATCTGGATCACCCTTTCAATACTTAGCCAATTATCTGATCACCAAGTCCCAGGTTTGCGGTATCCAACACATATGTCCCCTGTTCCGTCATATACATCTTGCACCCAAAGAACTTCTGTGATCTTCAATTTATGCCTATACTAGTGATAAATCAATAGGGGTTCTAAAGGGTTTGCATTAATAAGCGAACAATAGATGCTCTTCTGTGATATACTTAGCCCTGCTTCCCTTGTCTTCTTCCCGTGTATTATCAGTTTCTAGTTATATACATAGTCGCCTTTCTATGATTGTGGATTCTAGTGTTGGCGTGTTGACATATCTTCATCTCCATCTATATCCTCACATGACGAATCTGACCAACCGATGTTCATTTTCATACTTAGCCAATTTTATGTTTGCGGTTGATGGGTTGGTGCTTTCGAACTCTGTTGCTTCTTGTTCCATGATATACATCTTGCACTCAAGTATTTTGTGATCTACAATTCCACCGCAGACTCCTTAGTCCTTTTTCCCTTTTCTTTTTCCAGTGTACTATCACTTTATGGTTATTTACTTAGTCGCCT
Source organism: Picea engelmannii (assembly GCA_009831015.1). NCBI lineage: Eukaryota > Viridiplantae > Streptophyta > Pinopsida > Pinales > Pinaceae > Picea > Picea engelmannii. The sequence goes on from ML785946.1 coordinate 133,088, forward strand.
TTCTATGATCACGGGTTCCAGCATTCGCGGGCTGACATATCTTCATCTTTGTCTATATCCTCACATGACGAATCCGACTGACCATTGTTTCTTTCCATAATTAGCCAAATTTATGGTCGTTGTTGCTCGATTGGCACTTTCGAACTCTGTTTCTTCTTGTTCTGTGATTTGCGGTATCCATCATTATGTTCTTTGTTCACGGTACCCAACACTTATGTCCCCTGTTCCAACATATACATCTTGCACCCAAAGAACTTCTGTGATATGAAATTTATTCCTTTACTAGTGAGAACTCGATAGGGGTTCGAAAGGATTTGCATTAATAAATGAACAATGGATGTTCTTTTGTTAGATACTTAGCCCTTTTTCCCTTGTCTTCTTCCCGTGTATTATTGCTTTCTAGTTATATGCCTAGTCACCTTTCTATAATCATGGCATCTCCATCTATATCCTTACATGACGAATCTGACTGACCGTTCCTTTCCATACTTAGCCAATTTTATGCCCGCGGTTGCCAGGTTGGCGCTTTCGAGCTCTGTTGCTTCTTGTTCTGTGATATACATCTTGCACTCAAATTTTATGTGATCTACAACTCCATCGTGGTCTCCTTAGTCCTTTTTCCCTTTTCTTCTTCCCGTCTATTATCACTTTCTGGTTATTTACTTAGTGGTCTTTCTATGATCGCGGTTTCCATCATTGGTGGGCTGACATATCCCATCTCCGTCTATATCCTCACATGACGAATCCCACCCACCGTTGTTACTTTCCATACTTATCCAATTTTATAGTCGCGGTTGTTGGGTTGGCGCTTTCGAACTCTGTTGCTTCTTGTTCAGTGATATACATCGTGCACTCAAAACTTTCGTGATCTACAATTCCACCGCCGACTCCTCGAACTTGCAAGCTTCACTCTACCACGGCTCACAAATGTTTCAAAGTATCTGTTGTTTCCTTCCATCCCCACAAATGTACTAGTGACAACTGGCCACACTGGTACGAAATAGTTGGCATCAGACCGTCCGCAATATACAAATTAACTACCGGATTCTGACATCGTCCACTCTTCCGTGTTACAGATTATGCATTCAAATGTTCTGAGCGATACAATTTGAACGTTGGGGCCTCATGTCTTCTGGAGAGACCTTGTCAGTCTGTTTTGGATCCTCGTGTTGACGGGTTCATGAAATGTCCAATTCTTGGACATTGTTTCGGGTTGGCACTTTCGAACTCTACTCATTCTTGTTCCGTGATATACATCTTTCACTCAAAATTTTCGTTATCTACAATTCCACCGCGCACTCAGCTCTTTTTCCCTTTTCTTCTTCCCATGTGTTATCGCCTTTTGGTTATGTACTTAGTCACCTTTCTATGATCACGGGTTCCAGCGTTGGCGAGCTGATATATCTTCATTTCCATATATATCCTCACATGACGAATCCGACCGACCATTTTTCCTTTCCATACGTAGCCAGTTTTATGGCCACGCTTGCTGGATTGGCGCTTTCGAACTCTGTTGCTTCTTGTTCCGTGATATACATCTTACACTCAAAACTTCTGTGATCTACAATTCGACTGCGGACTCCTCGAACTCGCAAGCTTCACTCTACCATGGTTCACAAATGTTTCGAAGTATATGCCGCTGCCTTCTATCCCTAGTAACTTCATGTAGTTCATAATATACATTGCTTGTGCTCTTACTAGTGACAACTGAACACACTGGCACAAAACAGCTGGCATCCAGCCCTCTGCAATATACAAATTGACTATCGGGTTCTGACATCGACCCCTCTTCCATCTTACAAATTATGCATTCAAATGTTTGGAGCAATACAATTTGACCGTCGGTGCCTCACGTCTTCTGGGGAAGCCTTGTCACCCTATTTTGGATCCTCGTGTTGACGCGTTTAGGAAATCTCCAATTCTTAGTCACTATTTTGGGTTTCCGCTTTCGAGCTCTGTTGCTTCTTGTTCCGTGATATACATCTTGTACTCAAAATTTCTGTGATTTACAATTCCACTACAGACTCCTTAGCCCTTTTTCTCTTTTCTTCTTCCCGTGTATTATCGCTTTCTGGTTATATACTTAGTCTCCTTTATATGATCGCGGGTTCCAGCATTGGCAGTCTAAGATATCTTATCTCCATCTATATTCTCACATGATGAATCCGATCGACCGCTGTTGCTTTCCATACTTAGCCAATTTTATGGCCGTGGTTGTCGGGTTGGCGGTTTCGAACTCTCTTTCTTCCTGTTCTGTGATGTACATCTTTCACTCAAAACTTACGTGATCTACAATTCCACCGCAGACTCCTCGAACTCGCAAGCTTTACTCTACGATGATTCAAAAATGTTTCAAGTATCTGTCGATGCCTTCCATCCCCACTAACTTATTTTCCTTCCTAATATACATTGGTTATGCTCTTACTAGTGACAACTACACACACTGGTATGAAACAGTTGGCATTCGACCCTCCGCAATATACAAATTGACTACTGGGTTCCAACATCATCCCCTCTTCCGTGTTACAGATTATGCATTCAAATGTTCTGAGCGATACAATTTGACTGTCGGGGCCTCACGTCTTCTAGGGAGACCTTGTCAACCTATTTTGGATCCTCGTGTTGATGGCTTCACGAAATCTCCAATTCTTAGTCAATGTTTCGAGTTGGCACATTTGAACTTTGTTGCATCTTGTTCTATGATATACATCTTGCACTCAAAATTTCCATGATTTACAATTCCACCGTGGACACCCTAGTCCTTTTTCCCTTTTCTTCTTCCCATGTATTATCGCTTTGTGGTTATATACTTAGTCGCCTTTCTATGATCACGGGTTCCAGCGTTGGCGGGCTGACATATCTTCATCTCCATCTATATCCTCACATGACGAATCCGACCGACCATTATTCACGAAATCTCCAATTCTTAGTCATTGTTCTGGGTTGGCGCATTCGAACTTTGTTGCTTCTTGTTCCGTGATATACATCGTGCACTCAAAATTTCCGTGATCTACAATTCCGTCGTGGAATTCTCGAACTCGCAAGCTTCACTCTACCACATCTCACAAATGTTTCAAAGTATCTGTCGCTACCTTCCATCGCCACTAACTTCCTGTCCTTCCCGATATACATTAGTTATGCTCTTACTAGTGATATACAAATTTCCCTCTGGACTGTCCTATCATACCCTCTTCAGTGTTATGTATATTGCACTCAAAAAGTTCTGACACATACAATTTGACCCTTGCACCCTCACCTCCAACGGTTCTACCTTGTAACCCTATTTTGAAGTTGTTTTTTCTCGTCCCTGCAACCTCCGTACTTCTTTCTTAGTATGCAATTAGAAACCTTTCATGCTAATAGTTGACCATGCAGGAGCCATCAACATTGTCATTAATGAGCAAAATGCTCGAGGAGATCTCCCATTATTACGCATTAAACCAAGATCTGTGGAGAGTTATATTGTCCTTTTTTATTGTTCATCTCAAACACGGGTCGTCGCGTTGACCCGTTCAACATATCTACAATGCTTAATCGCTCATTGTCGTATCCGCCATGTTCACATTTCTATGTATGCAATTACTAGTGTTTAATGTTAACAACGCATTGGACCAAGATTTACGCAATGTTATATTATCCCTTCCAACTTTTCATTTCATTCATCTTCTGGAGCAAACAAACGTTCTTGTAGACTTATGGCAGCAGGTCGACAACAATTTTGTGGAGATACAGTAAATATATTCGGACATCAGGACCAAAACTTCCAGTGGTCTCGAGCATACTTTTACTATTCATCGTGTTCCGCCCAGAACGAAGTGATTTGTACCTCTAGAATCGCTCTTGCAGGCTGTGTCCCTGAGGTTTTTGACTGTAAGGAGGTGGTCTCTTGGTGCGTTGAAAAATATATTCCAAGCCAAAGAATTATTCCACTGCACAACCATTCTCTTGTTTCTTTGTCACCTCAGGTCTTCCGCAAGATGTTAAAATTGTCGGAGCCAACATTGACCTTCAAAGGACAAGACTGCAAGCAGTTCCTAGAAAAACATGATAACGGGTTGGACATCTTAGCCGAGTTCCTTGAAGACCTGATGACAGTTCCTGAAGATATCACAAAGTTGCAGGTAAGTTCCTTTAGAAATCCATTCTAGGAAATTGCTTGGCTGTTTACAAGAATAACGGGACAGACATCCACGACAAGCATTTCCCATATAATTATTTATATTTTGTACTTGAAAGTCAAGGAACAATTCATTTTAGATTGGGGGAAGCTAATTTCCAATGAGATTTGTTCCCAGTTGTCACAATTCAAATAATCGAATAAATTTTATATGTCATCCTACTTGATTTTTGCAATAGTGCATTGTTGTCCGTTTCCAAAACTTTCTCTTTCCAAGAAAATAAGTTATGGATTCGACCCAGTAACATTTTGGTACCAGGCCCTCTGGAGGCACAAGGCCTCCCATTGTTTTTATTAATGGCTTTGTCTCAGTTTTCAAAGATTTATTGTTAGGGAAGGATGCTCCACGAATGTCTGGCCAGGCAACCAAGTTTTTGAACAGGAAGGGCACACTTGAACAAAAGGAAAATCACAGTGTACTAATGGTCTTTGGCTCTAAGGAAAATCCTGCTTTCCTTCCATGCCACATCACGAACAAGATGTTTGTTGTAGAAATAACAAGGCAATACAAACACTGGTTGCATTTTTTCCATGACAAGAAAAAAAAACAATTCATTCCTCTTCCCTGGAAAGTCGGGGACCTTGTGTGAAGAAACGTCAACAAGATTGACGAATTTGTCGGCCATTTCAAGAAGAAGAACCTAACGTATGCTAAAAGGATAAAAGGGCTCGACCCTAATGGGATTTTTCGAGAACATTTACCGACAGTTGGATTTAGCATCTCTTTTATCCATAGACACTTGATCGAGGACAGGGACATTGACGACAACAATCATGCTTCTGGTGATTGCGATGCAAAGACATTGCAAAGCGCGACTGAATTGTACAGACAACATGGAAAAGTATCCAGTGAGAAGAGTGCCTAGTCACCCGCCAACACTCCCAAGAGCACCACATCACAGAGCATCGCTTCAACGGCCCACCCTAGTAAGAAAGCAACCCAAAAATCTTCGAACGAAGGAGGAGATAGGAACCCTCCCCATATAAAAATTGATAGTTCTCACAAAATTCCACTGACCAAGAAGAGAAAAAACAATGCAGGCCAGGTGGACGAACCCGAAATTGAAAGTGACCAGGTGCAACTTGAAATTGAAACTGAGCACATGCACAAAATTGGGCCGTCCGCAATGGAAATAGCTAAGACTGATATTTTTGACAAAGACGAATCCTTCGTATTCCAGAGCGTTGTTTTTTATAGCCAATCTAAAAATATGGTCATTGAAAAGAGAGATGTAACAAATAGAAAAGGCAAATCTCGCACAGAGATTAACTTTAGGAAAATGTGGCCGTCCCAAATCTCCCTATTTCACCGCATAATCGGTGATGCTCTTCATGATTCCATTGGAGGAATTGAAGCGGAAAATGCCAGACTGAAAGACCGCCTCAAGGAATTTGAAGAGGGTTTCATTGGCACCCTAGAATTTGCCAGTCCTTTAGCAAAAAACGTGCCTGCTACCACTGCAGCCAAGATGAAAGTATCATCTACCCTCCTTTCATGCTCTAGAGCCCTTGTAGAGAATAACATCAAGAAAATAATGCAACTAGTTACTGAAGCCTGGGAAACATCATAAAATATAGTTTCCTTCCGAAAGAGGGCAAATGATTTGCTCGAACATTTGGAGGTGAACTTAAAAATAGATCAACATTATTTGATCAGGTGCTAACCCCTTTTTCTAACCATGTCGTCAACAGCTTGGAACTGAAAAGAAGACAAGAGAATATCCCCTCCCCAAAGAGGACCAAAAAAATAAAAGCATGTTGGCAAAAGAAAGTTAAGAACCTGCAGCGCATTGTCGATTCATGTAAACAAGCCATATCAGAAAAGGAAGACTTATTCACAAGACTGATCCAAATAAACTTAGCCAGAAGTACCAACGAGGTTCAAGACCCAAACTTAATTCTCAAATCCTTGTTAATGACCAAAGAATCCTTCCATGAACAACTTGATATTTTAAAGGGGTTGTCTTTCGAAAAGTTTTACGGCATAGTTGAACATCATGTAGATGAGCTCGAGCGTTGGGTACTGGACTATTCGGCACACAATGAAGAAATTGAATAGAGTCTGCATAGTATTTCAATGGATCTAAGGAAATTCGAAAACGACCTTTATGACATAGAAATCCGGGATGAAATCAACATGGCCCCCATGAGAAGCTACATTGAAGAATGGTTCCAACACAGAATGCACAACCTCATCCAGGAAGGGCAACAATCAGTCAACACGATTCCACTGACCATCAACGACAGCAACAAAAACACATCGGCTTCATAGTAAGTCTATACTGTCATCTTGTTTTCTTTATCAATCCAGTTTAAGTCTATAATGTCATCTTGTTTTCTTTATCAATCCAGTTATTACCTCTTTAAATAGAAAAATGTAACCAAACACTCATAACTTCAAATTTCTTCTTTTCAGGTCTTCCTCTCTACCATCGCGCACTTCTTCTTTTGACATTTCTAATTCTTGTACTTATTTCTTTTTATGGTCCGCGGGAGCCCCAATCCTAGTCTATATGACAAACGCATTTAAATTTCTAGAAATATGTAACAAGGATTATTATTTTTTGATAAATTTCAAAGAAAACTAATTCGGGAATGTCTTTGTTGTAAGACGTTTTTACTATTCTATTGTATGTTTTTTGTTTCAAAGAAAACTAATTCGGGAATATTAGATTTTTTTGTGTTATGTTGTATGCTAATTTTTTTTTTGTCAAAGAAAAATAATTCGGGAATGCCTTTCTTGCACGACGGTGTTACTATTCTATTGTATGCTACATTGTCCGTATCATACATTATTAATTTTTGATAAATTTCAAAGAAAACTAATTCGGGAATACTAAATTTTGCATGGCTACCACATGTACCTCACCTTGCTTCCCACGTGTCTGTACGCGGTCGCATTTATTCTTATTCCAACCTGGCAGAGACTACGCTGCCATACAACACTTGTTTTATATAGTGGCCTACCATTTATTTATACAATAGCTAAAAAGATTATTTTATGATTAAATAGTGATGATTTTATTTTGACATGGAAGAAGTGTAAGATTTAAAAGTATACTAAAGTGGATATTTATACAATAAAGTGGATATTTATACCATGTAATTATATAAATTTGACATGTCTACAACGTTATTATGATTCGAGTTTTTTTTAATTGTAAAATCTATGAAAAACATAAAGTTTTGTTAACTTTAAATCAATCCAATTCTTTAAAAAAATCAATGAAAAAACCTAGAGGTCCACTTTATTTACAAATAAAAGAGTGAATGGGTTTGAATGGTTTCGGGTGAGAGCTTTGTGTCATTTCGGTAGATAACATGAGCTTAGCTTCATTTAATTTCAAATCAAATATTTCAAGTTTACTTTTATGTGGATATTGACTCTGTGATTTTGGTATTTTTCTTAAAAAATAATTATTTCAAAAGAATATAATTTTATTTATTGAGAGTTGGACATAAATAAAATATGTGTTTTATAAATCTTATTATGAGACATGGAGTTTGTGGTCTTTAAAAAAAATATTAATAACAAAAAAATATTGTAATGTCGGTGATAAATATAATATTTTAATATTTATTTTAACTAAAATATTTCAATGTTAATTTTAGGATGATGATGATGATGGTCAACGTCCATTGAAATGAAAATTGGTCTATTGGACCTTTAGAAAAGTAAGAGATTACTTGGTTTCTTTAAAATGTTATTTCGATGCTTGAAAAGCATTAAGAGAAGTGTTTTAAGATCACTAAAGTTTTGATAACTTAGAAGGTTAGGAAGGTCGGTATTGTGACAATATTTTGAAATTGGGATGCAATATGGATATACGCAGGGCATTCTAGGAGAAAGTGATTTTCATCTTCAACCCTCTTGGTGTCACAAAATTGACATATTCTTTCTTGCCATGGTGTTTTGGGGATTTCCCAGCACCCAGTTTCACTATGCAGCGCATGTGAATTAGTTCTTATTTTAGCAATATTGATTCTCTTCTTTACGCTAGTCAAAACATAGAGATATTTTTAATCTTCAAGGTTAGGGTTAATCACCTCCTTATAATATCTTAATTTTTTTTTATCTAATTCTTTATCACACCATAGATTCTCCTTAAATTTAGCTTGCACAAATTTTTTAATATCATCGGTATTCTGCAGAATAACTTCTTCTTTTATTCCTCAATGATTTAGACAAGACTTGGCATCATTATGCCATCCCCGCTTGAGTCGTTGGTGATTTTGGCTAGAGTCTGAAGCAATTTCAGGGAGCGTCTTGGTATCAATGTTGTTTAGCATGTTCTTGTACATTAAGTACCTAATCATAGTTGTGCTCTCAATGGGGGAAAGACTCACTTCAATGAGGAGGATAGGATAAGGTGTATTGCCCTTAATTTTGAGATTATAAGTTGTAAAATTCTTTTGGATCTACTCTATGTTTCTCTAGGATTCTCGAGAGACACTACATCCCCAAACTTCACATCCATATAATATAACAGGAGTGACAAGAGTCCCAAAGAAGATCTTTTTCTTATCCCATAGCCAAAGGTATGTTAATTTACAATTATTTTCAAGCCCATAATAAGCTTTCCACCCTCCATTTATTTTTTTCTCAATGCTATAGTTATAATTGAGTTATTTTTCTTATCCCATAGCCAAAGGTATGTTAATTTACAATTATTTTCAAGCCCATAATAAGCTTTCCACCCTCCATTTATTTTTTTCTCAATGCTATAGTTATAATTGAGTTTCTGATGAATATTGATTCCAAGATACTTGTATGAAGGTACTTCCTCCAAGATATTGTTGTCCTATACAAAATTATCGTAGGTGATATTAATGGATTTAATGATCATAACCTTTGTTTTGTTAGTGTTCATAGTCATACATGTACTAGAGCAGAAGTCCTTGAGGATTCTAAGCTTATTACTAAGGTCATAGGGATTCCTTTCTATAAGAACAATATCACCGATATAGAGAAGAAGGATGATTACTATTCTAGCAAGAGTTGGTCCAACACAACCCATGACTTCCAAACAATCTTCTAACTTGTCAATGTAAATGTAAAAAATGGTAGGGGATGGGGGGCAACCTTGCTTGACTCCTATATTGCAGTTAATTTCTTTTCACCAAACTTTAGTGTTCCTAAACTTAGCAATAACATTCTTATACAACCTTACCATAGTAGCTCTCAAATTTTAGCTCTTCTAACCTATTCCAAAGGTTGGTCCTAGGCACAGTGTCAAAATCTTTCCTAACATCAACATAACAAGAAAGGAGATTGGTTTTATTATTGTGACACTCTTCTGCAATGATCCTAAGCATGATAAGGTGGTCCACAGTTGAATGACAACCTCTAAAACCGCCCTGACCTTTAACTCTTTTTCCATGGCTTTCTAGCCATATGCTTATTTTCTTTTCCAAAATACTTCCATATAGCTTAGATAAAATGGGGTTAATCATAGTGGTTTTATAATTAAAGGGATTGTTTTTATCTCCTCTTTTAAATATAGGTACAATGAGGCTTTGAATCCAAGGTTTAGGTAAGCCCTGCTTGACTGCTAAATTGAAGAACTTGTGTATGTGAGGGATCAAAATAGGCCCTCCAATTTTTAATATTTCAACTTGGTAGCCCTCAATGTCCTTAACTTTCCCATTTGTAAGTCGCTTAACCCCAAACTTTATGTTTTCTATAGAAAAAAATCATCTTATGTAGAAACTTTTGGAATTTTGTCCAGGGCATTACAAGATTCATAGAGATTTTTAAGGTAGGAATTCTAGTTTGTCGAGAGATTCATAGCATTTTCTTTAGTTTTATGAGTCATAATTTGCCTCCAAAATTTCTTCGGGTAAAACATTTGAAAGTGAATTTTTTTATAGATTCAGAGTATGAGGGAGATGCGTAATTTCTTCCATTATCAATCTGGAGTTCTCTCTCTCTCTCTCTCTCTCTCTCTCTCTCTCACACACACACACACACACACACACACACATATATATATATAAGTCCGGTGGGTTAGAGTCAAGTGGTTAAAGTGCTATGAATTATAAGTAGGATATCATGGGGTCAAGTCTTCAAGATGGCTGGTTGTGTGGATATATTGAGCATCACTCGATGTCCTTGTCAGATTAGGTTGCCAAAAATCTCTCAGCGCATGATATATAATAACAACAACAACAATAATCTAATTTTAAGGTTACGGCCAAGCCAATCATTGAATCGGTGTATGAGAACCTCTTGTTTGTGGAACAAGGGACCCCCTCCACTCAGCAATTTGACTGCTAAAGTCTACAAAGGTGTACATACCCTACCCCTCTTTGGATTTGAACCCGTGACCTCCAAGGAAGAAACATATGTTCTTAACCATTAGACCCATTCAAGTGGTTAAATGATGTGAATTATAAACAAGACATCATGGAGTCAAATCCTTGGGTTGGTTGCCTCTGTGAATATTATTAAGCCTCACTCGAAGGAATTGAATTCAATAAAGGTAGGAAATCTTGGTCATAATTAATGAATAAGAAAATTGAATTCAATGAAAATAGAAAATCTTGATCACAATCAACCAATAAAAAAATTAAATTCAACGGTTTTTGGTTTTTAAAATTATAATCTAAAATATTTTCTAATTTAAATTAGAATAACATTGTATATTTTTTAATTTATTTAATATTTCATTATTTTAAATAAATAATAATAATAATAATAAAAATAAAAGTGTTACCATGTACCAAAAAAAATTACACTAGGAAGTGCATCTCCATACAATTAATAAATCCAGATGAAATATTGCAACAATGAGAGAAATTGTGTTAGCTACTTGATGGCGTTCCATCTTCACTTGGACGGGATTACAGCGGGAGCATGGTTAGGACAACAAACTGAGACGGTATAAAAAAAATACAAAAACGCTAATTCAATGTTTTGTTATAAAAAGGCAAGCTGTGCGCGCCAGGTAGGGGTCGAACCTACGACTTTCTGCTTAGGAAACAGACGCTCTATCCACTGAGCTACAGGCGCTCTTCTATGCATGCTGTATTTAAGGTCTTAACACATTGCATGCTCCACATTCACTTTCTTTTATTTTACTTTCTGTTAATTAACGTGATTGCATCTACCTGAACATTCCAGTGGACGTGCCGGAGTGGTTATCGGGCATGACTAGAAATCATGTGGGCTTTGCCCGCGCAGGTTCGAATCCTGCCGTCCACGTCCGAAATTAGTGTTTAAGCGCAGGTTTGCATCCTTCTTTGCACGCCTATAATTGCTATGACAAAAAAAAATGTGTTGGCCCATTCTAATAATTGCTCCAGCACTCTAAGACAAGAAAGTTCAAAATTTAACCTATCACTTAATATGTAGTGTAGGGTGTTTACATTATATTATAACAGAGCAAAGGAAGAAATAACGAATTATCCTTCCTTAATGGCAAATTTTTTCATCCTAACCAAATATAATATTTAATTTTTAATCAATTTTCATATGTTGAAGAACATTTTGACTATCATAGTAGATTAAAGTGGATTTCTCATCTTGAAGTCCAAGCTCATTATTTAATTTTTAATCAATTTTCATATGTTGAAGAACACTTTGACTATCATAGTAGATTAAAGTGGATTTCTCACCTTGAAGTCCAAGCTCATCTAATAGTGCTTAAATCATACTACCTCCTAACCAAAAATGACAACACCTCTATACTCGACATTTGTGGTAGAAAGAGCAACATAGACTACTTCTTACTCAACCAAGAAATCAAACACACACTAAGAAATAGACAAAGCATGTCGTATATATTTGATCATCCAATCCAATTTTAATCGATGTATCTAATCGATGCAACCTCATCTCCACAAAAGTTATAAACCCAAGTTGATGGGTATCCTTGACATATCTAATAATACACTTTGTTATTGTTCAATGACTTTCCCTTTGATCTTACATGTATCTAGAAAGAAAGGTGATGACAATGATGATATTAAAATATATGAGGCCTCCCAGAAGTTGTCATTGCAACGTAGCAACGACTCAGAGAGGTACAATGAGTAATTAACTCCATATTCAAAAAAAGTAGAGGGAGATTTGCAATTTTCTATATAGTGCAAGCCTAAGTCGATATCAAAACAACTCATAAGTTTCCTCTTCATACCAAGGATCACGTTAAACCAATGTTGCTCGCAATAATCAAATCATTGCATAAATGATAAGTATAAGAACATCAGTGACATGTTGAATCGTATAAAAATTAAGATCTCACTAACAATAACTAAAAAGAATAGGTAATAATGTCAACAAATCTTGGGCAATGGGGGTTGTTGCATATAAATCTGCACATGAATATCTCGAAGGGGAAAGGCACACTTCACATCCATATGGTGAACCTCTCTATGAAAACTAGAAGCAAGGGAATGCATAATTTGAATGGTGTCCATCTTGGTCTTAGTGTAATGAATATCTTGTTTCTAAGAGAACATTTAAATGGTTGACTATGCTTTATGCTTCTCAATACTATCATTTAAAGAGAATTTGATTTTGTAGACCCATTTACATCTAATAATATTCTTCATTGGTGGAAAATGTACCAATTTCCAAGTATGATCTTTCTTTAAAAAATTATATCTTTTTGCCACAATGTCCTCCCACTCTTGCTTGCCACAAGCTTATTCATAAAATTAGGGATTGCATGTAGCCATGACCCTTGACATAAGCACACAATTAGATATTTCTTCTAACCAAGCGTCTTATGAATGCTTGAGACAACACCAACATTGGAGTTTGCTTCCTAAATAAGTTTTGTAGTCCACTTGGTTCGACCAGCAGAAAAAAATTTAGGTGCACAAAGGTCATCTCAAAGATGCTTAATAATCATAAACTTATCATCAATATTTGTGAAAACATTTAATTTACACAAAAATAGAACCTCAATAAGAAGAAACATCATAACAATCATGAGTTCCTTGTTATTTATTGGAAATCTCACTTCGTTAAAACCTTGAAATAAAATAATAATTAATATTTTGCATCATTAATTTGTTTAATTAATAACATAATACCATGACTTACCATTTTCAAACAAGTAAACATTTTCTTGAAAAAAAAAATTTGAAAGAATTTTTAATATCTTTCGTATTTTAAAAAAGGTTTAATTTAAAAATATAAATTAAAAAATAAAATAAATGTTTATTATATTAAAAAAATAAAATTAAAAAATATTTAAAAATATATCTATATCTATATCTATATATATATATATATAACAAAACAAGAAAGAATAACTATTAACACTTTAATGAAGTGCATTTTAAATTATGTTTGTGGTTTTGAGTGAGTGGTATGATACATTTGCAATTTTGAGTGAACAAGGTGCGATCTCTGTGGGATTTTTTTATGATACATCTGCAGTTTTGATACCTCTGTGGGTTTTTTTTTTATGATACATCTGTAATTTTGAGCAAGCAAGGTGTGATTTCTGTATTTTTGCGGGTTTTTTTTATGATTTCTGCGCGATTTTTTTTAAGATAGCATTCATGGAGCAATGTGTGATTTTTGTGAGATTTTTTTATGATACATCTGTGGTTTTGAGCGAACAATTCCATTTGCGGTTTCGAGAGAACACTTCCATCTATGGTTTTGAGCTAACAATCTGCGGTTTTGAGAGAACATTTTCATCTGCAGTTTTGAGCGAACACGTCCATTTGCAGTTTTGAGCAAACAATCTGTGATTTTGAGCGAACACTTCCTTTTGCGGTTTTGCAATTCTGGTGAGTTAGTTTCTACATATTTTCTCTACTTTTCATTATGATCACCCCACCACCTATTCCAAAAACCCACCCCATCAGGGGGAGGCCCTCCAAAGTCACCTTAGAGAGTCTTCACGAATATATAGAATCATTAGAAAAAATGAGAGAAGAAAGAGATGACAATATCCAAATAGAGTTAGAATCATTAAAAAAATGAGTGAAGAAAGAGACGTAAAACTCCAAATAGATTTAGACACAATGCTTGATAAGCAATTTAGATTCTTCGAAGATACAATTCAAACACAGATAGAGGACAGATTGTTAGGGTTCAAGAGTTAATTACAGAAAATGGAGTCTAGAATTCAAGAAATGGAAAAGCAAAAACAACCAACCCTGATCCGGATTATTTTCAGCACGAAATGAGAGTAGAGATATAATAAAGAAATGCACAGAGATATCGCGTATATCCAATAATATAACATAAATATATCAGAGATGCAACCATAAACACAGAGATACAGTAATACACGATTTCTATTAATGAAAGAAATGTACACAGACTGTAAAAATACAGAGTGAAATACTCACTAGAATGGTGGCAGCTTATCTCTGAGAAGAGATGTGACGGCTACTCGCATTCGAAAGAAGATGATTACAATGAGGCTCTGAAGGCATGTTTACAATAAACAGGAATTCCAACAACCCTAGACATCCAAAAACCTAAACCTAGGAGATGGAGCGCCAAAAGTCATGTGGGCCCGTTTGGGTAAGTTAGTACATCAACTTCTCGGGGTCGTAACTTTTGCATACAATCTTCATTTTAGGCGTATGATAGCTCGTTGGAAAGGTATCATCGAGGAGATTCATTTTGGGGGCTCAATCATGCTTTCGACTATCATTGAGAACCTCTATCTCGAAAAACCTTCATTTAGGCCCTCAAAATGGCCCCGAAATTTAAAACCTAATAAAAATAGTAAATTGCCAAAATTGCCAGAAAATTGTTTTGAGCCAGTCGGAAAAGGTGGGTGGACACCGATATCCACCTGGATCAAACCCAAGAAGGAGAGGTTGAAAAAAATCACAACTTGAGAGATAGGATTAAAGAGCTAGAATAAAATTTGACCAACAATTTGACCCTCATTAGTCTAGAAAACAAATTGGATATCAAACCCGTCAAAGAGGAAATGAATAAGCTAATTGAATTGGATAATGAGTGTATTAAAAGAGCCTTGAACCTCATAATGTTTTGTATAAATTAAGAACAACAAGAGGAGGATATGCTAGCAATAGTAAAAGAAGAACTGAAAAATAAATGACAAATTGAAACAACTTACCTCATAGAATCAAAGAGGCTAGGAAAAATAATTGAACATAAAGATAGGTTGATCCGTGTCAAAGTAAGTTGTAATGACCATAAATATAACATACTCAGTAAATCTCCGAGCTTAAAAGGGTCAGGAATATTTATAAATGAAGATGTCATTCTCGAAGACCACGCTGAATTAAGGGAGGAAGTTCAAAAGGTAAAAGAAGCCAGGAACGAAGGAAAATGATAAATAATTAGAAATCGAAAAGCTATTGTTAGGGATAAAGACTTGAAGGATAATAATAAATAGGAATTTGGGACACTCATAATCCTTTTTTGAAATTGTCATGGCTTTCCATGGCGGAAAGGTCCTATGATAGGTTGGATCCTGAGTGATATTGATATTGTTTGTCTAGTTGAAACTTGAGAGCAAGAAGAGTCTAAAGTCCCTAACATAGAAGGATTTGTCTTGTGGTCGGCATGGAACAAAAAGTCCTACCGTAGAGGGATAGGAGGCATAGTTTGTTATATTAGAAAGAGCATTTCTCCTCACATTCAACTTCATAAGATCGACCCTCTCAATCATTACATTTGGATAGAAATTTCAGAAATCAATGCTAAGAAGATATATATAGCAATTTATTATTTTGCACCTATCAATTCTACTTTTTATAAGAAAAAAATCTAGATAAAAATTGTCCCTATAATAATTTAGAACAAGATATTTATAGTTTGAGAAATGAAGGTAATATCCTCCTGCTAGGAGACTTTAATTCTAGGACTGCTACTAACCAAGCTACTCTTTTAAGCAATGATTCTAAGCATAATCATTTATGGCTAGATGAGGACCTTGTTTTAGCTAATAGCTACAAAAGAAGCTATGAATACATAACTAAGTATTTGTTTGCTACTGAGCTAGTTAAGATTTGTAGCTCTCAAGACCTAATAATTTGCAATGGAGTAATGAAGTGGCCAAACTCCAACCAAATGATTTGTATTCATGGGTTGGGTAGTAGTGTTGTAGATTATGTGATATATGATATCCTCATTTCCAACCGAATAGTAACTTTTGACCTTTTAAATGACCATGAACCCAACTCTAATCATAGACCTTTAACCCCGACTCTAAACTTTGCCATGCATAGGAGCACCATTTAAGAGAATTCTAATAATCAAAGGCAACTACTCTTTTCCAAAAGTAAAGTTGATCTTTTCTTAAAGGATTTAAAAAGTTATTTACATCTCCTAACTTATAAGGACAACATTGAATACCTCTATCATAATTTTACAACTACCGTTTCCACTTCTATTAACAAGTTCTCTTTCAAGGTGTCATGTAAAAAGAATAATAGAACAACCAATCCTTGGTATGATAAAGAGTGTAAAATTGCTAGGAAATCCATCAGGGATGCTTCTAATGAGGCCTTAAAACTCCATAACATCAATACGTACAAATCCATAATTAAAAGGGAAAAAATGTATTATATCAATAAAAGGAAAGAGCGGATTTCACAACTATCTAAGCTTGATCCTAAGAAGTTTTGGAGGTAAATTCTAATCTGCAATTCTAAAGAAAATAAAATGATTCCCTTAAAGGACTGGAATTCCTACCTTAAAATTGTTTATGAGTTCCCTAATGTCATGGACACCCTTCCTATTGTCCCTACAGCGGATGAAGATATTTCTTTGGATGACATAGAGTTCGGGGTTAAGCAACTTGCAAATGGGAAAGCTAAGGACACTGAAAGCTACCAAGCTGAAATTTTTAAAATCAGAGGGCATGTCCTCATCCCTCACATACACAAGCTCTTCAATTTAGTAGTCAAGCAGGGCTTCCCTAAACCATGGACACAAAGCCTCATTGTTCCTATTTTTAAAAATGGGCATAGAAACCTTCCCTCTAATTATAGGACTATTATGATTAGCCTGATTTTAGCCAAACTATATGGAATTATCTTGGAAAGAAGATTAACCTATGACTAGAAAGTCACAGTAAAAGAGCTAAAGGCTAGGTTGGGTTTAAGAGGTATCATTCAACTGTGGACCATCTTGTTGCCTTTAGGATCATTGCAGAGGAGTTCCCCAATACTAAAACCAATCTTTTTTGTTGTGATTTTTTTAATTTAGAAATTTTTTTTACATGGTTCCTAGGAAAAACCTTTGGGATAGGTCGTAAGAGATAAAAGTGCCTCTCAAGTTGAGGGTTTCCACAATAAGATCGTATGAGAAAGTTATTTCCAAGTTTAATAACATTAAGGGATGTTCGAAAGAAATTAACTGCAATATCGAAGTAAAGAAAGGTTTTCCCTTGCCCCTCGCCCCTTTTGGCATATACATTGACAAGTTATAAGATTGCTTGGAAGAAGCAGGTTGTGTCGGCCCTACTCTCACTAGTATAGTCATCAATCTTCTTCTTTATGCTGATGATATCGTTCTTATGGAAAGGAGTCCCCACGATCTTGGAAAGAAACTAAGAATCCTTAAGGATTTTTTCTCCAATATGGGTATGATTGTTAACACTAACAAGACTAAGGTCATGATCATTAAATCCAACAAGATTACTTATGATACCTTCGTATATCACAAGAAAAAATTGGAGGAAGTGACTTCATACAAATATCTTGGAATTGATATTCACCACAAGATCAATTGGAATTATAACATTGAGAAAATGATGATTGGAGGATGGAAAGCTTATTATGGGATTGAAAAAAATTGCAAATCAATCGATCTTTGGATATGGGATAAGAAGAAACTCCTCTTTGAGACTCTTTTTATGCTTGTTATTCTATATGGATGTGAAGTTTGGGGATGCAATATCTCTCTAGAATCTTGGAGAAAGATTGATCCGGATTTATGAGTGGAACGAAATGAAACCATGGATTTATAATATTAACACAAAGACACAGTGAAAAATAATAGAGATACAGTAAAACTTGACTTCTATTAAATAAGAAATATGATGAAAATTGTAAAATGCAGACTGAACACAAGATTGCTAGAATGGTGACAACTTATCTCTGAGAAGAGATGTGATGACTAGGCTCATTCACAAGAATATGAGTACAATGAGGATTTGAAGGCCTTTTTACAATGAACATGAATTCCAAAACCCTAGACATCCAAAAACCTAACCCTAGGAGATGAAGCGCCAAAAGTCATGTGGGCCCCATTGGGGTAAGTTAGTACATCAACTTCCCGGAGTCATAACTTTTGCATACGAT
Source organism: Picea engelmannii (assembly GCA_009831015.1). Taxonomy (NCBI): domain Eukaryota; kingdom Viridiplantae; phylum Streptophyta; class Pinopsida; order Pinales; family Pinaceae; genus Picea; species Picea engelmannii. The sequence goes on from ML785946.1 coordinate 151,524, forward strand.
CTCTGTTTAGGGAGCATGATAGCTCCTTGGAAATTTCTTGATGAGGAGCTTCATTTAGGGGGCTCAATCAAAGCCTTTGGCTATCATTGAGTTTCTCAATTGTGAAAAAACGTCGTTTAGGACCTCAAAATGGCCCCGGAAGTTTAGGACCCGAAAAACTGCTAAAAATAATAAGTTGCCAAAAACCTATTTTGGGCCAGTTGGAAAAGGTGGGTAGTCATTGACATCCTCTTAGTTCAATCCTCCCCTGGGTGAGCCACTATCCTTGGTGGAGGAGTTGCTCTACTCTGACAACCCGATAAATATGGATCCTCTGTTGGCGAGTGCCCTTAACATGTGTGTCCATGATCTAATCAGCGGATGCATGTTCCATGTAGTCAGGGTTGATCTCTATTGGTGTCAATTGTTCTGCTATCTCTGAGGTGTCCAATAATGGTGGAAAATAAGGCCGAAGGAGGTCCACATTGAACACTAGGTGAAATCCAAGGAAGGGAGGAAGCTTGAGCTCAAAATCATTTTCACCGACAACCTTGGTGATGTTGTAAGGTCCATAACAAAGTAGACGAAGCTTCTGTGAGGTCTTGCAAGGAGTTCTTTCTGCAAGTGAAACCAAACTTTGTCTCCCACCTGTAACAGGTGTGGCACGCAATGTTGATCATGGTGTTGCTTGTACTTGGCATTAGACTTCTGTAAAATATCCTGAACCTATTGGCAGATGTGTTGGATCTGATCAATGAACCAGGTGGCTTTGTCAACTTCAGTTGGAGCATGCGACGAGACTGCTTGGGTGGACGCAAGGGGTAGTGCAACACCCATGGGACCCAATGGTTGAAATCCCAACCCCACCTAAAAGGGGTTGTGGCTGGTTGAGCTATGTATGAATATGTTGTAGTTGTGATGAACATAGGGAAGACTCTCATCCCAAGTTCGAGGTGCTTGGAATTGTACATGTGCAGGATGTGCACGATCATCTGGTTGATGACCTCGATTTGGCCATCCATCTAGGGTGGAAGGCAATGGACTTGGTGAGCTTGGTGTCCAACAGTGACTAGAGGCTCGACCAGAATGTGTTAAGAAACCGATTGTCCCAATCTGAGATAATATTTTGTGGGATACCAAAGTGTACCCACACTCATTTAAATAAGACCTTGATAGTGGCATCTGCTGTGATGTTGTTCTTGCAGGTGGCCATATTCGCCATCTTGGAAAAGCAATCAACAACCACAAAACACAGTAATTTCCCTACTTGGTGGATGGAAGGACGACATGCAGTCCATTGAAATGGATTCCCAGGTCCTATCAGGAGTAGGAAGAGGAGTGTACATGCCTTGTTTCTTAGTGGTCGATTTCGAAATAGCGCGATAGTGCAGGACCAGATATACTTTTTGAAATCTTGTTAAAGTTTCGGCCAGTAGAAATGTTGCTACAACACTTCCACCATTGTTTCCATGCCAAAGTGTATTGCCACCCGACTGTAGTGGTCTTCCCAAATTAGTTTCGCTCACTCACTTGATGGAATGCAGAGATGGCCCAGATGGCACATCAGCTCATCCTGAAGATGGAAATTAGTGACAACTGTGTTTGCACCCAACATCTGGTAGGTGTTGGAAAAGTTAGGATCTATCTCATAGAGGTGGAGCCATCCGGAGGTCTCATCGCCGCAAGAGTCTAGCACTGTGGTGAGTGTCGCGACTGGAAGTCCGTGGAGGTAATAAACGACTCGATTGGTACTTCCTATTTTATACTTGATGTTGAGGTAGAATTACTGCAAATATGTGGACCACTTCTGATGGCGGTCTTTCTGCAATTTGACTTATGTCTACATGAACTGCAATAGATTATGATTAGTGTGGATGATTGTCTCCTTCCCGAGAATGTAATTCCTCCACTGACGAAAATATTGCATAATGGATTACATTTCTTTGTCGTAAGTAGGGTACTTACGAATGACATATGATAGTGTCTCACTATGATAGGCCATGGGGTGGTCATGCTGAGTGAGGACTGTGCCCACAACATAGTTTGAAGCATCTTTCTCGATCTCAAAGGGTTGTTGCAGGTCAGGTAATGAAAGTACTGGGGTTGAGCACAAGTGTTTCTTCAGATCATCAAACGATTTTTTTGGGGACAAGCCCCATACAAATTTTTCCTTACCACCACCCCCGGTTATTTGGCTAAGGGCCCATGCAATATGGGAGAATCCCAACACTAACCCACGATAGAAATCGGAAAGGCCTAAGAAGCTCTAAAACTCAATGAGCATGGTTTGGGATGGCCAGTCACAGATGACTTGGTTATTGGATGGATCAACATGCACACTGTGTGAATCAACAATGTAGCCTAGGTATTGGACCCTATCCATGTCGAAGGAGTAGTTTTTCAAGTTGCATATAGCTTGTGTTGCTGTAGAGTGTGAAAAACCTGTTGACTATGTTGCAAGTGTTCTACCCAAGTCTTGTTGTAGATGAGGATGTCATCTAGATACACCACTACAAAAGAATTAGTGAAAGGCTGCAAGATATTGTCCATCATCCTCATGAAAGTTGTTGGGGCATTTTTCAAACCAAAGGGCATGACCATCCATTCAAAACGACATTCTTTTGACTTGAAGACAATTTTCCATACATATGTCTACTCTATTGGGACCTGATGGTAGCCAGGATTTAGATCAATCTTACTGAATTATTTGGCCCCCTTGAGATGATCAAGGAGATCGTCGATTTGGGGAATCGGGTACCGGTTCCTGAATGTGATTTTATTTAGGGCGTGGCAATCAATGCATAGTCACCAGTTCCTGACTTTCTTCTCCACCAACACGATTGGGCTTCCACAAGGTAATGAGTTGGGTCAGATGTGCCCCTTATGGAGCAATTCTTGGATCTGATGCTTGATCTCCTCATTTTCTAGCAGAGAGCGACGATAGACTAGCCCATTGGGTAGCAGTGTATTGGGGGTCATATTGATGGGATGCTTGACCTGACAGTGCAGAGGTACCCCAATAGGTGATGAGAAGATGTCTTTTTATTCTTTCACGACTTTATCCACTTGCTTTTGCTGCGTGGAGAGGTCAGCCACATAGGCCATGGATGTGGTTGCAACCTTTCTCTCACTCTAAGAGCGAATCATGAAGAATACAAACTTATCGATCTGAGAAATGACCTTCTTGCATTGCTTGGCAGAGATCAAGAAAATAACACTAGGTGGTACTACCTTGGGTATCCTGTACAATTTCCTATTCAAAGTAATATCAACACTGTGAGGCCTAGACTCATATACAACATGACATTTCCATAAATAAGGTGTTACCAAAATAACATCACAAACTTGAAGGGGAGAAACATCACACAATACATCATCTTTGAATGGCTTGATGTCATATTACGGGCGACACTAATGGTTGACGCAAAGATCGCTCCCTTGACAGAGCCATTCGATGGTGTAGAGATGCGAGTGCAACATTGTCGGCAAGGCTAGAAGCTTGATGACCTCTGCTTCGATGAGGTTCTTCTGGCTACCACTATCAATGATGAAGTGAAGCAGAGTGCCTTTCACCCACATCAGTGAATGAAAGAGGCGCTCTCCTTCCTCTGGCTCTTCAGGTTCATCGGGATGGATCTTGGTGGTAGAAACAATGGCACTGGGTTCCGCCTCAATGATTCATCTCCCATTTTCTAGTTTTGAATCAGAGTCAGAACCCACATCTGATTCAGAGGATTTTACCTCAACCACCAATGACTACTTTGAGCGACAATCGACATTGTTATGTCGGGGGCTCTTATGGAAGTCGCACCACTTCCTGGTATCTTTCTTCGTCTTCCCATTGTCCTTCTTTTCTTGTTGCTTGGGATGGTTGTCATGAGCATTCCCATATTTGTGCTATCCTTTGTTCTGTGGAATGGCGCTGCCCTTTCCCTGCTTTTGTTGTGAGGGGTTCCTAGACCCAAATTGTTGTGTCTTTTGTTTAAGCTTCTGCTCAATTTTGACAGCATATCGATAGGTCACGCCCAAGGATGAGATGTACAAAAACTCAATTTATGTCTGGATGTATCTATGCAGACTGTCACGGTACTTGAGCACTAGATGTCGCTCAGAATACTTGATACCCAACTTGGTGCGCAAGGTATGGAAGACATTGGTGAACTATGGCACTGTTTTATCTCTTTCCTACCATAGGGTGGTCCATCTTATATACAAATTGTCATAACTTCCAACATGGTAGTATTGTTCCATAAAAACATCCCTGAAGGAACCCCAAGTGGGTGAAACTGCAAATAATGTGGATCCCTCTATTTCCTTTTTCTCACAGAAATTTTACCACCAATCTTTGACATGGGGGACGACCTTGAGGAGTGCAAATGTAATATTTTCTCTATAGAAAAAGGTGTGGAAAAAAAAATACCCTTCTATAAGGTTTAACCATTTATTTATGACATTCGCATATATTTGACCTTCAAATATAAGAATATCAAAATTGATTTGTACCTTGAAGGGGTCGGCGCCTCTACTTGAGGTGGATGTGTCGCTTGTCGGCAACCATCAAAGGATTTGTGCAAATTTTTCCATCATCTCGTTCCTTTGTCGCTCAAGGGATTCCTCGAGCAACATTTTGAAAGGATCTCATGTCCTGTCGTCTTTCTTTTCACCTACCATGGATGGTTTCTTTGGTGTGCGAGAGCAATTTTCCTCAAGAGAAACAAGCTCGAGACCCAACTCTCTATACCTTGACCGTGTTGGGGACATGCATTAAAAAAATGACAAGGAGTAGAACACTCTGATACCACTGATCCGGATTTATGAGTGGAATGAAATGAAACCATAGATTTATAATATTAACACAAAGACACAATGAACAATAACAGAGATACAATGAAACTTGACTTCGATTAAATAAGAAATATGCTGAAAAATGTAAGATGTGGACTGAAAACAAGCTTGCTAGAATGGTGGCAGTGTATCTCTGAGAAGAGATGTGACGACTATGCTCATTCACAAGAATATGAGTACAATGAGGCTTTGAAGGCCTTTTTACAATAAACATGAATTCCAAAACCCTAGACATACAAACACCTAACCCTAGGAGATGAAGTGCCAAAAGTCATGTGGGCCCCGTTGGGGTAAGTTAGTACATCAATTTCTCAAGGTTGTAACTTTTGCATACCATATCCATTTAGGGCGCACGATAGCTCGTTGGAAAGGTATTGATGAGGATATTCATTTAGGGGGGTTAATATGAACCTTTGGATATGATTGAGGTGTCCTATCATGAAATAAATATAGTTTAGGCCCTCAAAATGGCCCTGGAAGTTTGGGACTAGAAAAACTGCTAAAAATAGTAAGTTTCCAAAAACCTGTTTTGAGCTAGTTGGAAAAGGTGGGTGGCCACCGACATCCTCCTAAATCAAATATTGAGAAAATCCAAAAGAATTTTATAACCTATAATCTCAAAATTAAAGGAAATATGCCCTATCTTATCCTGCTCTTAGAGGCAAGGCTTTCCCCCATTTAGAGCATGATTATGACTAGATAACTAATGTATAAGAACAAGTTAAACAACATGGAATACAAGAGGCTTCCTAAAATTGTTTCAAACTCTAGTTGTAACCACCTTCGACTCAAGCGAGGATGGAATAAAGATGTTCGATCTTGGCTAAGCCATTGGGGAATCATGAAAGAGCCCATTTTGCAGAAGAAGGATACCGTTAAAAATATTATTAAATCAAAATTTAAAGATAAAATGTGGTGTGATAAAGAGCTAGAGGAAAAATAAAATTAAGGTATTATAAGGAGGTAATCAACCCTAAATTATCTAGAAGATCAAAATTATCTCTCTATTTTGACAAGTGTAAAGAAAAAAATAAGCATTGCTAAGATAAGAACAAATTCTCATTGTTGAAAATACTAGACAAACACTTAGTCAAAATAAAGATTGTGTTATAACCCTATAATTTATAGAATCAACTGGTGACTGAAATGTTATCTCTTTAAGTGTTTTTGTTTGTCAAATGATTTTCCATTCTACAAATAATTTGAGAAAAGAAAAAGAATAAAAGAGGGCATAAAAGAAATTCAATAGAGCCCCATGCAATAACAATGACTTGGTCCATACCTTTCAAGCATGGCCAAGTTCTTTTAAATTGATGTTGATAGGAGTAGTGATTAAGCTTGTCTAAACTGTTTAATCTTAGCCAAGTGATTTAGGTTAGTTAGTGAATAAATTTGACCAAACTGCCTAATCTTGGTCAGATAACCCCAGGATAGAGTAATTTCTTAGTCCAATAGTTTAATCTGGACTAATTGTCATAGGTAAGTAGGTTAGAACATAGGGTAGTTTTCTTTATCTCAATAAAACAAACATGATGATCAATGTTGAACCATATCTTTGAGGTTTAAAAGTTTTGATGTCTAACCCCTTGGTGATAAAAACACAGAAAAGCTTGGGAAAAACCCACGATATGCACTTATCCTAAGTTTTCGGAGAACATATGCCTTCACGCTCATAGTTAAGAACAACACATATATGAACGACTTAGATGATCACGCTCAGATCTACGGTGGACAAGTCTTTCCAGACCCCCTCAGCCGTTCTACCTTTAACGGTGGGG
>ML785946.1:158228-172353 GCA_009831015.1 Picea engelmannii
AAATCAATGGCTCATGGTGTTTTTTGGACCCCCCCGATCGATCTGTGTTTAACGGAGGGGGGGGGGGTCTAGAATGGATTGTTTTTCTGGCGGGCCCCTTATCTCTACGTGGCAGGAATCTGTGGGGTCAGACTCCCACCGCCTCTCAAGGTCTGACATACCTTGTCACCCCATGACGTCATTATCCACGTTTTTACCCTAGAGGTCACGTCTCATTACTTTGTCAGTCCCTTTCCCCTTGTTCTCCCTTTACAAGTCCTCTCACCATGGTCACTCCCCAATCAAATCCCGCCACGTTGCCTGGTCGTATTCGTCATTTATTATTACCTACCATCCCACGCTATAAACGACCCGTTGGCAATTTATTACTGGCTAACTTATCCGTTAGCCTACTGATCTGTCCCCCGTGCCCAATGGCTATCCGTTTACTCAAAACCATTGTTTCCCTTCTTTCTTCCATTGCCTACTGTGTCGTCTCACCAGAAAATACTTTTCCTGTCGCACCAAAGCATTTTTCCCCGTTTTCTCTCCGTTTCAGTCAACCGCTCCAAGCCACCATCATCCCCACTAATGATTGTTTGATTTGCAGGTATTTTTTACAGTGATGGCGCCAAAATAAAAGAGGACAGAAACTAAGGAAAATCCTTTCCTCCTGCCTCCTTTCGACCTCGACAGGATCCCCCTGGCCGACAAAGACCATTTAATTGCAGACACCAAATGCGAATTCAACTTCGCGGACTTGCAGTCATGGCTCAAAGAGGTTTTCCTCGACCAGAGCGACAAAATCAGGCTCTGGGAGTCAAACCTTCATGTTCACCATTTCCCCGAATTCACCCTCAAATGCCAAGCCCATTACATCCCTGACCAGAGAGCCATAGTGTCCTCATTAGGAGAAATTCTTTTCCTCATTACACCTGAAACCATTGACCAGATGATGCAGATACCCAGAGCCAAATCCGTCTCACTGTTCAATCTTGAAATTATCACAAAACTGTATAAAAAATTATCATTCCCCCAAAGAGCTCAGATTTTCGAGCTTTTTCTCCCACAGGCCACTCAGCTCCCCACTACAAATCCCCCGTATCCTTCATCCCTATTCTCAATGAAGGGAAACCAGGACATCTCGTCGCTCTGCACCCTCCTTGGTTATTTTTCGGATCAATGGGTGGATGAACCCATATTGGGTTTTCTGTCCATTTTCTCCACAGATGAGAGACCCACTACTCAGTTCGACTACAACACCTTCTTGGCAGACAACATTCATGAGAAATTCTCAAATTTCACCATAGAAGGCATGTTCCGGTATTCCTCAATACTGGCTTACATGTTCATATTCTTTCAAGTGGACAAATTTTCCTTTTCGATGTGGAAGATGGACAAGGATGGGCGGCCACAGGCGGTGACAATGTGGACGTCGCTGCTCAAACACAACTCTACAAAATTCAACTTCAAACAATTTATCGAGCAGTTCTACCATCCCGTGGTGAGCATGCTCAGTGACAGACCTGAGACGAGAATAAATGAGGAAATTCAGAGGATCTTGCACCTTTCAGACCTGGCAAACACGGGAGACTGGTAACTGTACCAGGACCACACAGAGACCAGAGTGTGTTGAAGGAAAATCTTCCTGTGGACAGGTAGATCTCCTCAAAGAGCTAGACTCTTAACTCTAAGACATAAAGTGCTTATCATGGTCACTGACTTCCTTTTAGGCCTACACAAACTAATGCATGAATAGGAAGGAGGAAAGACGTACCTTTTACTGGTGTTTGTCCCTACACGCTCCGAGTTGAACTCCAATCTTGAGCTCCTCGATAAGCCCTGTAGACAAAAAAAGTACAACCACTTCCTATTCTATCGATATTAGTTCGAAGCAGACCTATCTACTTAGAGACAAATTCATGTAATGTCAAACACAAATTAGAAATAAGTAGGCCAAGCATATTACATTAATAAGGACAAAATGTTACTTACAGCCATAGATGGAATGTAGCATTTTTGTCAAGTTCTCCTTGCCTAACCCTTGCTCAAAAGATCCACGATCGGAATGACGATAGCTTCGTTGATTAACCTCCACTTCACTGTGTGTTTCCTATGAGATCATAGGTTTCATGCTTCTTATCCCTTCTCCAAATATCACTTATGAGATCATAAGTTTGGTATGATTCTCCATCAAGATCCCCTTTTCACCATGAGAAAGCTTGCTTATATAGCCTTAGAGAGGCCCAACTACTTGAGATATCCTTGGAGTAAGTTGAGGATTTTCCTCCTTTAGTTATGGATCTGCCCTGTGATCATGGCTTGGATAGGGATTCGAATCCAACTGCCTTCAGGTATTGAAGGGATCCTCCCCTCATTCATCTCAACAAACCAACTGCTGCCCAAAATAGGTAGTGCTCCCTCAAAAGGGCCATCAGAGCATTATAGTGCTCCCTGGCAAGGTTTAGGGGGCGCCAACACTCCCAAAAGCAGTAGCGCTCCTCCAAAAGGGCAGAGGTAGTGTTATAATGCTCCCATATAGTGTATAGGGGGGCGCCAACACTCCTGAGAGAGGTATAGGTGTTACCCATGATTTTGGTCATCTTGATGGTGTATTGATGATGGTGTACTCAGGCTTCCAACAAGAACTTTCTCCTGAGAAAAGTGACATTCATCTCTTCCCAGAAAACATATTTTTGAAGAGAGTTCGCAGGTTGCTTATAGCCTAGGGTGCGAGAATGACCCATTCTCGTAGGCTACCTTCAGCTAGGGTGCGAACTTCTCGCACTGTGCTATATATCTAGGGTGCGAACTTGTTCTCAAGCTTGGAAAAAGATGAAGTCTCGATGGTTCTAGAAGGGAATCTTCTAGAGAATGGGTTGGCATTCGAATGGTTATCATTTTACTGGTTTCCCTGATTTGGTGGGATCATTATTATCCATGTAACCATCTCATCCTCTCCTATATATTGATAGGATTCTCATGGAAAAGGTTAGGCAAGATTAATTGGAGAATTGGTGAAGGAATTGTGTGAAGAACCCAGCTTGAACAGGAGCTTGGAGACTCTAGCAAGTCTATCAAGAGGAATTGGATCTTCTTCAGGAAAGGATCGAGCAAGTGTGTGTGTGTTGGAACCAAGAATCACAGAAAAGAAGCTTACGACATCAAGGCGATCAGGTTGTATCTTCTATTTTCGATTAATATGATACAGCGACATGTCCTTTTCCCATAAAGTCATTCTTACTTTATTGTGTAATTCCTTGATCATACACATAAGTTGACAATTGAATATATTTTTCTATATTCACTTTGGTTGGTTTGTGTTGTCTTGGTCTTGACCTCACGAGAGCACCGGAGTGAAGCGGGAGCAACAGAGACCCTAGGAAGTGATACAAAGGTATGTCACTTGTTCCTCCTTACTAGCTAATTCAATGGTCATAACTTAGGGAAAGATTCATGTCATGTCCTGTTTTGTTCTAGATCCAGGTGGATCTAGGGAGATCTGTTAGTGCCTGCACCTATCGATTAGTCCGATAACAAAATTGGCGAATCCACTGGGGATGCAACCCACTTTTTTTGTGGTTTTTGGTGTTTTTCCTTGGCTATTTTTTCTTGCCTTACCTTTCTCCATTTCTATCAATCTCTGAGTCTTCAGGACACCCTGATAGACCCTCTGGGTCCAGAAGTCCCTTCAAATTTTTTGTCTTTTTCCAAAAATTTGCCTAGTTTCAGGCATTCTCGCACTGAACCCCACAGTGGCCTGCGAGAATCCCTTGAGTTCGCACTCTTCTTTTAATTCTAGTGTGAGGTTCCCACACTCTGCTCAAAGCTAGCCTGCGAGAATGACCCATTCTCGCACTGTGCAACACTGATAGCCTGCGAACCCTCTTTTAAAATTTTTGGATTTAACATTTTTGCATGTTCAGTTGTCCAAATCAGTATAGGTGTCTGAAAAGAACTTCTTGGACCATTGGTTGATGTTTTCTTGTCTTCAGATTTTGTGCACGATCAGTCTTCGGAAATCAAAGGCTCTTCTTGTCCATATTTTTCCAACTCTCATCTCTTGACTTTTCTTGGCAAGGATATACTCTCTGATCCTGGAATCAGAGTGCTTGTTTGGTTAAGAGTCGGTGATCGGTTTGAAAGTTGGGATTCTTTGTCTTTCTCATTTGCTCATTATTTGGAAGATTACTATTCTCATGCAATTGAAAAGACTAGTTTTGTCTGCTTGTCATTTTTGTTTCCATTGAAAGATTGGTTTGGGTTCTTGTCTGTTGCTTGTTCATTAATTATTGTTTTTCTTCACTTTCACCATCATGGTGTAGATCCTTTTTGAAAACTAAAAAACATTTTTTCTTTCAAAATAATTTTCATTTTTTGAAAATCAATTGTTGAAATCATTGAAAAAGAACCAATAGAGAATTGTCATTATTGCGTGATTTGTTGAGATTGCATTTTAAAGAAATTTGTGTATCGTAGTTCAAGATTGTTCTGGAACACTTCTCTTTCCCTCCCGTACATAGGATTCATCGAACGAAAATTGATATTTTTCATTCCTATCTATGCATTGTTGGGTCAGAGTCTCACACAACATCAGTTTCATCTCCATGTCTTTTGAGTAACAACAGCCCTTAATAACATTGCGCAATTTTAAACTTTAACTAGTAACTCTTTTCTAGGGCTCTATTACACCAACACCTAGCTAGGCTATCGCTTTGGAATAGGCAGAGAGATACACTCTCCAAAGCACAAAACACACAATAGCATCTTGTGTTAAGGAGTTTCAAATTCCATTTACAACATTGTGTCCTGGGAAGCCCTTCTCACACAAGGGTCAAACCCGAGGTCGCATTGATATTGACAGAGTTACTCACCCTGCTTTGTTGATATCGGTGTAGAGATTGCAGGTATTACGGGGGTCTCTTGGAGGTATACCCACAATGACGAGTGGAAGCCTCTCGAGTTGATTTTGGGCTAGATACCCTGCCCTTGTGTGTGGATCAGACTGTCGACTGTCCCCCCAGGCTTTATTGTTGTCAGTGGTAACCTTAGTGGCCTATCTTTTTAGGGTCTTACACAAGGTGACTATGAAGGGGCGAGTCTTCACGGTACCTAGAATCGACGTTGGCCAAAATCACTCGGGCTCCTTGGAGGGTATACCCACGATTATGTGTGGGAGCTTGCACTAGGGTGTAAGTTCGTTAAGCAGGTCGTCAGCGTAAATTTTCCACCCTAGCCTAGCCCCTTCTCATCTCATTGTTGCGACGTTGGATTTCATCACCAACTAGTGACTTCGAAATTAGAAGGTCTTGTTTGGTTGGTATTGTTTACTAGATTTTGTTTACTAGCGCATGCTATTTGTTCACCCAAGTTGACCTCAGGATTGTCTTCGCCAGTTTTTTAATTTGTTCACAATAGATCCTCCACGTCATTCACGTAGAATGTAGGGTTTATCTCCAAAGCATCTGGAAGGTTCTCAACCCCTGCCTACAAGCTCACCTGAGGGCTCTCCTCAACAGAGTGAAGTCCAAGACGTTACCACTCCACAAGTGGAAGTGGAAAGAACCGACTCTCTAGAACATTTCCGAATTACCAATACTCGAGAGGACTTTCGACTTCACCCGGATTCTGAGAGACGTATTATGCAAGTGAATTCTTCTGGAGACTTAGTTGTGTTGTCTTCTGGGTCACCGACTGGACCCTTTCCAGGACCTGAGGGCCAAGATCCTTTTTGGTCTGCTGGTGTTTTTAGACATGACCTTTTTGGTGCAGGATCAGGCGTTGAAATCACCGTCTCACCTGCGTTCCCCAAAACCTCTGACCCCGACACAGTACCTTTTACTACTGATTATTATTTTCCTGGTACAGACGCTCCACGTTCTGAACACATCTTGAACATCCCTATAGAAATGGTCCATTACACAGATACTACGAGTATTCACACTGGGATTACAACGGCTAGTCAAGCCCCCATTGGCACACCGCTCTCGCCCAGTGTCACCCCGACACTTCCACCCAGATACCATGTGTTGAATGCTTCTATTCCCACTCCTGCGCAAACCCCATCCGGAACTCTTGGTGGTCCCTCTTCTTCTGGGCACTCTCCTCCCGACTTTATTCCGACACTTCCTCAACCCCCTTTCGGAGGACCTTTCTCGTCCTTTACTGGCAGCATTAATCCTAGTGGCACTATTCCGTCATTCACACCAAATTACCAAATTCTTGTTGGTGAACAAATTCACCACAGAGGTTTGACTCAACCCCCCCTTGTTGGGAAAATTCCTATTGGAACGCAAATCCCAATTGGAACACTGCCCCCAATTGGAACACAACCCCCGATTGGAGGACGACCCCCATCGACCCCACCCTACGGACAAAACATACCTCCATCATTGGCCCAGTATTGGAATCATCTGATACAACATAATCCTCAATCGACTAGGGGGCAACAACTTCCAGCTGCATCCTTTATACCCCCTAGTATAGGCCAACCATATCCAGGTACGTCCAATCCTATTTGGGGCTCGAATGCTCAAACTCATGTCCCTATTCAAGGATACAATCCCATGAGTTATTGTCCTCCACAACAACCACTGAATCTGCCTGGGTCTTCACATTATATGCAGACTACTTATGGTCCCACTGGTTTGCCGATGGGGCTCCCTCCCCAAAGCCACCAGTACCCGTATGTGAATCGACAGTTACCCTTCTTGGCCACTTTGGATCTCCCGGATCTGTCAAGGATTTTAAATGATCCAATTTGTCACTCTCCCCAATGGCCCGCTATACCAGCCAAGCTACCATCGGACATCCCTAAATTCGATGGCAAAGCAGGAGAGGACCCGAACAATCACGTCATGACTTTTCACCTCTGGTGCTCATCCAACTCTTTGATGGATGACTCTATTCGTTTACGTCTTTTTCAAAGGACTCTCACGGGTTCTGCTGCGAAGTGGTATATAGAATTACCACGAGGTTTTTTCACCGACTTCAACACCCTAGCTATGGCCTTCCTCACCCACTACCAGTTACCAATCTGTTACGAAACGGGGACCGAGATTTTGAGTTCTTTTAAACAATCTAAAGCCACTCATATATCCGATCACATTCATGAATGGTGAAGGAGATGACGTCTCATCAAACTCGAACTTCCCGATCAGTTGCTAGCAGAGTGGTTCACAAAATCATTTGTGAACGACATCACACGTGACATCGCCATGGGTGGAGTTGTCACAGAAGAACATGCCATAAGTCGTGCTCAATATCTTGACCTCGTTTACTCAGAAACGGGTACTCTTTATGACTTGCTCCCTGACGCACCTCGTCCTTCCACTTCCGCCACTTCAACTACTCCAGTTGCCTCTCACACAGCCGACGGTGTGATTGGCACTTTCCATGCCCAACCACATTCCGCCTCAAGCACCAACCCCAAACCTGCTTCTTCTAATGTTCAAAATGATCCATCTCCTACCCCTCCCACCGGCAATACTTCCGAGGTAAATGCAGTTCAATCTACCCCAGCTGGTAAAAAAAAATCCAGAAAAGGAAAGGGTAAGAATAAGGAGGACAAAAATACTTTGCAAGTAGAGAAAACAAAAACTCCTCCTGTTGACGACAGGGATAAGCGCAAACCTCGATACCCTTGTCTTATTTGTGGTGATGATCACTACACGAATGATTGTCCATGATGCGCCGAGGTCACTAAGTTCCTTCAAGGAGCCCTGAAACCACCTGCTCCGGCTGTTTTGTCCCAACCCTTCCCCTCTCAACAACAGGCCCAATTGGTCATTCATGACCAACCTTCCCCTTCTACTACGTCCTATGTATTGATATGCACTGGCGATTCAAAGAAGAATGACATTGCAATCACCACTCGAGCTAAAGATTATTCTCCCTCTAAAGAGAAGGTTGATGATCCACATCCTTCATTGGTACAACCCTCTCCCGCGACTCCACCTACCAATGGTCCTCTTCATCTCGAACGACTGAGCCTTGACACAGTTCTTCGACCCCCTCCAAAGGGCGTTGTTCGGAAATCGGCTTTCAATCCTCATGCTCGTGCTGCCCAGAACTATAGCATTGTTGAAGATCTGGCCCAAGCACCTTCTGCAATGTTAGCCCTTGAAGTCCTTCAAAGTTGTCCCACACAACGGAAGGCACTATTGAAATCTATCGATGGAATCGACCCGACGGACATGAATTTAATAATTTTTTACTTGGAAGATCACATCCCAAGGTTACCTCCTCAACTCGCGTTCCAAATCCAAGTGATTGTCTCTGACAAAAACATTTGTGAAACCGTTATCGATGAGGGTGCCTCAACGTGTGTCATGTCCCTTACCTGCTGGAAAGCCATTGGCTCTCCCTCTTTGACTGAATCCCAGAACACTCTCAAAGCCTTCAATGGCTTCGGTTTTAAGCCCTATGGTGTCCTTCCTTCGTTGCCAATCACGCTAGAAGGCAAAATGGTCCAAGTCGAACTAGAAGTCTTTGATGCTCCTCTCGATTACAATCTTATGCTTGGTCGTAGCTAGATCGATTCCATGCACGCAGTTGTGTCGACTCTTTTTCGTGTAGTACATTTCCCACATCAAGGAAAGGTAGTCCCCGTCGACCAATTAGCCTTCTTTAACTCGGATGCCTGTACTGGAAATGTACTGTTCATTGCTAAAACCCCACTGGGTTACGAGAACATCGGTGTAGGCCTTCTCAAAGACTCTTCGTTAATGGGTACTTTCCCCATCCCACCGCCCGATGTTCCATGCTCGTCCGTTGCTTCAATCAACATGATCTCCACCTCGATTCATGAAAATCCTATGTCTTACGAACCATGGATGGTACCTGACCCTGGAGACCATCGTCGTTACAGCGATGAAATGCCATTAAGTCTGGTCGAATCCGCCTATCAGGCCATTCAATTGGCAACCCCTCCTACCCCCTCTCTTGGTGAGTTATCTCTAGATCCTTTCCGTGTCATTTTTCCTACAGACGAGATGATCATGTCTGTCATGGAAGACACCCCTTGGGACGATGGACATCACCGTTCCGTCCTCTTTCTGGAGCAACATACCATCGAGAACTACCAACGGATCTCGACCCCGTCAACCATTGTCGTCATTTCAACCATTCCCGAGTCCACACACAATGCGTTTTCTGAAGGGAACTTGAGAAATATCTCACCCACTATTGCCCTCAACATATCCATCAAACCTGGAATTGTCGAAAATGTGCATATCGGAGCCTCGTGTTCCCCTGATGAAATCGTCACCTACACGACACTTTTCAAAGAGTTTTGTGACGTCTTCGCCTGGAGCTACGAAGAAATGTCGGGTGTCGATCCCGACATTGTGATACATGAGATCAAGACATACCCTGACGCTAAACCCATCCGGCAATGCCTTCATCTAGTTCACCCACGTAAAGCGGCTACTATCAAGATTGAAGTCGAGAAACTTCTAAAAGTCAGCTTTATTTACCCGGTGGCCCTCACTGACTGGGTTTCCAATCTTGTCCCAGTTGACAAGAAACAAGGCACCATCCACGTATGCGTTGATTATAGGGATATCAACAAAGCTTTTCCTAAGGACAACTTTCCTACCCCCTTTGTTGATCAGATTGTCGACGATTGCACCAGAAGAAAAATATTCTCTCTGATGGATGGTTTCTTTGGATATAATCAAATCAACATTGTTCCTAAGGATCAACATAAGACTGCTTTTATTTGTCCTTGGGGCACTTTTGCCTATTGGAAACTTCCTTTCGGTCTCAAGAATGCTGGCGCAACTTTTCAACGCACTATGTCTTATGCCTTGCATGATATCAAGCACATCGTGCAACCATATCTTGATGACTTACCCGCTCATTCTATGCGTCGAGTCGATCATCCAATCCACCTCTGAGCCATTTTCGTCCGTTGTCAGTTTTACCATATACGCTTGAATCCTCACAAGTGTGTTTTCTGCGTCGAGTCGATCATCCAATCCACCTCTGAGCCATTTTCGTCCGTTGTCAGTTTTACCATATACGCTTGAATCCTCACAAGTGTGTTTTCTGCGTGGAATCCAGCCGACTTCTAGGCTTTATTGTTTCGCATCAAGGGATCAGGGTAGATCCTTTAAAGGTCAAGGCGATCCTTAATCTCCCTCCTCCTTCTACACTTCACCAGTTACAAAGTTTGCAAGGGAAAGCAAACTTTCTTCGTCGTTTCATCCCGAACTATGCTGAGATAACTCATGGATTTACGTGACTCCTAAAAAGGGGTCTGAGTTCGTATGGGATACCATCGCAAACAAAGCCTTCGACGGTTTGAATCTGGCCCTAACACATGCTCCACTTCTCTTCCCCCCCCCGATTACAGTCGCGATTATTTCCTTTACCTTGCAGCTTCAGATTACACCATTGGTATGGTTCTCGTCCAAGAAGATGATTCTCACGACGAACATGTTATCTACTACTTGAGTCTAAGTCCAATGCCTACCGAAACCAAGTATTTACATGTCAAAAAAATAGCTTTGGCAGTCGTCCAAGTAGTTCAACGCTTCTGGCACTATATCCTCTCTCGCAGGACTACAGTGATTTCTAACTGCAACCCTATGTAACACATTCTCACACGTCAATTGCTAGGGGGAAAATACTCCAAATGGATCGTGATACTCTAGAAGTTTGACTTGGATTTCGAATGACCCAAGTCTAATAAATCCTTAGTGTTTTCCGAGCTAATATGCGACTTCCCTACTCTGAAACGGAAAACGTAGCAGCCGATTCATTACCTGATGAATCCCTTTTCCTCATTAGTTCTGATGATCTTTGGTATGGCGATATCATCATATATATCCAAACCCAAACTTTCCGGCCTAATTTGTCTAGTACTAACCAACGTCGAATACGCTACCAATTCCTTCAATATATAATCCTCGGGGATACTCTTTATCGTCGTGGGATCGACTCAGTTTTTTGATGCTGCCTCACGTTCTACGAAGCCGAGAAATCCTTAAATGACTGCCATTCTAGAGCCTGTGGTGGTCATATGTTTGGGTATGCTACTGCCCAGAAGATCTTACGAGCAGGGTATTTTTGGCCTTCTTTATTTAACGACTGCATAATCTCCATCCAAAAATGCCATGCTTGCTAGACCTATAATCATAAGATACGATCACATCCCGCTCCTCTTCACCCTATGGTCTCCATTGGTCCTGTTAGCGTCAGAAGTCACTCCTGGATTGCAGCAGGAGCAGAGCCCTACGCCCATCAGTTTAATGTCACGTTTTGTTTAATGAGGTGATCAAATGGAGGTTAACCCAAGACGATGTAGCTCTAACTCCGAAACTAGGCCAAGAATGCATGGGCGGGTGAGGTCTTGCATGAACTTCAGACAGTGAGGTGTAGTAAGGGTGAGTAGGGGGAAGACTTATATCAGGGAGATGCAAAGGTCTATAGTAAACATCAAGTTTCCAACAGACTGTAGAAGAAGTCATCCAAACACAAGATCTTCTTGCGCTCAAACACAGAAAACCAGAGAATACAATAATGCATAAATAAATCCTTTATCATGACATAATTGCAATGATCCACACGAATCATTCGTTCACGGACTCTCCTAGCATGAGACGAAAATTAGACGAAGTAAGAAAGACTGTCTGTCATAAAGCAAGAAATCTCATATGCAGCTGCATAACCAGAGAACTAGAGTCTGTACTAAAACTTTACAATCGGGAGCTCTGCTCTACCATCGATGCTTACAAAATACAAAGATTGAGTCTATATACTCAGGAAAATTCATCTCACAGAGGCATGTCCAGTCGCCCAAAGCTTAGTGTCCCTTCAGTCAAACTCGTACTGATATCTTTCTTTAAGTGTCATCTTAACTACGCATGGCTCCTGCAAGGAGGGTAGTTGAGCCATTAAGTGTTGGGCTAGCGTGCGCAGACTTCTCTGTTGAGTCGAGGACTTCGGCATGGTTTCTTTGAGAAAATCGATACACGGGACCTTTTCGAGCAGATGGCTTGCCAAACCCTCCATCCCCTTACTTAATGAATGAAAGGAGGTTTCAACCACCTGCTCTTGACATCATTTACTCCAGGCGAAAAACAGTATGGAGATCGGATCCGATGGTGCTTGGAGATCACAACGATCGTCTCTGTAACTGAACTTGGTGCCTTTGGCCTTCTTTATGCATCTCCTTCCTCTCCCCAAGTGACCATGGGCTGTGACCATGTTCTTTCAGCGTTCGCGAATATGAAAGGGATAATCTCTGCTGATTGAAATCGCGATGAGCGATATGCTGAGACGGCTTAATATGGCACCATGCGTCCCTCTATATCTGATGGCTCTTAACTCTCCCGGTGATACCGTGGGCCCAGGTCCGGGATTCTCCTGGCACCTCGCACATCAAAAAATAACGGAGTTTTTCTTTGCGTTTTGGAGTCGCGATGGGCGAAGCGTCGAGATGGCTCTATTTGCTGCCAGGTGTCCCCTCTGGATGGACAACTGAAAATACTTCGTGATACTGCGGGCCCCACTTTCTACGCTTTCGGCGCTATCGGGGTTCAGGGTTTCGCGATATTGAACAACATGAAACTCTCACCCCACAAACTCCTGACCGTCGAAACGCCGACGCGGCCAGATCTTGCGACACACGTCCTTAAGATGAACGGACGAGGGGGCATTCGATATTTACTGGGGAGCCGCCTTCGTTTGCAAGCTCGCTTGATATGACCCAGGGCTGAGACCGTGGGCTCGGTGCCAAAGGCGCTTTCGACATTTCCCTGATCGATACTTCCAAGTGCAATGAGCTGAGGGCTCCCTGTTTCCCGAAACCCTGATCCGCGATATGCCGACAGGCTGCCACCTGTTCCAGATAGATCAATCGACCTGAACCTGCTGTGAAATATGAGAGTTGTCATTTGCGCTAAACCTTGGGCAATTCGGTAGCTTCGAAAACCCGGTGACCGTCGATCTGCTTTGTAAATAGATCTTGGATGTTGCCGATGACATTTTGCCCGCTCGCTTGACCTGCTACTTGGAAAAACATGGATTCTCCCATGCTGCGCTTGGGCATTTCGTGTGCAATCTACAGACCTGGGTGCTTCTGCGCCTAATGACAAAAATAATCGCTAACATTAGGCTCCATGGGGAATAGAGTCGTCCCTGCGATGCTCTAAGAACTCCTTCCGCAGCTTCAGTGCCTTGCTATTGGGCTATGGAGTCACTTATTAGGCCGAAAACATGCAAAAAGAAACCAAACAAAGAACTAAAGGACAATATTTACAAACAAGGGAGCCATCTGAGGCTCAAATAAAACATTTCTTCAGAAAATGCCCATTCACTGGGCTGCTGAAAACCTCTTCACCCTCCAGATCTTGCAACCCATACGTGTTGTTGGAGAAAATATCAGAGATCTTGAAGGGGCCAATCCAGAGGGCGTCAAACTTGTTGTGTTTGCCTTTATTCTGCCTGGGGGCGTCCCACTTGAGTACCAAATCCCCGATCCCAAACTCTTTCTTCCTGACCTTTTTGTCGAAAGCCTGCTTGATCTTTTCCTGGTGACTATGAGCTGCGGTCCTCACCTGCTCTCTGATCTGTTTCACTTCTACTATCTGATGAATCCTCCTGATCATATGATCTGTTTCTCCCTCAGAGTCTTGAAAGAATTTCGCCACAGGTAAGGCGAGCTGAGTAGGAAAAACCGCCTCTACTCCGTAGACTAGCTGAAAAGGCGAAGTGCCCAGAGATTTCTTCGTTGTCACACGATCAGCCCACAGAGAAAACTTCAACTTTGAATCCCAGGCCCTTTTGTTGTCTTCCAACAACCTTTTGATGATCCTTATTAGGCTTTTGTTGGAGGACTCTGCTAAACCATTGCCCTGAGGATGGTAGGGGGTGGAGTGAATTAGTGAGATCTGGAACTTCTCACAGAACTTAATTAGAGGCTCATACTTGAAAGAAGTAGCATTATCGGTGATGATCCTGCTAGGATAGCCAAATCTGGCTATGATATCCTCCAGGAAGCTGATAATTACTTTGTGAGATGCACTTCTGGTGGGGACAGCTTCTATCCACTTGGTGAAATAATCTGTTGCTGTCAGGATCCATCTGTGTTGACCACTTGAGGGAGGATGAATTTCTCCAATGAAGTCCAGCCCCCACT
>ML785946.1:172403-220859 GCA_009831015.1 Picea engelmannii
AAGCTGATAATTACTTTGTGAGATGCACTTCTGGTGGGGACAGCTTCTATCCACTTGGTGAAATAATCTGTTGCTGTCAGGATCCATCTGTGTTGACCACTTGAGGGAGGATGAATTTCTCCAATGAAGTCCAGCCCCCACTGCTGAAAAGGTGTTGGAGATACTATAGGCTTCAATGGCAGCGATTTGAGCTGTTGCTTTCCTGAGAACTTTTGACATTTGATGCAAGCTCTGATTCCTCTGCAGACATCAGCGAATAAAGTAGGCCAGTAATATCCATCCCTGAGGATCTTATGAGCTGTGGTCTTCCAGAAATGATGCCCCCCACAAAGGCCTTCATGGAAATCAAACATAACTTTCTGGGCTTCTGGTGGGTTCAAACATCTCAGCAACATCCCCAAAGGATCTCTCCAGTACAAAACTCGCTCAATGAGACAATACCTGATCGCCTTGAGCTTTAAATCTCTTGCCCTTCTTTTACCCATTCCATCTGGAGGCTTCAATTCCTGCAGAAAGTACAGAATGTCATGATACCAGGCACAATCTGCCAGCGATAAGCCATCTTGAGAGCATTGGCTAGGTAGCTCAGCTTGCTGAGTTCTTGAGAGAGTGTTGAGGAAACTAACTCCCAAGGCTTCACAATTGGATTCAGCCAATAGCTTGGCTAGACCTTGCCCCTTAACCAACTTGGTGGGCTTTATTTCCAAGTCAAATTCCATAATTTTTGTTATCCATTTGCCTCTTCTCCCATCTATGTCTGGTTGTACAAGAATGTCCTTTACGGAAGCTAAAGGAATGTATGTTGTCACCTTCGAATGCAAGACGTAGATCCTGAAAGCTTTGAGGGATTTCATTAAGGCATAGGCCTGCTTCTCCATGATCTCATACCTGGTCTTCGCATCTCTTAATGCCTTGCTGAAGAAAGCGATGGGTTGCTCATGCCCCTTCTCATTTTTCTGTAACAAGACCGCTACTACTGTATCAAAAGAAGCAAAGGAGAAAATTAGGAATTCTTTGGAATAGTCAGGACTGATCAGCATAGGTGTCTCAGTCAATGCCCTTTTTATTTGGTCAAAATATGCCCTGGGCTCAACGGTCCATTTCACCTCGTTTCCCTTCCTAAGCATGGTCGTGATGTGTTTCACTAGCTCGGCAAAATTTGAGACAAACCTCCTCAGAAAATTAATTTTCCCCAAAAAGGCCTGAACCTCTTTTTTAGACCTGGGAAGTGATAAGGTTTGAATTGCCTCCACCCTGCTAGGATCAATTCTCACTCCCTCTGTTGATACTATATGGCCCAACAACTTCCCTTCCTGCATAGCGAACAAAGATTTCTTGGGGTTTAGGGACAGACCGAACCTCCGAAATTTCATGAAGACTTTCCTCAAGTGGTGGCGGTGTTCCTTGTCTGAGATGGAGAAGACCGTGATGTCATCGAGATAGATCACCAAGAACCGGTCCTTCTCCCCGATGAAGGCTATATCCATGGCTCGCTGAAATGTTGCTCCTGCATTCATTAATCCAAATGGCATCTTGGCATACATGAATGTGCCCCAAGGAGTGGTGAAGGTTGTCTTCTCCCTGTCCTCAGGCATGACCGATATCTTATTATAGCCAGAAAACCCATCGATCATGGATATCCTGGATGCACCAGTTACCCTCTACAGTATGTGTTCCATCTTAGGTAGGGGGTAATTTTCTTTCTTTGAGCTTCTGTTCAGATTCCTGAAATCGACACAGAGCCTGATTTCTCCGCTTTTCTTCCTTACTGGGACCAAATTGGTCACCCACTTGGAATATCTCAAGGGGACAATGATTTGTGCATCCAACAACCTTTTTACTTATTTCTCCATAACGGGCAACAACATGGGATTTATCTTCCTTAGCTTCTTCCTGAATGGCCTAGCCTCTTCCTTCAATGGGATATTATGCTCAATGACAGATGTGTCATACGTCTTGAGGTCTTCGTATGTCCATGCAAACACATCGGTGAACTCTCTCAGCAACTGCGTATATTCGGCCCTCTGTTCTCTGGTCAAACTGCTTGACAATTTGACGAACCTAGGCTCCTCCTATGAACCAATGTTGCATTCAGCTGTATCAGCATCTTCATCCGAAACTCTACCCTTTACTGCCACATCGTTCCCATCAAACAATCTTTCCAACGGGACTAGTCCCCTCGGAATATGATTGCTAGGTAGCTGAATAATCTGGTGGTTAGCAATTTTATTTAAAAACACTTCAGGGTGAGGGTCACCTTCTGTGTTAGGATCCTGATCAATGTGCAACGCAGAAAATTCATCAACGGAGCGGAGAAATCTTTCAATTTCCTGATCATCTTCGAATACCTTCCAATGCTTGACATTATCCGGTACAGAGGGCCTATATCTTATTCCAACCTCAGAGTTGACTACGGACGGTAGAGAAACTTTGAGCAAGCTGGCTGAGATGGCTAAAGAATCGGCCACAGCATTATCCTCTCTTGGAATAAAAGAGATATTGAAAGCTGAGAATAAATTGTCAATTAGGTCCCATGCTTCATTCCTGTAATTTCTGAGTCGAGGGTTCTTAGCCTGATAAGCGCTTCTGATCTGTTGGACCACTAACTCTGCATCTCCGAACACTGCTATCTCCTGAATTTCCATTTCCCTTGTAGCTCTTAATCCTAAAACAAGGGCTTCATACTCTGCCACATTGTTTGTGGTTTCAAATTCTAATTTGTATGACAGAGATACGGTTTCCTGGGTAGGTGACACAAAAAACACCCCAGCACCAGCGCCTTCCCGGGAACAGGCTCCATCAAAAAATATTTTCCAAATGGGGGTGATGGAAGGAGGAAGTTCACGAGGAGAAGTGGGTTTCTTTCTGAGTTTAAGAGGAGGCTCGGGGGCATGGGTGAGTTGTAGTAAACTGGAGCCTAAATCAGTGTCCAAGGCAAAGATGGGATGATTGGTAGGGTTGGCCTCATCACTGATTATATATGCCAGCTGGGCTTCTCTGTATAGCCTTCTATGCTCTCCTCCAAACACTGGGATAGTAGCGTACATGAGGTCCATCTGCAAGGTTCCCCCCAGTCTCTTTATCTAAGATCTTGATAACAACATACCGAACTTGGGGGGGACATCGGCCACTACAATGTCCATGACCACACTTTTCATGGGCAGTTGAAACAAGGTCACGACCAGGTCTTTGATAACTCCTAGACATTGAACTTTTCTGGAATCAAAGGAATAGAGGTCATGATAGACTCGGGTGACTTCTAGTCCTAACTCTTCCATGACATTTTTGGGCATGAGGTTGTGAGAAGCCCCCGAATCCATCAAGCAATTGTGCAATACCTTGTCATGTATGTTCAAGGAAGTGTAGAAGGGAGGGGATGAGTCATTCCTGTCTTCTACCATAGGACCTAGGATAACTGCAGGATTTTCATCTTGCAAATTGATGAAGTCCATGGGAACGCTTGAGACCTCAGACTGTAAAAGCTCAGAGAAGTGTTTCTTGAACCCTTCATGTTTAATTAATTCTGTCAGGGGAACATGGATTCTGATTTTTTGAATTTCATGCTCGAAATTAAAAGAAGATGGGAGCTTGGGGATTTCTCTTATTTCGGGAACACAACTCTGGATAATGGGAGAGAGGGGTTGGTTCTTCTTACCTCTGCGATTGTCTGCTGATTCATTAAAAGGCTTCTCTGTTCTAGTGAGCTGCTCAGGGGCATCAGGTGCTACTGCCTTCTTCTGGGACCTCAGGTCATACCTGCCTTGGCGGCTACTAGTCTTGTTTTCCTTGCTCAGCTCTTTTAGCTGGTTGTCCATGAGAGATTCCTCATATGTTGATTGAGTGAGATGAGGAAACGGAGGAGTGTCCCCGAAGCAATGGATTTTAGGATCTAGCTCATATGTTTCCCCTTCTTCCCCCTCAGCCACAAAATTGTTTTGAAAAGGGGCCTGAATCTTTTGGTCTTCTCTGTTTCTTCCCTTCTCTCTTTGCACATTCGTGGGAGTAAAAATTTTTGGCCTCCTGAAACCTCCCTTGTTTTCGACGTTCAGAGGGCCCTTGTATGCTTGCCTCCCTTCCACCCTTATTCTCTCCATTTCTGCAGATAGAGATTTCACCATCCTGGTCAGTTCATCCACTTGAGGGTGGGGCACCGATGGGTCAGAAGTCGAGGCTTCCGACCTTCCTTTTCTCCTGTCTGCGTCGGCCTTGTTCCTAAGTCTATCAGCTGCTAACACATTGGATTCCACCTCTATGGCCGCATCTTGCATTTGAGCTAAGGTGGTGGCTCTTCTTTCTCTCAACAAAAGGCAGAAATCGGGGCCGAACGCGCTAGCATACAAAATCTTAGCTGAGGCTTCTGAAGACTTTATCTCGACAGGGATTTTGTTATACATCTTATTAAATCTTTTGGAGAAGTCAGAGACAGAATCTCCTTCCATTTTCTTCAAAGACCCGAACTCTATCATGTAATACATGAAATCCTTCCTATCTCCCCACTGCCTCAGGAAAGCACTATCTAGAGCTTCAATCCCAGTAATAGACCCCGGAGCCAATCCTCAAAACCACTTCCTCACCTCACCATCCAGGCTCTGGACGAAGATTCTCATCCAGACATCTTCACTTTCAATGTTGAGGTTGTCTGCATAACTGTATAAAGCAGCCAGGTGCTCTTTGGCAGTTATATCTCCTTCCCCAGTGAACTTGGGCATGTATTTCAAGTAATCCCCAGCAGGAAGAGGATTCATAGGATGGGGTAGAACTAAGGGATCATATCTGGCAGCGACTATGGCATCCATTCTATTCAGAGGGGGATTAGCACCAGCCATAGGAATATTAGGTGAAGGAGAGCTGGGAGGAGAAGGAGTTCGTGAAGGGGCTACTGGGAATGAGTCCCGAAGTGGAGTGGGAAACACGAGGGGATTTAAGGAGAAAGCTAACGAGCTCAAGTCAGTAGGTGTTTTTCTTTGTGCAGGAGTGGTAAAGATAGGAGTGGGGAAATCTTCTGTGGTTCCGAGTCTGCGCCAAGGCACAGTTTCAGGAGAGAGGGGAGTGACAAGGTCTTGTCTCTCCGGTCCCAGACCAGGAGAGGAAAACTCAACAGGAACACTCCCTAAATTTAGGAAACGGGAAACTTCAGAAACAGGTTTGTCAAGAAACTGAGGAGGAGAAAAAGGAGTTCCCACAGAAGAATATGGTGGATTACCTGGTTCAGTGGTGGACGCTTCTTCTTCAGAGGCCTTTCCCTTTCTGAGCACCGCTTCTGGATCTGTTTCAGGCGTAGCTAGAGGCAACTGTGGATGAGACCGTGTATGCCTGCCTCTGAAAGCCACAATTAATAGGGCAGGTTCTCCCTAGTGGAGTCATCACAATGGAGTCGCCAGGTGCACAACAACAATCTTGATAATTTTGATATCTGATGCACCTTCAAAATCGGTTAATCATTGTCGTTCAATCCCGGGGAAAATATTCAACTTCGTCCCCGGCAACGGCGCCAGAAATGTTAGCGTCAGAAGTCACTCCTGGATTGCAGCAGGAGCAGAGCCCGACGCCCATCAGTTTAATGTCACGTTTTGTTTAATGAGGTGATCAAATGGAGGTTAACCCAAGACGATGTAGCTCTAACTCCGAAACTAGGCCAAGAATGCATGGGCAGGTGAGGTCTTTCATGAACTTCAGACAGTGAGGTGTAGTAAGGGTGAGTAGGGGGAAGACTTATATTAGGGAGATGCGAAGGTTTGTAGTAAACATCAGGTTTCCAACAGACTGTAGAAGAAGGCATCCAAGCACAAGATCTTCTTGCGCTCAAACACAGAAAACCAGAAAATATAATAATGCATAAATAAATCCTTTATCATGACATAATTGCAATGATCCACACGAATCATTCGTTCACGGACTCTCCTAGCATGAGATGAAAATTAGATGAAGTAAGAAAGACTGTCTGTCATAAAGCAAGAAATCTCATATGCTGCTGCATAACTAGAGAATTAGAGTCTGTGCTAAAACTTTACAATCGGGAGCTCTGCTCTACCATCGATGCTTACAAAATACAAAGACTGAGTCTATATACTCAGGAAAATTCATCTCACAAAGGTGTGTCCAGTCGCCCAAAGCTTAGTGTCCCTTCAGTCAAACTCGTACTGATATCTTTCTTTAAGTACCATCTTAACTACCCATGGCTCCTGCAAGGAGGGTAGCTGAGCCATTAAGTGTTGGGCTAGCGTGCGCAGACTTCTCTATTGAGTCGAGGACTTCGGAATGGTTTCTTTGAGAAAATCGATACACAGGACCTTTTCGGGCAGACGGATTGCCAGACCCTCCATCCCCTTACTTAATGAATGAAATGAGGTTTCAACCACCCGCTCTTGCCGTCATTTACTCCGGGCGAGAAACAATATGGAGATCGGATCCGATGGCGCTTGGAGATCGCAACGATCCTCTCTGTAACTGAACTCAACACCTTTGGCCTTCTTTATGCATCTCCTTCCTCTCCCCAAGTGACCATGGTTTGTGACCATGTGCTTTCGGCGTTCACGAATATGAAAGGGCTAATCTTTGCTAATTGAAATCGCGATGAGCGATATGCCGAGACGGCTTAATCTAGCACCGCGCATCCCTCTAGATCTGACGGCTCTTAACTCTCCCGACGATATCGTGGGCCCAGGTCCAAGATTCTCCCGGCACCTCGCACATCAGAAAATAACGGAGCTGCTCTTTGCGTTTTGGAGTCGCGATGGGTGAAGCGCCGAGATGGCTCTATTTGCTGCCAGGTGTCCCCTCTGGATGGATGGCTGAAAATACTTTGTGACACCGTGGGCCCCACTTTCTACGCTTTTGGCGCTATCGGGGTTCGGGGTTTCGCGATGTTGAACAACATGAAACTCTCACCCCACGAACTCCCGACCGCCGAAACGCCGACGCGGTCAGATCTTGCGACACGCATCCTTAGGATGAACGGACGAGGGGGCATTTGATATTTACAGGGGAGCCACCTTCGTTTGCAGGCTCGCTTGATATGACCCAGGGCTGAGACCGTGGGCTCGACGCCAAAGGCGCTTTCGGTGTTTCGTTGATCGGTACTTCCAAGTGCAATGAGCTGAGGGCTCCCTGTTTCCCGAAACCCCGATCCACGATATGCCGACAGGCTGCCACCTGTCCCAGATAGATCAGTCGACCCGAACCTGCTGTAAAATACAAGAGTTGTCCTTTGCACTAAACCTTGGGTAATTCGGTAGCTCCGAAAACCCGGTGACCGTCGATCTGCTTTGTAAATAGATCTTGGATGCTGCCAACGACATTTTGCCCGCTCGCTTGACCTGCTACTTGGAAAAACAAGGATTCTCTCGTGCTGCGCTTGGGCATTTCGTGTGCAATGTACAGACCTAGGTGCTTCTGTTCCTAATGACAAAAATAATCGCTAACAGGTCCCTTTGCAAAATGGGGCATCAATTTCATGACATGTCACCCCCACTCGGCCGGGGGGCATGGATACATTATTGTAGCCGTAGATTACTTTATGAAATGGGCCAAGGCGATGCCGAAATTTGACAACACTGGAAAGACGCATCATTATTCATTTTTAATCACATCATAGCTCATTTTGGTGTTCCTCAGGCTATCGTCACTGATCACGGTAGTCACTTTAGAAACTTCATGATGTCCGAACTCACTGAAAAGTTGGGTCTTTGCCATGAAAACTCAACGCCCTATTATCCACAAGCCAACGGCCAAGTCGAAGCAATTAACAAATTTCTCATAACCATGCTCTGACAAATGATAGGGATTCACAAAACAAGTTGGCACACAATGTTGTTTTCGGCATTGTGGGCTTACCGGACATCCGTCGAGTCTGCTACTGGGTTTACACCTTTCTGGTTAGTCTATGGTTTGGAAGCCATTCTCTCGGTCGAATGCGAGATACCCTCTTTAAAACTAGTTGTTGAACTCCTACCAAACACTTCTGCTGAGGAAGAACGTCTATTGTATCTTATGCGATTAGACGAAACTCGATGCGATGCTACCCTAGTCATATAAGCGTAGAAAAAACGTGTCAAGGCCCAATATGACAAACATGTCAAGCCTTGCATTTTCTCCGAAGGAGATCTGGTTCTCCTCTACGAACAAGATCGAGATGTGCCAGGAGCTGGAAAATTCGAAGCCATGTGGTGAAGTCCTTATATCGTTAGACGAGTTTTAGAAAAAGGGGCTTACGAGTTAGTAGATTACGATGGTATCCCTTTGAGTGAACCCAAAAATGGGTTGTACCTGTATTTTTATTGTATCATACTTCTTGTGTGTTACTATAGATTTCTTTTGTCGTTATCTGATCTCTTCCCTTATGTGACGTTGTGTTTGATTTCCATATGTGGGAGTCTTCGCTACCCTACATTGGCTTCGCTGATGGCGCTAGTCGTAGTACTTAGAACCTTGCTTCCGCTGCATGGGCAATTTACGCCCCTACAAACGAACTTGTCTCTTTACGAGGTGTGTGCCTTGGCCATGTGACCAACAATATTGTAGAGTATAGCACTGTTATCGAATTGTTGATTGATGCTATCTCGCTCGGTATCCGTCACTTGGTTGTGCAACTCGATTCGCAGCTCGTAGTGCTACAGTTAAGTAATGTCTATACTATTCGAATTCCTACTTTGTTACGAGTGTATTTGCGAATTCGCCTCTTGGAACGTTATTTTGATTATATTGAATATCAACATATTCCTAGATGTCTAAATACATTAACTGATGGATTAGCTAACTATGTATTAGACAGACATTTGGGTCATTTATAAATCAATCACATCAATCTTCACACAACACAAGATAAACCAGTAGAATCCGTATGTATATATAACGATCAAAAAGTTTTGTCCGAGGACCAAAATTTCAAAATCTGAAGCTCATAGCTTCTACAAAGTGACGTCATGGATGATGTTCACGGTAACGCACAACTACCCAAACAACTCTACGAGGTAGTCGGCCAATGGACTCTGACACTCCTACTGTATGATGCTGATAACGTCGCGGAACCTCTCCAAGGGGCATGCCTGGAATGTCTGTTGTCAAACCCTCCAGGTTTTGTTCCACCGCTTCATAATCTTCAATGTCCCATCGTGGCACTGGAGCCACCTCTCCTCGTCACTGAATAGGAGAAGTATCAAGTGTTCGGTAAGGCCCCACGTCTGTGTTATCAAAAAAGAATATTGAAATTAGACCTTGGACGAACATAAAAAACATTTGCATATGATAAAATTCACAAAAAACATTTAAAAAGAAAAAAATGTGTACTTCTTACCAAGATCCCCCCATTGAGCACCCTTGGGTAGGGCCAAGTTCGGATCTCCTCGGAAGTCCAACCCGGCATAGGCATAATCATCGACCATCAGCATATGTGGTCGCAACCAGTCGAAGAAGGCATCATTGTATTTAATAATTGGTCTAGCTATGTGCCGGGCCATGAGATAACACCACCTCAACTTTCTTGGATTTGTTGGAGCCAGTAAACCCCACTCAACTTCCAGCCTCAACAAGGGAACCCTCTCAAGAAAGAAGGACACCAACAAAGACACGTACCCGAACTACTTCAGGTTGCCTCGCCTGCATTTGGTCAACTACCTCTTCATGCTACGAAGCACTGTGTCTGCCCAGTTAAAAACCTGAGGCTCAGTACACTCTATGGCATACTGAAAGTAGCTCTAGAGAGCCATGTGAGGAGCAGTGCTCCCAGCCATACGAGCAATGGTGAACAAAATAGTGCGAAGGGTCAAATCCCGCACTCCCCAAATGGCTACCTTCCCTTTGCTCCTTTCCGCCTCTGGAACACAGTGCAAACAACAGTACTCATGGGCAGCCCACCACCTCTGCTACCAGTTAGGCTTGCATTGTACCCACACCATGACAATTCTTTCAAGAAGTAAATGTTCTCGATATCCAAGGACAATGTGTGGACCCCTACATGGAATACTTGATGGTCCCACATATGCACAAGGTACTCCAGTAACCTGACCTGAGCCCTCATACCCGGGATACGAAAGAATTTCAGGAGACCATAGTCTCGCAAAGCGGCAATGGTGGCCGGATGATTCCCGGCAATAGCATCATCTTCTTCATGCTCTCTTTCACACCATTCCAGAACCATGGTGATAGCCAAATACCTGCATAAGAAGCATAAGAAGAAGATCAACAACTCTATTACACATTTGGTAACTTTTTCATAGAGCAAACTTCAAAAAAAAATTCCACTTTGCGGTTCTCGCAGGTGCCCTTTAGGCACAGTGCGAGGTTCTCGCTAGTGCCTTTGGGGTCACCTGCGAGAATGAGGCATTCTCGCAGGTCCCGTGTGGTTGGCCTGTGAGAATGGCTGAGCGCAACTTTAACCCCCAAAACAAACTCAAAAACATGATTTTTGCCAATGAAAATGCAAAATTGAACCATGAAAAGATAGAGGACAAGGACCTTACCTCACTGCTAGAGACGGTTCGTCGAATGGTTGCTCGTACCTCTTGCAATCGAACGCCGAAATTCGAGGGCAAAAGAGGGGTTTTGGACTCAAATATTGGTAAAGTTAAAATGACTATGGTAAAAAGAACTTTTACCCCCTTATATTTACTTTTACCATTTGTTATTGGATTTTATAATTGTTTTATTTCTTAAAACCTAATGCCTAATACCCCTATGAGTGTGACTTTTGCAGACATGGCGACTTCGATGTTCATGCACAGGGACACGGATATTTTTTCTCTTCTTCATCGCATGTTTTGATTGTTTTTTATGGTTTTTGTACAAAACCTCGAGCTTGGTTTTTGTCCGTTCTCACGCTCGAAAATACATGAGAACGCGATTAAGCACACTTTTATCACTTTTTCGGGCTCAACAAGGTTACACGAAAAAGGAACCCCCCTGGAGTCCTCTTTAAGCTCTTTTCAGACTCTCTAAATAGGAAAAGATTGTCGAGCGACCTTGCTATTTTCACGCTCGTTAAAGTATTTGAAGAAAGCGTCTATTGGGCGATAATTTATCTCTTTTTCGGTCTCATCAGACTATTTTATGAAAAAGGAACTGAGAGAGTTCTCTTTCAAGTGTTTTTCCAGACTCTATAATCATGAAAAACCTTCGAGTTTTCTATCTTTGGACTCGTTAAACAAACATCGACAGACTCGTAATGGGACTGAACCACTCCTTCCTAGGGTTCGTTAAACATACTCTGAAGAACTCATCCGAAGGATGATCTTACATCAACAAGCATATGTTATCCTCCTCAAGCTTGCGTAAAAATAAAGAGGTACTCGTCATAAATGGTGGGGGGAAATTTGGGAAAGGGATGTGTTTTCGTATTTATATTGATTGGCAGTAAGTGTCGCTCTTGAACATGACACCCCCTATTCATTATTTGAAGCCGGCTTGGGATATCCATTTGTCTCTCATTCGATTTTCTACAAGGTCATACCCTACGTCGTCTCTGAGTCAATGCTGCCAAATCATTGGTCGTGTCATTCATATGTTCAAGAGAAGTTCATCTGAAACCTCTATTGAGTCGGCGATTTGCAGTTGTCCATTCTCTCCGTGTCAGCCTTCCCTATGTCCAGTCCAACTTACATCATACTCTGTTTCACCTTCAAAATCTGTTACTCATTTCATGTCATTGATGGGGGATACATCAAGGCCCTCCTGTGACGAGTTTTGTTCCGTCAACTCTAGCTCATTATCCGGAAACAAGACTTAGAAATTCTTTGGTACCTTGGAACTTTCATGCCTCAATGGCTGGTTTCCTCGCTTTCGACAGTGGGTTTACATCATTGACCCCTGATCGAAATATTCCATCAGATGTTCGACCTCAACTCATTCATTCACATTCAGTGGATTGTACTAGTGTACCTTGGGAGTCATTGACATTAATGGTGATTTCCCTCGCACTTGTTAACGGTTTCATCAATGACCGGTAATCAAGTGATTTCTACCATGTTCGACTTCAACACATGTAATCACATGGTTAGATTCGTACTTTCAGGAAACAGGATTGAAGACCCTAGATCGCATCTCTTTTGTCCAGGTTGCGATGGAATATGTATAATTTGTGATACATAGATCCACTTTGTATGTCTCGTGGCTATGTCATCTCAATTTGAATTTTCTTGCATAGATCCACAGTGTATTCCTGGTGGCTATGAGATATTTTGATGGCATGGATCCATAGTGTATGATTGGTGGCCATGACCTATGCTTATAATGTCATCCGTCCATGATCTAAGTATGGGAATGCCTACCTCAGAACTAGTATGATATTTTGTAGATGCTTGGTTGTTCGCAGGTTTCTGATTAGGTGCACTCCTGGTTTCCGACACACACATGCAGTTTACAAAGTATTTCGGCTGTCACTGATTTCGGCCTCATACTTTGGGGGGAATTCTGTTACTAATGATTTTGGTCATCTTGATGGTGTATTGATGATGGTGTACTCAGGCTTCCAACAAGAACTTTCTCCTGAGAAAAGTGACATTCATCTCTTCCCAGAAAACATATTTTTTAAGAGAGTTCGCAGGTTGCTTATAGCCTAGGGTGCGAGAATGACCCATTCTCGCAGGCTACCTTCAGCTAAGGTGCGAACTTCTCGCACTGTGCTATATATCTAGTGTGTGAAATTGTTCTCAAGCTTGGAAAAAGATGAAGTCTCGATGGTTCTAGAAGGGAATCTTCTAGAGAATGGGTTGGCATTCGAATGGTTATCATTTTACTGGTTTCCCTGATTTGGTGGGATCATTCTCATCCATGTAACCATCTCATCCTCTCCTATATATTGATATGATTCTCATGGAAAAGGTTAAGCAATATTAATTGGAGAATTGGTGAAGGAATTGTGTGAAGAACCCAGCTTGAACAGGAACTTGGAGACTCTAGCAAGTCTATCAAGAGGAATTGGATCTTCTTCATGCAAGGATCAAGCAAAAGTGTGTGTTGGAACCAAGAGTCACCGAAAAGAAGCTTGCAACATCAAGGCGATCATGTTGTATCTTCTACTTTCGATTAATATGATACAGCGACATGTCCTTTTCCCATAAAGTCATTCTTACTTTATTGTGTAATTCCTTGATCATACACATAAGTTGACAATTGAATATATTTTGCTATATTCACTTTGGTTGGTTTGTGTTGTCTTGGTCTTGACCTCATGAGAGCACCGGAGTGAAGCGGGAGCAACAGAGACCCTAGGAAGCGATACAAAGGTATGTCACTTGTTCCTCCTTACTAGCTAATTCAATGGTCATAACTTAGGAAAAGAGTCATGTCCTGTCATGTTTTGTTCTAGATCCAGGTGGATCTAGGGAGATCTGTTAGTGCCCGCACCGATCGATTAGTCTGATAACAATAGGGGAGCGCTCTCCTCCAAAAACTCAGTTTTTTGGGTTCTTTCAGATGGCAAGAGGTTCATAAGCCCAATTAACCATTCCTCCTCTTCCAAATCAAGTGTTTGATGTGTGTCAAGTGTCCTTCTCATGTCGTTATAGGCACAACATAGGCATCATTGCAGTATGCTTTCCTTGACACTTGCGACACTTGTGAGCAAAATGTGACACTTGTGACATTTGTAATGATGACACTTGTGACACTATCAAAGTGAGTATTTTTTATGTGTAACAGATTGCTCCCCAAAGTATGAAGTTAGAAGATGAGAACTGATAATTGAAATGCTTTGTAGACTTTCAAGCAAGGGTATAGACACAGAGAACCTAACATAAGATGCACACAAACATCAACAAATATTATGACATGTTTCAAACCCAAGGCAGGCATACCTATGCTTGGGTGATAAAGACTTGCAAGATATGGCCGCCATAAAATACACTGCGGATCCATAATTGTATTAATAAAAGGTATAGCCACCGAGGATAAAGTGTGGATCTATACTCTTATGACCTGAACTGATTGTAGCCACGAGGAATACACAGTGGATCTATGAGATGACAAGACATAGCCACAACCAATACAAAGTGGATCTATGTGACAATATATGTGTCATGGTTCAAGAGAAACTTCGTCGCAACCTGGGCAAAGTGCATATCAGAGTGATCACTCAACCCAGGGTCTTCTTACCGATATCGATGTAGTACAAATCTAACCATGTGAATAGATGTCCTGATGTCGAACATGGCAGAAACCACTTGATTACCAGTCAATGATGTAAACTGTTAACAATCACTAGGGAAATCATCATTAATGTCAATGATTCCCAAGGTACTCTAGTACATGCCAACGAATGTGAATGGATGGGTCGAATTCGAACATCCGTGGAATCATCCAATCAGAGGTCAATGATATAAACCCACTTTCGGACGTGAGGAGGCATGCCATTGAGGCATGTAGGTCCCAAAGTACTAATTGGTTTCTAAGTCTAGTTCCTGGATAATGTGTTGAAGTCGATAGGAATAGACTCATCGAAGGAGGGCCTTGATGTATCCCCCATCAACGACACGAAATAGACATAGAGATGTAATTGGTAGATCAAATGAACATGGACTGACACATGTATTGAGACAAGATATTTGTGATGGCTGACTCTCGAGGCGGATACTTCCCTTGAACACTGAGGCAGAATAGCAGAAACATGACATGGACCAAAACTTGATGATGCAGTGGATGCTGTGACTTACGTCAGGTGACCCAGAGGAGTGAAAGAAACTCAAAGGATTGGCTCAGTGAAGAGGTTCAGTGGATTAAGATGTGCGCAAAGACAAAGTGCCGTGTTCAAGGGCGACTCTAAGAGTTACTTGGTAATGTTCTCAAAAACTGTTTGGCTTGCTTCTTTCAAATTTTCCCCCCATCTAGATAGACGAGTACCTCTTTTTAATTTAACGAGCTCGAGGAGAGTAACACATGATCGATATAACTCACCTTCGGTAAGTTCCTCTTCCTTTGTTTAATGAACTGGAAGAAGTAAGGGTTCGGTCCCATATGGGCCTGTCGATGTTTTGTTTAGCGATTCTAAAGACATAAAACTTGAAGGTTTTTCATGATTATAGAGTCTGGAAAAACACTTAAAAGAGAACTCTCTTAGTTCCTTTTTCGTAAAGTAGTCTGACGAGACCGAAAAAGAGATAAACTATTGCTCAACAGACGTTTTCTTCAAATACTTTAATGAGCGTGAAGAGAACAAGGTCGCTCAACAATCTTTTCATCTTTAGAGAGTCTGAAAAGAACTTAAAGGTGACTCCAGTGTTGTCCTTTTTCGTAATGTTAGTCTCGCAAGGCCGAAAAAGAGATAAATTATCACTCGAAAGACGCCCTTTCAAACCTTTTAACGAGTGGGAAAGGAAGCAAGATCACTCGGCAATATTTTCATGTTTAGAGAGTCTGAAAAGAGCTTAAGGAGACTCCAGGGGGTTCCTTTTTTGTGTATCCATACAGGTCCAAAAAAGAGATAAAAGTCTACCCGGATGCATTCTCATGTATTTACGAGCACGATAAAGAATAAAGACTTAGCTCGGTATGCCCCCATCTTGAAAGCTAGTGGCTTAACTCCAGAATGATCATCAAAGGCTGGAGACATGCCCTCCAAGCTTCAATTCATTCACTGGCTCTGAGGTCATCACCAATTTCTCTAGTAGATGAGAAAAAGGAGAAGGGTGGATGAAAAGAAGGTTCAAGAGAGGTGACTGTTTCATTTTTAATGATCTTGACATAGGAAAAGAACTATGCTCAAGGCCTCTGTTTCATTTTTTAACGAGCTTGCCACAGAGAAGAGAAACTATGCTTGTGGTTTCTTCCTGATCATGACTTCTGAGAGGATAACACTCTGGAAGGATACCATGTCAAGGGACAAAACTCGGTCATGGCTTCCAAGAGATCGTCGCTGGATGGAAGATAATCACTTGGGAAGGAACACATGTTGAGGGTCACAATAGGAGTAAGGAGATCAGGCTCCAATAACCCTATCGAAGAAATCACCATGTCTACTACCAGATCCAAATCATCGGAAGTTGAAAGCATGGGAGACGATAGAAAATCGACATCAGGAGGGGAGACAGACTGTATATCTACCCGAATTTCTTCACGAGGGGGAAGAAAAGAGGATCGATGACGGTTATTATCCCAAGGTAACTTGTCAATGTGAAGCATCTCCGGAATAGATTCATCCGAAGGAAAAGTTAGGGAAATGTAGTCGATCGCAGACGAGAAGGAACTCAACCGTGATTGCATCGAGGAAATGTCAGGTGCCAATAGATGTTGGTCATTTGACGAGGGAGAAGCGGATGGGATAGAAACGTATGATGTTTCGGCTGGACTGAGTGGCATGGTGTCACTTAGTGCATCGAATTCCAACGGACAAGGTACAATCCGAGGGTCAGATGATTCCAAAGATTGATAAGCCGTAGTCAAAATCATATCGACGGTGGCAATATGATGTGTAGTCAGAGGAAGTGGTGTAGGGAAGGTACCCATGAGGCTAGAATCTTTCAGTAAGCCAACACCAATGCTTTCATACGTGATCTTGTGGTCTCCCAAGAAAGGAATATTGTTGGTAGCGGGAGCACGAGCATCAGTCGTGCAGAAATCCAATTGATCAACAGTGACAATTTTGCCCTGATGAGGAAATTGGACACATCAGAAAACTGACGAGGAAACGACAGTCATAACCAACTTCTTCCAAGTAACAAGTTGTAATCGAGGGGAGAATATACCACCTCGACATCAACAGTAACAGTTTTTCCACCCAATTGGATGGGTAGGGACTGTAAAAGCCCATGGGGATGAAAACCTCGCCCATCGAAGACGCGTAACATCGTTGGGGATTTGTTGAGTGCTGGTGATTTTAAACCTTTCCAACACGCCAAAGACATGACACAAGACGAGGCTCCCTCATCCAGAATAGTTCGGTGGATTTGTTGATTGTGAACAACAACATCAACTTGGAAATCAAGTTGGTGGGAGAGTCGAGATGCATAATTGTCTAGGTTAAACATGATCTGATTGGATGACTTGGGATCAACAACACCAAGAGTGGCCAAGAGCGTTCTACGTTGACTGGGACAATGCTGTAGAACTTCTAATGCAGACATAGCACACGGTGCTTGAGCCAAATCTTCAACAATGTTGTAGTTCTGGGCGGCACGTGAACTAGGATTAAAGGTAGCTTTACGTATAGTGCTCTTAGGAGGGCATAAGATAGAGTCGAACATGGGTTTCTCAATCTGGAGTGGTCCAGACGGAGGATTAACCGATAGAAGACTAACGAAGTATGATGATGGATCCGATAAAGTACTGGTACCGTTAGTGTATTTTCCTTTGTCAGGGTTACCCGGTGTGTCGTATGTCTTAGATTGAGTGGTCAAATTGATCCCATTAAACATATAAATATGTGCACTCGATGAGGCCTCATCATGAGGATCGCTAGAACTGCCCCCAGGAGAGGGGGTTTGAGCAACCATGGATTGCTGCTGTGGAAAATGTTGAGTAAGCACAGCGGGTTGTGACTTCCCTTGGAAAATTTTGGCCACTTCATTGTGAAGTGGACAATCTCGAGTGTAGTGATCATCACCACAAATGATACATGCAAATTTCAGTTTCCGTTGTGGTTTCTTTTCGGTAGCAGGTGTTTGATTTTTGGGTTGTTCATTATTATTTTTTGATTTATTCTTTGTCTTCTTCTTACCTCCGGATTGTTGTGAAGGGGCAGATTGAACTGCATTCACCTCAGAGATCTGAGTTTGGGGGGAGGTAGACGAGGGTGTAGTCGATTTGGAAAAATATTGAGTTTTAAAGAAACCGATAACACCATCTGCATGAGATGAGGATGATGGCTTAGAAGGATCGGTATTAGCTCGAGCAGCATTCAGAAGCAAATCATACAAAGTACCATATTGGGAATAAACCAAATCTAAGTACTGAGCCCGAGCGATGGCTTGTTCCTCTGTGACCGCACCACCCATAGCGACATCGCAAGCGATCGGGGGTAATAGTGATTTAGTAAACCATTCCGCCAATAGTATGTCAGGAATGACTACCTTGATCATCCTTCGTCGTCGCCTCCACTCATGAATATGATCAGAGATATGCACAGAGTTAGTTTGACGAAGGGAGGTCAAGAGTTCAGTACCTGTCTCATAGCGAATAGGCAGTTGAAAGTGCGTGAGGAAAGACATGGAAAGGGAATTGAAATCATGAAAAGAAGCACGTGGTAGTTCAATATACCACTTTGTTGCTGAACCAGTAAGTGTTTGCTGGAAAAGACGCAAATGTATAGAATCATCCATGAGGGAGTTTGATGAACACCACAAATGGAAAGGCATCACATGGTTGTTCGGATCTTCGCCAGGGTTTCCGTCAAATTTCAGAATATCAGAAAGAAGTTTAGCGGGTATGAATGGCCAAACCAGTGAATGAGAAATAGGATCATTAGTTAACCGAGATAAGTCCGGGAGATCCAGAGTCACAAGGAAAGGTAGTTGTCGGTTAATTTGCGAATGATACTGGTGTAGCATAGGAACACCAGTAGGACCATAGACTGGGTTAGGTGGATAGTTGTAACCAGTAGGTCCTCCTACATACGGTTGTTGCTGTCCAGGATGAGAAGGATTCTATAATGGATGAGAAACATTGGCATAACCCGGTGGGTTCTGAGCATTATATGCTGGGTGATTTATTTGTCCGTGAGGAGGATAAATATTTTGCCCTTGAGAATGGTAAGGAGTAGATCCCGGAGGTGGATACACATGAGGCCCATGGGGAGGATAAGACTGTGGTCCCGGAGAACTCCAGGTAGTGTTTGGGATGCCGCCCGGATAAGATTTCCCGTAAGATGTTCCGGAAGGGACAGGATTGGATACTCCTCCTAGTGGGTTATTATACAAGTGCCCCCCAACATGGGGTTGGGTAAAAATGCCTCCTGAAGACACTCCCCAGGATTGTGAAGGGTTTCCAGCAAACGAGGGTTGCCCCCCTACCAGCGGTGGATTTATGACCGGGGTGTGACTGGAAAATGGAGGTTGCCCTCCAGGAGGAGCATGAAAAGTGGGTTGTCCCCCGAGAGGGGTAGGCCCTCCGTGGAAAGGTAGTCCTCCAGGAGGGAAAGGTTCATTGGATGGTGGTTTCCCTCCAGTCGGTTGTGTTTAGCCAGCAGGGGTCTGTGTTCTCGGGTGAGAAGATGTCCCAGCAGGATCATGTGGAACATGTGGAGCTATAGAGTAAAAGCTCATAGAAATGGGGGTAGAGATTGAAGTGCTTTGGGTATGAGTAGAGGTGATGAGTCCAGCATTAGGATGGACTTGTGTTGGTGTAGCAGTAGGGTGAATAACCTGATCGACTGGGTGATTCATGGTTTGACCGGATGGTCCTGTTTCACTAGGAGGGTCATGAGGTTGAAAGGGTTGTCGAAAGGATTCGAAATGTTCATAGAGATCACGTCCCGATGAAGTCCTCCATACAGAATGAGGAGGTGTGGGATTGGCTTCTACTGCGGTGCTAGGACGAACAGGAGTCCTATACTCGTCACCAAAGATTGGTTCTGTGGATCCCATATATGTTTCGGTAAAGATCCTCTCCGGTAATCGTGGGATCTCTTCATCTATGACGTTCCCAAGGGAGTCTAAACGAACCAAAAGTGGTCTGAGAGGGGTTACTGACACAGATGTAGTGGGATTTTCAACCGTGACCAAAGCGTCTTATGGGTTATCTAACGGAGGAGCAATAGCACTTCCAGCGTCAGATGGATTTTCTACCTCTCTACGGTAGTTGTCTTCTGGAGGGTTAGGAGGTAAGGGTTGATAGACTTCCGGAGGCAGCCCTTGCATCCTACGTGATCGGCGAAGACCTTTATCATCTATGGGCTCAATTGTGGAGAATAACATAACACACTGAAAATCTAGGGACAACTAACGAAAAGAAATAGCATACGCTAATAAAATCTAGGAATCAACCAAGCAAACAAAAACTTCTCTCGATGATCGTACTAGTTGGTGATGAAATCCAACGTCGCGTGATCAAGTCGAGAAGGGGCTAGGATATGGTGGAATAGTTACAATGGCGACCTACTTAATAGACTTTCACCTTGGTGCAAGCTTCCATGCAGTAATTGTGTATTTACCCTCCAAGGAGCTCGAGTGAGTTTGACCAATGTCTGTTCTAGGTACAGTGAGACTTCCCTTCACCATCACCTTGTGTAAGTACCTAAAGATTATGGAAACTAAAGACACCAATTCGCAGTGAGTCCCTGGGAGGGTACAGTCGAAAGTCCGATCCGAAACGTATGGGCAGGATAACAAGTCTGAAATCAACCCGAGAGGCTCCCACACATAATCTTGGGTGTACCTCCAAGCGACCCCCAATATACGATCCGACCACTACAAACAGTTGAACCACGGAGGGATAATCTTCGTAATTCGCCCGAATGCAACCTCGTGTGTAACCGTTGTGTGAGAGGGGGATCCCAGAAAACCAATACGACAATTGGATTTGACTCTCCCTAGCTCAGGATGCTAATGTTTGTTTTGAAAACTTTGGAGAGTTGTACTCACAGCCTAATCCAAAGTGCTAACCCTAGTCTACTGTTGGTGGAAGATCTTAAAAACAAAAAATGTTCTAGATAATTTTTAATTAGCGTTCATTTTAAAGTTGTTCTTTACTCAAAGGGTGCACGAAAGTGAAACTGATGAGATGAGGACTCAATTCTCAAAAATATGCATGAAATATGATAAGCAATCATTTATTTTCAATGAACGCCTATTTAAGGGAAAGAGAAAGAGTCATTTTCACTATCAAACACTAATATGAAATGTCCTCAAATCAATTGGTTCTCAATCGAATCCAATGCAATGCTAAAACATTTTCAAAAACGCCTTCTAATATGCAAAACAATCACTAATATGTATCTTTGTCGTTTGTATGCGAATGATGATTCAATGCAAAAAACTTCTCTTACTAACTGCCCTTTCAGATCAAGGAGATTCAGACAAGTATGATCAGATTTTGCACACATGACACGCACCCTCTTGCTGTGATTGAAACAAGAAGAAAATAGAAAACAAAAGATAACAAAGCAAAATCAAACAATTCACAAAAAAAAAATATGTTTTAAGAACAATGACTTCGAAGCAATGAACAAGATGATTCACCGATTGTTGATGCTCTTCACTAGAGTTCCCGCTCAGTCGGATAGGAGAGAAGAAAGCAGTGGATTGATTTCAAGCTTTCAACAACAAAAACTCAAAAATAAGGAAGAAGGCCACCAACTCTGAACAACAAGGTGCTTATTCCTCATAAGGCAGAGGGTCAAATGTCATTAGGAAGATGTAATGAAGCATCAAGAAGC
Organism: Picea engelmannii; assembly: GCA_009831015.1. Lineage (NCBI taxonomy): Eukaryota > Viridiplantae > Streptophyta > Pinopsida > Pinales > Pinaceae > Picea > Picea engelmannii. Next base: position 193,699 of record ML785946.1, read on the forward strand.
TGGACAAAGGCAAAAACAGAGACTGAGTTGCAAAAAACACAATTCTGGAAGGTAATTTTGCAAAAAAGAGGCTGACGCTCTGGTGTAAGGGCCACCAAAGCATTATAAAATTATGTCTGAGACCTTTAGGGAGTGTTGGCGCTCTGCTAACATGGGCATAGGGGCGCCAGGCTTAAAAAGCTCATAAAAATGTCCAAAAACCCAAAATCTCAGTCAAATTTTGTCAATCAAGATGCATGTGATGGGGTAAGGAGTCAATCAATGTATGAAATCAAACATATGGGGTGAACAAGGTCTAAAAACAACAAAGGGTAAGACAAGGTCTATGAGGAAGACCAAAACTAAAAAGTTTCGATTCGTCCCCAGTGGAGTCGCCAGTTTCTATTAAAGGAAAATCTTCCTGCGGATAGGTAGATCTCCTCAAAGAGCTAGACTCTTAACTCTAAGATAGAAAGTGCTTATCATGGTCATTGACTTCCTTTTAGGCCTACACAAACTAATGCATGAAGAGAAAGGAGGAAAGACATACCTTTTACCAGTGTTTGTCCCTGCACGCTCCGAGTTGAACTCCAATCTTGAGCCCCTCGATAAGCCCTGTAGACAAACAAAGTACAACCACTTCCTATTCTATCGAGATTAGTTCGAAGCGGACCTATCTACTTAGAGACAAATTCATGTAATGTCAAACACAAATTAGAAAGAAGCAGTCCAAGCATATTACATTAATGAGGACAAAACTTTACTTATAGCCATAGATGGAATGTAGCAGTTTCGTCAAGTTCTCCTTGCCTAACCCTTGCTCAAAAGCTCCATGATCGGAATGACGATAGCTTCACTGATTAGCCTCCACTTCACTATGTGTTTCCTATGAGATCATAGGTTTCATGCTTCTCATCCCTTCTCCAAATATCACTTATGAGATCATAAGTTTGGTATGATTCTCCATCCAAATCCCCTTTTCACCATGAGAAAGCTTGCTTATATAGCCTTGGAGAGGCCCAACTACTTGAGATATCCTTGGAGTAAGTTGAGGATTTTCCTCCTTTAGTTATGGATCTGCCCTGTGATCATGGCTTGGATAGGGATTCGAATCCAACTTCCTTCAGGGATTGAAGGGATCCTCCCCTCATTCATCTCAACAAACCAACTGCTGCCCAGAATAGGCAGCGCTCCCTCAAAAGGGCCATCAGAGCGTTATAGCACTCCCTGGCAAGGTTTAGGGGGCACCAACACTCCCAAAAGCAGTAGTGATCCTCCAAAAGGGTAGATGTAGTGTTATAACGCTCCCATATAGTGTATAGGGGGGCGCCAACACTCTAAGAGAGGTATAGGGGAGCGCTCTCCTCCAAAAACTCAGTTTTTTGGGTTCTTTCAGATGGAAAGATGTTCATAAGCCCGGTTAACCATTCCTCCTCTTCCAAATCAAGTGTTTGATGTTTGTCAAGTGTCCTTATCATGTCTTTATAAGCACGACATAGGCATCATGGCAGTATGCTTTCCTTAACACTTGCGACACTTGTGAGCAAAATGCGACAATTGCGACACTTGTAATGACGACACTTGTGACACTATCAAAGTGAGTATTTTTTATGTGTAACAGAGTGTATGGGTGTTAAATGGCTCCATACAAGTTACCCAAGTATCTGCCCGTAAGGATATTTTCCCTAGAGTACATAAGGCAGATGATCAACTCAGACGACATACATTTTGTGTCTCTGAAAAAGAAACAATAGCTCAGGATCAAAGGGAAAATAGGATTATTCATCCACAATAGCCGAGGCGCTAGGGAGGAAGCAGATAGACTGTTAAAGGAGATGAAGTTTTTTTTAGCTTCATGTGGCATTATGACCCCTGTGGGATAATTTTAGAGATGAGAGTTAAGAATAAGAATATCCCATATGTTCATACATCCAGGCCTGAGATAGAGAAATTCGCCAACCAGACAGAATGGGAGCCAAACACCCTGGTTGAGATAGAACAGCAGGACCTTTCGGTCACTATCTCACAGATGACTACACCACAGGTTCCCAAGGATAAAAGGCCCAGGAAGGACACTTCACCTTCCATCACTGAAGTTTCATCTGAAGTGTTTCAATTACACACCAAGAGGCCAAAAACTAGTCAGGCACCAAACACGGCTAGTGAAAAGGGAATTCAATCCACTACAACTCTGGAGGTTGATCAGTCGCTCCTTAGTACAAGTAGAAAACAAATTGTGACTACAGTGTTTACCAAGAAGCCTACATATACTCCACCAGTCAACTAACTGAGAAAAACAGGACAAAAATTGAGTATTTTTTAGAAGTACGATCTGATTAAAAAGAGAAACCAGACACTGACCAGCAACACGTATGCTCAATTCTGGAAGCAAACATCAACTGCACAACACAGACTGATGTCTGCATTCGACACTAAGAAGGGTAGAATGCACATGGCATTTCTGCAAGCACAGGTGCCAGACCTGAAAGTAATCACCGATTACAAAAGGGCAACATTCAAATTTCAGACTAAAGATGTGCATCCAGCTGATCAAATGGATATGCACAGGAAAACTGGAGGAATGGTTTTCTCCACATTGGCAAATGCTTCTACTACTGCCTCCAGGTTACAAGTATCTCTGAACAATTTCCAGACGCAGGTGAAGTTAGAAAAAATATCATCCTTTGCCAAGGATAACAAGATTAAGACATTGGAAGAACTAGTCCTCAAGATTAGATATGATCCCTCCAATGTGAAAGCAGTCGAGGAGATGCTCAAAAATAAAAATGCCAATATAGCATCTCTGAGGAAACAGTTAAAACTGCCACCAACAGAAGACTCACAGGCAAAGGAAATAGCAGAGACAGAAGGGGAAAAGGATGAGATGCTCAAACTGATCATGGAGCAGAATGCACAGTTGAAGGAAATGGAAGCGGAATTGGAAAAACTAGTGAAGGAAAAGGAGAATTCAAATCCCATGGAAGTCATTCCACTGGGCGCAGTTCCACTCACGGGAGTGAGCACAACATTTGTAGCAGAAATCCCCTCGGCAACTCCACTGACAGCTCTAGAGAAGATAGTTGAACTGGCTAAATCCATGGAACACATGAATTTGCAAGAGACAGAGATTAGCAGACTTAAAAAGGAGATTGAGAACCTTCAGGAACTCAAATCTTCCTTCCAAGCCAGCTACTCCAAGGAGAAACAAACTTCAGACAAGCTTAAACAGGAATTGCAACAGCTTCAAAAGAAAATAGTGGTGGGCAAAACACTTGCTGAGGTCAAAGAAAGTGTCTAGATGGATATCACCAAGTTCATGAATGAAATATGGCCGATGATACAAATCATGTTTGAGCAAAACTAGCTGGTGCAAAGAAGTCAGCAGGATATCGAGAAGATAAGAGTAGAACTAGGAGAGATGCCCACAGAAGCTGCTGAGATCATCAAATTTCTGAATTCCAAAACCAGAGAGGAGCTAGAGGATCTGAAGATTGAAGATAGGACAGAGACCATCCTTGAGGTCAAGAGGGTCCTGACCAAGAGAGGTCTGATGCTACAACTGGAAGAAAAGGTTCAGACCATGGACTCAGGAGTGCAAATATTTTTCAGTAAGATTGAAGCTCTGCAGAAGAAAGGCCTTCCTGGTTTGAGAGTTATAAATGACAAATTAATGACCCTTGCCGATTACAAAAACAAACTAGCCACTGTGGCTAAGGATAGCTCAAAATTCTCAGGAATACAAGGCAGTATCACGCGCAAGGCATTCTTAGATGCTTTACAGTTAGACATCAGCATACAACATGAGATCCGGTACATCTTCATCATCAAGCCAACTTTTTCCAAGTACATAGAGATGGATGAAGTATACCGAAGATTGCTCAAAGTCAATGTTTCCAGTCACCTTCGATGGGAAGAGCTTTGCAATATGATCGAGTAGTCAATGAGGTGTCCAAGCCTAGTCAACTATCCAGTCAGATGAGGTCATGCAAAGGCCTCACCAACGGTTCACCCCAATAAATCAGCATGAAGTTTCAACACATCATCAAGCAGTTTCCTAAATTTTTGTATCTTGTTAAGTTAGTTAGATAAATTTAGATTAGCCACGTCCTGATCTTTAATGACAGGGTCGTATGTAATTTTGATTATAAATACTTCAAACTTTGAAGTACTGAGGGTTGATCTTTATGCCTTGCAAGCTACAAGACTGTAATTTTTATCAAGAGATCTTCCATTAATACAAAGAGACGTTTTCACAGGATTCTCGCGTGTTATTCATTGGTGATGTATTATTTTCTATGTTGAATGTTTCCTCTTGCTCAGTTGTCATATTGTTTTCTAATCTAAATCTTTTAAAAGTAACACATGTTGCAGGATTTATCTTTGTATACCATGTTTTAGACTTTCAAAGATTTTAATGTTCATCTTCTGATATTATAGTGAAGAAATTCTTAGATGCTTCTTTACTTTAATTGGTATTCTCATCTTTCTGCTATTTATCATTTTACTGCTAAAGAATCCAACGAATGCATTATCTTGCCCTGTGAAAAGAATCTTTTGTTTCTGGTTTAGATTTCTATCTTTATAACACAGACCACATAGCTCAACGGATGCGTAAAGCCCTTTCAACGAACTCAACAAAAACAACAAACAAGTCAATCTTATTTTGTATAACTAGCCTAATATATTAAAGTTAAAACATAGCTAAATCATACAGAGAGATCCCTCTCTGAAGCTGGTAGGGCTAGATTCTAGTTTCGAAGTGGTTGGATAAAGTTACCTCTCATAGATTTCTTCTTTTCTGACAACCTCTGGGAATTTACAGAGCGATAACATAGTGGCGACCATACTGGGGAACTGAACAAAATTTCAACCCCACGTTTTCTTTTTCCCTAGAAGAAGACTTTGTTTCTGAACAAATTGTAAATCTGAGAAAGAAATAATGTTTAGAGGTTGTTAACAGCTTGTACATATGAATTTCAGACTCATAAAACTAAAATATATATAAAAATTAGAAAAATCTGGCTCCTAAAAGAGTTTATACTCGATCTCACCCAGACCCAGAACTTGCAATAGCGATTGATAATCCAGAACAGTTACTTAGAAAGAAGACCATTACAGAAGGTTCAGGGAGTCATAGTCTCCTTCACAAGTCCTTTTCCCTCCCAGAGGAACTCGTTACCCTTCAAGATCTCGACTTTGACACCACTTTCGAACAAAGCTTGTTTAGAACGAAATCTGATAGCTTCCTAACTGAAATTGTTTTAGACCCAAAAAACCTGCAACCCCGAACCCCTGAAATACTATCTCCCACTTCAAAACCTCAAACTGCTCACTCCATGCCAGCAAGCCCCTCCTCCTCCTCATCTTCTGTCACCGCCCCACCTATCATCCAGGTTGTTGTCCCACCTCCTCCACCTATCATGGCAGCCAGATATGCTCCCTTGGTGTTGGCTGCACCGCTACATGCTATGCCCTGGGATTATCAAGCGAGACTTCCATAGTTCGATGGAACGGGACCCTTGAACGCACAACAACACGTTGATAAAATGAATGACTATTTTGATCTACAGGAAGTAGATGAAGCTGATGTTCAAATGAGATTGTTTACGCAGAGTTTGACCGGTGACATTAAGAAATGGTACAAAGGATTACGTGCTGCCTTAGTGATCGACCTTATAGCGTTTCAAAGAAGTTTTCTAGACAGATGGGAGGTAAAGAAAAATCCTCTCCAAATCTTGTCAGAATACGAAAACATCAGAAGGAATCAAGGTGAGACAATTCAAGACTACTGCACCCGCTTCAATAATCTGTACAACATGATTCCAGCCGATATTAAACCCCTACAGGGTTTATCACCGATAAAATTCCATGACGGTTTCAACGCTAATATGTCATATCAATTAAGAGAAAGAAACTCCACCACCCTGGAAGACATGCAAAAAAGTGCAATAAGTGTGGAGGCCAACCTGTTGGCTAAAAGGGCACGACAGAGGACCGAAAGGAGAGTCGTGATTAAAGAAGAACTTTCCACATCTCCTTCTGACACCAAATTGGATTCCTTAGCTAGAGCAATGGAAAGGATGATGGAGAGACTCACTGTATCTGAAAGAAATCCTCCTAGAGAAAATCAACCTGCTCCACAAATTCAAAATCCTAACTTCAGAAGAAATCCTCCTTAAATCAGGCAGAGAGATCCCAGGGATCAAAGATAACAGAGGGGTCCTGATCAATAGATCAGACCACCCCTACAGGAAAATTATGCCGATGAAGGAGAAGAGGCAATTGAAGAATTGGAGGACACACACATAAACCTCATGGGCATTCACGATAATGAAGTTATTTTCCTCACTCGGGAAGAGAAAGAACTTTTCCTTCTTTCTCAAACGCAGGTGAGCGAAGAAGCTGAAGAGACTGAACAACAGGCATTTGAAAATGCCATTATGGAGGTACACAGGTAGTACAATATGCGAAGTAAGAAGACGGATGAAAATTCCACAAAAAAGGTAATTGAAAAGAAGAAAGTGGTCGAAACCAAGAAAGCCCAAGAGCCTCCTACCAAAAAGATCCCTGAGAAAGGTAATGCTGAAGCTCCAGCAAAAACAAACCTTACAATTTTACAAAGATCAACACAGACTGAGGTTTCATCAACCAACCCACCAAATACTTTTGTCCAGAAGACTATGGTGGACAAATCAGAATCGTTGAACCAAAGCAGGGCTCCTACACCTTTCAGCCTCGAAGGGGAACTAGCCAAGGTGAAAATTCCCATTCCCCTTTCCGAGTTGATGACTAAGGATGCTTACTGATCACAGGTGATCAAAGCACTGATCATTGAACCTGATATAGGCACGAAGGCCTTAACCGTTGGATCGACGAATCATTCGGACACTGTAAATCTTACCGATGACCAACTTGAACTCTTGTTTGGTCCTAAAGTTGATGGTTAGACTGACAATGGTGTTGTCGCTCCTTTTTACACCAGCCTTAATATACACGACTTGATTCTGCATAATGCTATGTTAGATTCAGGTGCTTCCCATAAACTAATGCCTAAAGAAGTGATGGAAAAACTGGGACTCGAGGTCACCAGACCTTACAAGGACTTACACTCTTTTGACTCCAGCAAAGTTAGATGTATCAGATTGATCCAGGACTTATGTATCACTCTAGTTCAGATTCCGGCAAAAAGCATGGTTATGGACGTTGTGGTCGCAGACATTCCCCCAAAATATGGTATGTTGCTGTCCAGATCTTGGGGGGCCAAGTTGAAAGGTACTTTGCAGTTGGATATGTTGTATGCCACCATCCCAGTATTCGGGCAACAGAGAAGACTATACAAAGAGATGCTGACGAAATATATGGTCAGCAGCCAAGAAAAGCCACATAACTATCCTCTGTACTCTGCACATTCTGACCTAGATTCCTTCATCCTATATAATATAGGCGATATGGGAGAAAAAATCGCTCAGTTGGAAGAAGATACGTTTGATCCAAAAGAAGGCCAAGAAATCACTGAGGCAGAAAGAAAGAAAAATGTGATAAGTGAAGAATTGCCAGCAGATTTCTGGAGCATGGACTTCGATGGAGCTGTAAGAAAAGAAGGAGTTGGAGCAGGAGTTTGGTTGCACAATCACAAATCCAGGTATTCGGAAAACCATTCTTACAAATTAAATTTTCAATGCACTAACAACATTGTCGAGTACGAAGCTTTGATGCTCGGTCTGAAACTTCTAAAGAAAGTTGGTTCCAAACAAATCATGGTCAGAGGCGATTCCGAATTAATTATCAAACAAATCAAAGGTGAGTATGCAGCAAAACATCTCAGTCTCAGAGCTTATAGGAATGTTGTTTTGGATGACCTTAAATGTTTCACTGAAGTCGATTTGCAGGTGATTCCCAGGGGACAGAATATTTTAGCAGATGGGTTAGCTACTTCAGCAACTATGTGCAAGATACCTTTTCGTTCCACTCGCCCATACACGGTGGAGGTGAGGTGCAGACCGACTGTCCCAGACAACATTAGATACTGGCAGGATTTTCATGCAGGAGACTGTGGTAGTCATCTAAGCTAGAAGACCACAGCTAATAAAATTCTTAGAGCTGGTTTCTATTGGCCTATGTTGTTCGATGATGTGCATCAGAAGGTGACTTCGTGTCATAAATGCCAGGTGTTCGAGGGAAAAAAGAAGCTCCTTCCTTTTCCCCTGAAACCAATCTCTGTTGAAGCTCCTTTCCAACAATGGGGATTAGACTTTATCAGAGAAATACATCCTCCCTCTTTGGGCCAGCACAGGTGGATTCTTACTTCTACCGACTATTTCACAAAATGGATCAAAGCTATACCAAGCAGGCAAGCTAATGATTCTTTCATTATTAAATTTCTTGAAAATAATATCTTGTCTTGTTTTGGATGTCCTAGAAAGATTATAACTGATAATGCAGCTGCTTTTCGATCTAAGAAGCTCATAGACTTTTGCAACCAGTATCATATTGGTCTGGGTCATTCCACAACTTATTACCCTCAGGGAAATGGGCTGGCAGAGTCATCCAATAAGACCCTGGTGAACATTATCAAGAAGACTTTGCAAGAAAACAAAAAATCATGGCATAACAAGCTGGTTTTCGCACTATGGGCCGATAGACTGACCACCAAGAGGTCAATTGGTATGTCACCATATCACCTAGTCTATGGCACTGAAGCAGTTTTTCCCACTTCCTTAGGAGTTCTTGTAATGAAATTGCTACAAGAGATGCAGGTCGAGCCAAATGATTCCCAAAGAAGGATAAACTAGATGATCCACTTGCAGCAGTCCAGAGAAGAAGTATACAACAAAACTCAGGTTGTCCAAGAAAGCATCAAAAATATCTTTGACAAAAGAACAAAAGAGGATGATTTTGAGCTAGGTGACTTGGTTCTGAGATAGGATGCCCGAAATGAAGATAAGGGGAAGCATGGAAAATTTGATAGTCTATGGAAGGGACCTTTCATAATTCAAGCATTCAGAGGAAATAATGCCTTCTTTCTCAACAACAACGATGTGACAAATCTTCCAGGAGGACCTGTAAATGGCAGAATGTTGAAGCACTATTCACCTCCTCAGTAGGGACCTGCAGTCACACTTTCCATTGTACAAACCATTTTCATTTTGCTTACAATTTTTTGAGTGAAATAACTTTGATCAGATGGTTGATGCCCGCAGAGAAGGCCCTAAGACACTGAACATTGTCTTCCAGTTTTCAAAAATAAAACCAATCAAGCAACAAAAGCAACTATGGAGAAATTTTTTCAGAACATCAGGAATCAGGATTCTTGGCACTTCACAAGGAGAGTACCATCCCTAGGTGGAGCCGCTGTTATAACCCTATAATTTATAGGATCAACTGGTGACTGAAATGTTATCTCTTTAAGTGTTTTTGTTTGTCAAATGATTTTCCATTCTGCAAATAATTTGCGAAAAGAAAAAGAAAACAAAAGAAAAAGAATAAAAGAGGGCATAAAAAAAATTCAATAGAGCCCCATGCAATAACAATGACTTGGTCCATACCTTTCAAGCATGGCCAAGTTATTTTAAATTGATGTTGATAGGAGTAGTGAATAAGCTTGGCTAAACTGTTTAATCTTAGCCAAGTGACTTAGGTTAGTTAGTGAATAAATTTGACCAAACTGCCTAATCTTGGTCAGATAACCCCAGGATAGAGTAATTTCTTAGTCCAACAGTTTAATCTGGACTAATTGTCATAGGTAAGTAGGTTAGAGCATAGGGTAGTTTGCTTTATCTCAATAAAACAAACATGATGATCAATGTTGAACCATATCTTTGAGGTTTAAAAGTTTTGATGTCTAACCCCTTGGTGATAAAAACACGTAAAAGCTTGGGAAAAACCCACGATATGCACTTATCCTAAGTTTTCGGAGCACATATGCCTTCGTGCTCACATTTAAGCACAACGCATATATGAATGGCTCAGATGATCACGCTCAGATCTACGGTGGACAAGTCTTTCCGGACCCCCCCCGACCGTTCTACCTNNNAGGAGTAAGCACCTAGATCTACGGCCTAGATTGGATTCTAGACCCCCCCAACCATTCTGCTTTTAATTGTGGGGGGGGGGGTCCGAAATCCTGGTTAAATATCGTGTGCAGATCTACGGTTAAAAAGAGAGCGCGCAAATCAACGGCTCATGGTGTTTTTCAGACCCCCCCGACCGATCTATCTTTAACAGGGGGGGGGGAGTCTAGAATGGATTACTTTTTTGGCGGGCCCCTTATCTCTATGTGGCAGGAATCCGTGGGGTCAGACTCCCACCGCCTCTCAAGGTCTGACATACCTTGTCACCCCATGATGTCATTATCCACGTTTTTTCCCTAGAGGTCACGTCTCATTACTCTGTCAGTCCCTTTCCCCTTGTTCGCCCTTTATAAGTCCTCTCACCATGGTCACTCCCCAATCAGATACCACCACATCGCCTGGTCGTATTCGTCATTTATTATTACCTGCCATCTCATGCTCCAAACGACATGTTGGCAATTTATTATTGGCTAACTTATCCGTTAGCCTATTGACCTGTCACCCATGCCCAACAGGTATCTGTTTACTCAAAACCACTGTTTCCCTTCTTTCTTCCATTGCCTACTATGTCGTCTCACCAGAAAATACTTTTCCTGTCACACCAGAGCATTTTTCCCCGTTTTCTCTCCGTTTCAGTCAACCATCCCAAGCCACCATCATCCCCACTAACGATTGTTTGATTTGCAGGTATTTTTTACAGCGATGGCGCCAAAATCAAAGAGGAAAGAAACTGAGGAAAATCCTTTCCTCCCGCCTCCTGTCGACCTCGACAGGATCCCCCTAGCCGACAAAGACCATTTAATTGCAGACAACAGATGCGAATTCGACTTCGCAGACTTGTAGTCATGACTCAAAGAGGTTTTCCTCGACCAGAGCGACGAAATCGGGCTCTGGGAGTCAAACCTTCCCCTGTATCTTTTCCCCCAGGTTCACCATTTCCCTGAATTTGCCCTCAAATGTCAAGCCCATTACATCCCCGATCAGAGAGCCATAGTGTCCTCATCAAGAGAAATTCTTTTCCTTATTACACCTGAAACCATTGACCAGATGATGCAGATACCCAGAGTCGAATCTGTCTCACTGTTCAATCTTGAAATTATCATAGAATTGTATCAGAAATTATCATTCCCCCAAAGAGCTCATATTTTTGAGCTTTTTCTCCCACAGGCCGCTCAACTCCCCACTACAAATCCCCCATATCCTTCATCCCTGTTCTTAGTGAAGGGAAACCAGGTCATCTCGTCACTCTGCGCCCTCCTTGGTTATTTTTCGGATCAATGGGTGGATGAACCCATATTGGTTTTCTGTCCATTTTCTCCACAGATGAGAGACCCACTACTTAGTTCGATTACAACACCTTCTGGCAGACAACTTTCATGAGAAATTCTCAAATTTCACCACAGAAGGCATGTTCCGGTATTCCTCAATACTTGCTTACATGTTCATATTCTTTCAAGCGGACAAATTCTCCTTTTCGATGCAGAAGATGGACAAGGATGGGCGGCCACAGGCGGTGACAGCATGGACGTCACTGCTCAGACACAACTCTACAAAATTTAGCTTCAAACAATTTATCGAGCAGTTCTACCATCCCGTGGTGAGCATGCTCAGTGGCAGACTTGAACCGAGAATAAACGAGGAAATTCAGAGGATCTTGCACCTTTCAGACCTGGCAAAAATGGGAGACTAGTACTTGTACTAGGACCACATAGAGATCAGAGTGTATGGGTGTGAATTGGCTCCATAGAAGTTACCCAAGTATCTACTCGTAAGGATATTTTCCCTGGAGTACATAAGGCAGATGATCAACTCAAACGACATACATTTTGTGTCTCTGAAAAATAAACAACAGCTCCGGATCAAAGGGCAAATATGATCATTCATCTGCAATAGCCGAGGCGCTAGGGAGGAAGCAAATAGACTGTTAAAGGAGATGAAGTTTTTTGTTAGCTTCATATGGCATTATGACCCCTGCAGGATAATTTCAGAGATGAGAGTTAAGAATAAGAATATCCCAAATGTTCATACATTCAGGCCTGAGATAGAGAAGTTCGCCAACCAGACAGAATGGGAGCCAAACACCCTGGTTGAGACAGAACAACAGGACCTTTCAGTCACTATCTGACAGAGGACTACACCACAGGTTCCCAAGGAGAAAAGGCCCAGGAAGGACACTTCACCTTCCATCACTGAAGTTTCATCTGAAGAGTTTCAGTTACACACCAAGAGGCCAAAAACTAGTAAGGCACCGGACACGGCTGGTGGAAAGGGAATTCAATCCACTACAACTCTGGAGGTTGATCGGTCGCTCCTTAGTACAAGCAACAAACAAATCGTGACTACAGTGTTTCCCAAGAAGCCTACATATACTCCGCTAGTCAACTAGCCGAGCAAAACAGGACCAAAATTGAGTATTGTTTTAGAAGTACGATCTAATTAAAAAGNCGTATGCTCAATTCTGGAAGCAAACATCAACTGCACAACACAGACTGCTGTCTACATTCGACACTGAGAAGGGTAGAATGCACATGGCGTTTCTGCAAGCACAGGTGCTAGACCCGAAACTAATCATCGATTACAAAAAGGCAACATTCGAATTCAGACTAAAGATGTGCATCCAGCTGATCAAATGGATCTGCACAGGCAAACCGGAGAAATGGTTTTCTCCACATTGGAAAATGCTTCTACTACTGCCTCCAGGTTACAGGTATCTCTGAACAATTTCCAGACGCAGTTGAAGTTAGAAAAAATATCATCCTTTGCCAAGGATAACAAGATTAAGACATTGGAAGAACTAGTCCTCAAGATTAGATATGATCCCTCCAATGTGAAAGCAGTCGAGGAGATGCTCAAAAATAAAAATGCCAATATAGCATCTCTGAGGAAACAGTTAAAACTGCCACCAACAGAAGACTCACAGGCAAAGGAAATAGCAGAGACAGAAGGGGAAAAGGATGAGATGCTCAAACTGATCATGGAGCAGAATGCACAGTTGAAGGAAATGGAAGCGGAATTGGAAAAACTAGTGAAGGAAAAGGAGAATTCAAATCCCATGGAAGTCATTCCACTGGGCGCAGTTCCACTCACGGGAGTGAGCACAACATTTGTAGCAGAAATCCCCTCAACAACTCCACTGACAGCTCTAGAGAAGATAGTTGAACTGGCTAAATCCATGGAACACATGAATTTGCAAGAGACATAGATTAGCAGACTTAAAAAGAAGATTGAGAACCTTCAGGAACTCAAATCTTCCTTCCAAGCCAGCTACTCCAAGGAGAAACAAACTTCAGACAAGCTTAAACAGGAATTGCAACAGCTTCAAAAGTAAACAGTGGCGGGAAAAACACTTGCCGAGGTCAAAGAAAGTGTCTGGATGGATATCACCAAGTCCATGAATGAAATATGGCCGATGATACAAATCATGTTTGAACAAAATGAGTTGGTGCAAAGAATTCAGCAGGCTATTGAGAAAATAAGAGTAGAACTGGGAGAGATACGCATAGAAGCTGCTGAGATCATCAAATTTCTGAATTCCAAAACCAGAGAGGAGCTAGAGGATCTGAAGATTGAAGATAGGACATAGACCATCCTTGAGGTCAAGAGGGTCCTGACCAAGAGAGGTCTGATGCTATAGCTAGAAGAAAAGGTTCAGACCATGGACTCAGGAGTGAAAAGATTTTTCAGCAAGATCGAAGCTCTGCAAAAGAAAGGCCTTCCTGGTTTGAGAGTTATAAATGACAAATTAATGACCCTTGCTGATTACAAAAACAAACTAGCCATTGTGGCTAAGGATAGCTCAAAATTCTCAGGAATACAAGGCAGTATCACGGGCAAGGCATTCTTAGATGCTTTACAGTTAGACATCAGCATACAGCATGAGATCCGATACATCTTCATCATCAAGCCAACTTTTTCCAAGTACACAGAGATGGATGAAGTATACCGAAGATTGCTCAAAGTCAGCGTTCCCAGTCACCTTCGATGGGAAGAGCTTTGCAATCTGATCGAGTAGTCGATGAGGTGTCCAAGCCTAGTCATCTATCTAGTCAGACGAGGTCGTGCAGAGGCCTCACCAACGGTTCACCCCAATAAATTAGCATGAAGTTTCAACACATCATCAAGCAGTTTCCTAAATTTTTGTATCTTGTTAAGTTAGTTAGCTAAATTTAGATTAGCCACGTCCTGATCTTTAATGATAGGGTCATATGTAATTTTGATTATAAATACTTCAAACTTTGAAGTACTGAGGGTTGATCTTTACACCCTGCAAGCTACAAGACTGTAATTTTTATCAAGAGATCTTCCTTAATACAAAGAGACGTTTTCACAGGATTCTTGCGTGTTATTCATTGGTGATGTATTCTTTTCTATGTTGAATGTTTCCTCTTGCTCAGTTGTCATATTTTTTTCTAATCCAAATCTTTTAAAAGTAACGCATGTTGCAGGATTTATCTTTGTATACCTTGTTTCAGACTTTCAAAGATTTTAATGTTCATCTTCTGATATTACAGTGAAGAAATTCTTAGATGCTTCTTTACTTTAATTGATATTCTCATCTTTCTGCTATTCATCATTTTACTGCTAAAGAATCCAACGAATGCATTATCTTTCCCTGTGAAAAGAATCTTTTGTTTCTGGTTTAGATTTCTATCTTTATAACACAAACCCCATAGCCCAATGGATGCGTAAAGCCCTTTCAGCCAACTCAACAAAAACAACAAACCAATCAATCTTATTTTGTATAACTAGCCTAATGTCTTAAAGTTAAAACATAGCTAAATCATACAGAGAGATCCCTCTCTGAAGCTGGTAGGGCTAGATTCCAGTTTCAAAGTGGTTGGATAAAGTTACCTCTCGTAGATTTCTTCTTTTCTGACAACCTTTGGGAATTTACAGAGCGATAACAGATTGTAAGTTTTAAACCTGTGAAGTAAAGCAATGCATACATATTCTTAAACAAAACATAAAGTAATCAATGGCTCATACGCATTACACATAGATTTACGTTGGAAACCCTTAACCGGGAGAAAACCAACCTTCCTTGGTGTTGCACCTTTCAACTCTTCATTTCATTAATTTCACCATTCACAATACAATATATACAGTATTTTAGGTATTTCGTAGCTACCAAAACCCTAATCCCTTAATCCAGGATTAATTTAGAAACTGCTAAATATAGAAAAATCCTCTAAAATAGCAAAATCGTCCAAAAATCAATTTCCAGGGTGTTGCCCTGAACCCCGACGGCTCCGGGCTACCACCCAAAGTTGAATGTTGTGTGTAACTAGGGGGGGAAATCATCAGACACAGTTGTTGAATCTTATGCACCCACACACACACATGCAAAGAATATAACACATACCCAACATTCTCCCACTTGTTTTTTTCTTTGCATACAAGGGTTCACAAGATTACATAGTCAACAATCTAGGGAAACAATGCCCATTGTTACTCTACACCATGAGAACTTCTCTGTGCTCATATACTTTGTCAATGAATCTGCAACATTCTTCAAAGTGTCAACCTTTTCCAGCAAGACCTTCTTTTCTTCAACCACGTCTCTCACAAAGTGATACTGAACATCAATATGCTTGTCTTTAAATGATAAGCATGGTTCTTTGCTAGGAAGATTGCAATCTGACTGTCACAATCTAATCTCACTTCTTGTTGTACAAACCCAATACCTGAACACAATCTTTGTAACCATAATGCTTCCTTGATTCCATGAGTGGCATGCCATGTATTTAGCTTTTGCAGTTGAGAGTGCCACTACAACCTGTCTTTTCTCATTTAAATGATTGCTCCTCGAAATAGGTTAAACACGTACCCACGTGTAGATCTTCTGTGATCCATATATCCATCTCAGTCTGCATCAACAAACCCATGTATGTCCAACAATCTATCTAATCCTGGTCTTCCTTGGTAGCACAATCCATAACTGGTAGTGACACGCAAATACTTGGAGACCCTCTTTACCGTTTTCCAATGCTCCTTCCCTAGTTTTGACATATACCTGCTCAAAAATCCCAGTACATGTGCAATGTTCAGTCTAGTATAGAGCAATGCATACATCAAACTGCTAATTGCACAGGAATGCAGAACATGGGACATGTCCTCTTCTTCTTCCTAGTATGTCTTGGGACATTGATCTGCAGATAACTTTACACCTATAGGAATAGGAACCTTGAACGATTTACTTCCATGCATATTAAACCTCTGCAATATCGTCTCAACATATTTTCTCTGATTCAACGAGAGTTTTTTTTTTGCACGATCTCTTTTAATATCCATTCCCATAATGAAGTTAGCAACACCGAGATCCTTCATGTCAAATTTGGAGGATAGTTGTGATTTCGCCTCCTTGATAACATCCATGTTATTTCCTACCAGCAACATGTCATCAACATACACCACTACATAAATTAAGTGATTACCAACCTGCTTGGAATATACATAGTGATCAACCCTGCTTCTCACAAATCCCAATCCAAGGATGTATGTGTCAAACTTTTGGTACCACATCCTAGGTGATTGCTTCAGACCATATAGTGACTTCTTTAGCTTACAAACCAACTCTTTATTTCCCTTCACTACAAATCCTTATGGATGCTTTATGTAGATTTCTTCTTCCAGATCCCCATGTAGGAATGTTGTCTTCACATCCATCTGTTCCACTTCAATATCAAAAGCAATAACAATAGATAAAACAAATATAATAGAAGTTAACTTGGAAACAAGAGAAAAAATCTCACCAAATTCAATTTCCTCTACATGGGAATAACCTTTTGCTACTAACCAAGCTTTGTATTTCTCCACTTTTCCTTCTGCATTAAACTTCTTCTTAAACAACCATTTTCTACCAACATATTTTATTCCAGTTGGCAACTCAACTAGATCCCATGCCTCATTCTTATCCAAGGCATCCATTTCTTCTACCATGGCCTTCTTTCAAAGTTTACTATCATCTGAATTCATTGCTTCCCTGACAGTTCTGGGATCATCATTAGTAATAGATAAAGCAAAATTAGAATGAAAATCAGGTGGACTATACCTTTCTAGTTTCCTTCTTTCCCTCACCGATTTCCTCAATATTAGGGTATGAGGTTCTTATTCTTTTGCTTCATCTTCTTTAGTTGATTCATATTGTGCATCATCCAACTCAAACTCTATTTTCTCAGGTTTTTCTTGCCTTGGTAGGAATTCATGTTTGGGAACATTTTTCACCTCTCTAAAAAAAACATCCCGATTGTAAACAGTCTTCTTAGTTTATGGGTTCCAAATCTTATAACCTTTCACACCATCTTTATAACCAATAAAGATACACTTTTCATCTTTATTGTCCAACTTACTCCTATTTTCCTTTGGAACATGTACATAAGCATCGCAACCAGACACTCTGAGATGTTCAAGAGAGGGTTTCTTACTAGTCCATACCTCGTGTGGAGTTTTATCATCCAACGCTGATGAGGGTGATCGATTGACCGGGTAACATGTTGTACCCACTGCCTCTTCCTAGAATTCATGTCCTAACTCGGCACCACTAAGCATGTTCCTTGCTTTTTCCATCACTGTCATGTTCATCCTTTCTGCAAATCCATTCTGTTGAGGTGTGTATGGAGTAGTCTTCTACCTTGCTATACCACACTTCTTACATAATTCTTCAAATTCATTTCCGCATACTTCTCCACCATTATCTGTCCTCAATACCTTTATTTTCTTCTCTGTCTGATTTTCTACTAGAGCCTTAAACTATTTAAATTGATCAAATACCTCATATTTATTTCTAAGAAAATAAATCCATGTGTTCCTTGAGAAATCATCTGCGAATGAAACATAATACACATATTTACCTAGTGATGGAACAAGAATAGGTCCAAACATATCACTGTGTATCAACTCTAATATCCCTTTTTCTCTTATAGCACCAGATGGGAATCTTACTCGATTATTTTTACCATATCTGAAATGTTCACAAAAATCAAAATCCAGAGTGCAATTAGACATACCTTCAACCATACCTTTACCATGTAGTGTTCGAAGGCCCTTTTCTCCAACATGCCCCAATATTTGATGCCACAACATGGTCTTCTTTCCAGAGACAATATTGGTCTTGTCTTTTTTATTTCTCTGCTCAGTGAAAACATAATTGTTACACCCATTAGTATAAGTGCTTCCCAACAACAAATTTCCACACCAAACTCCCCTCATCAACACCATTTCTCCTTGTACCATTTTGCAAGTGCCCTTTCCCAATACAATATCCACACTTGCATCATCCAACTTGCTTATAGATATTAGGCTCCTGGCTAGTTTTGAATGTGAAAAACCCTAGGGAGAGTTCTAATCCTTCCATATTTTAGAAACAACTTAACCCTTCCATGTCCCATGATTTTGGTTGTTAAGTCATCTCCTAGGAATACATCACCATCGTCGTATTTTTCGTATTCACAGAACCACTCCCTGTGAGGAGTCATATGATATGAAGCACCTAAGTCGATCAACCATACACCATGGTTTTCATGTGCACCTGTAGATTCCAGGTAAACATCACCTCCTTCTTCAATAGAGGTTTTTGCCTCTATGGAAGAGGCATTATTAGATCCCTTTAGTTTATCAACCTTCTTAGACATGCAATCTTTCTTATAATTCCCTGCTTTACCACACTTCCAACATTTCCTCAAAGATTTTCCTGGAGGCTTATATCTACCTTTAGATTTAGATCTCCCCCCTGTTGATTTTTCATTAAGCTAGGTTAAGCATGTAGTTCATTCCATTTTTTCATTTGTCTTACCCATAAACAATAATGTTGCAGTAACCAAGATCACAAGAAGAAACACCATGCACAAGAACACAAGAAGTATCCTAGGAAACCCTTCTCAACAAGGGAAGAAAACCTAGCCAAATCCTTTGATATATTATTCAAGAGAAAGACCTTCACCACCAATAAGACCTAGCACACAAGAGGGTGCTCAAACCCTAGAAGACTAGCGCCCAAGAGAGGTGTGCACTTTTCCCAAGAAGATGTACTTACTGAAATTTCCAAACTCATGTGAAAGGTGTGATTCCTCAATGGGGAATTTAACTTTACTTATACTAACCTGAACCTATCAACAGAAGTGTCTATTGGCACAATAGGGTCGACCTCACTAGATTATAATATAATTAATATTAACCAGATTAATTATCTTTTACATTAATTACTAGTCACATTAAGGTGGGGCCGACCAGTACCCTTTACATTACAATTAGGGTTACAGGCAGGTCTGACTCTTGAACAATATAGAAAGGGATATTATACACCCACTAGTGCTCATCCACTAGGGGCACATCCATAGGGATGTCCATATCTCTAGCTCATTGCATTACACAGAAGAACCACTTCTTCACTAATGCTCAACCACTAGGATCACGTTCACCTGTGCTCGTCCACTCAATATATCTTCTTTCCCACTATATTACACAGGAGAGTCATCTAGAGTTTCTCGTCAACTCTTTTTCTCAGAGTAAGCTAATACATCATCGTCATTTATGTTCTCATGATGATGCACCCAACACTTTGGGATTTCACACATTCACCTTATGCTCAGCCACATGCACGTCCAACTCTGCAGATCTCCTTTCTCACTGCATTACACATGAGAATCATTTGGAGTTCTTCTCAACTCTCTGTATGGAGGAGGTCATATATATGTTCCAGCTCTTTCTCAGATAGGAACCACACACCCCTCTCAGGGGTTTTCTCTTAGGTTTGTAAGTTGGAGAATGTCTCACATAGCTACAATTATCGACATCTCTCAAGTTTGTAAGTTGGAGAATGTCTCACATAGCTGTAATCATCAACACTCCCTTTCATCTAGGGAGGAATTTTCCACCAGGCCAAGTCTCTCCTGGAAATACTCGAACTTTGTCTTTGCAAGTGGTTTGGTGAAGATATATGTGATCTGTTCATGAGTAGGAAGATATTGCACATGTATTGTCTTCCTCTGCACCATGTCTCTGATATAGTGATACTTTATTTCAATGTGTTTCGATATGTCCTGAAACACGGGGTTCTCAGAGAGCTTTACATAGCTCTAGTTATCACAATGAATAGTAGTAGGATCCATCTCATGATCGAACAAGTCAGTTAGAAGTTTACAAAGCCACACTTCTTCATGAACTGCCAAACTCAATGCAATGTACTCTGCCTTTGTGGTGCTTAATGCCACAGAGCTTTGCTTTCTGCTACACTAAGAAACCATGGCCAAACCTAAAGTGAAGCAACAACCGGAGGTGTTTTTTCTATCTACCGCGCTTCTTGCCCAAGCTGCATCAGCATATCCTTGCAGCCTCAATTACACAACGAATGCATATCTCATGCCATAACCAATTGCACCTCGTAAGTATCTCAATACATGTTTTTCATCTATCCAGTGTGCTTGTCTCGGTTGGCTCATAAACTGGCTAAGCACATTTACTGCATAGAAAATTTTCGGTCTAGTGTTAACCAGATACATCATAGATCCAATCAATTGTCGATATAAGTTTGGATCTACATCTCCTGAATCAGTATCACTCATTTTCTTCAAATCCATTACCATTGGAGTGGGCATGTATTTTCATTTTGTCATGCTGAACTTTTTCAGTATCTCCATAATAAATTTTCCTTGACTCAGGAAAATCTCATCTGTTCTTTGCCATACTTCTAGTCCCAAGAAGTAGTGCATCAAACCCAAATCCTCCATTTCAAGTTTTGCATTCAATGCTTGTTTGCATTCAACAATGAGTCTCTATGAACTGGTGAGGAAAAGATCATCCGCATATAGGACCAAAATCAAACACTCATTTCCATCAATGTGATAGTATAAGTTTGGATCAACAACACTTTTGTTGAAGCCCAAACTCATCAGAAATCCATCAATTTTATCGTACCAAGCACGTGGTGCTTGCTTTAGGCCACATAGAGCTTTCTTCAACCTGCATACATGAGATATTTCATTGTGTACAACGAATCCTTCTGGTTGCTCAATATAAACTTCTTCCTCAATTTCGCCATTGAGAAAGGTTGTCTTTACATCCATCTGATGTAACTTCCAACCCATGGAAGCAACTAGTGCAATGATAGATCGGATGGAGGTATATCGAGCTACTGGTGTGAAAGTATTGTCATAGTCAACTCCCTCTACTTGTGAAAAACCTCTGGCCACAAATATTTCTTTGTATTTTTCAATGCTTCCATCGACAACATGCTTGATTTTGTAAATCCATTTGGAAGTCACTACAGACTTTCGCTCTGGTCTTGGAACAATATCCCATACATCATTTTTTAATATAGATTAGTATTCTTTGGTCATGGAATCTTGCCATACTTGTTCACCCGAAGCTTCTCCATGACAAGATGGCCCTGAGTCAATAATGTGGGTCATGGTCGAAAGGTAGCTTGAGAATATCTTTGGTATCTTGCTTTCTTTGGTTGTTCCTTGTGGGGCTTTATGCCCTTATGTTTCTTGTAGGGTTTGTCGGGCCTAAGCAGGCCTTTTATGTCCAATTGTAATGTCTCTAGGTATGTTTCTTGGAGCAACTGAATCTATTGGAGCAATTGGATCAACTGGAGCTATTGGATCATCTAGAATAATATATGTCTCCCTCTGAACTGCTGAAGGGGGAGAAGGTATTGTTTCACTATCAATTTCAATCTAAGCTTCTCTGGATTTCTAGAAGGATACTTCTTATTCAAAAGTAGCATATTTTCTTACTTCAATTTGTTTCTGACCTGGAATGTAGATTCGATATGCTTTTGAGGATTCACTATATCCTACAAATGTTCCCTTTCTTCCTGAAAGTTCTAGTTTGGATCTCTTTTCTTTGGGTACATGAAGATATACTGGACATCCAAATATTCTAAAGTGTCTGATCTCAGGCTTCACTTTGGTGAAGGCTTCTTCTAGAGTAATGTTCTTCAGGGTTTGATGAGGACTTTGGTTTTGAACATATATTGTTGTCATACATGCTTATGCCCATAGAGTCATAGGTAGACTTTGATCATGTATCATTGCTTTAGTTGCCTCAACGATAGTTCTATTTTTCCTTTCAGCAACCCCATTTTGTTGAGGGTTGTAAGGAACTGTGAACTACCTCTTGATCCTTGCTTCAATACAAAAACTGTTGAATTATTTTGAGGTGTATTCTCCTCCATTATCTGATCTTAATTTTTTTATTTTTCTTTCGGTTTGATTCTCAACCTGAGCTTTGAATTCTTGAAATTTGGAAAGGACTCCATCCTTGTTCTTTAGAAAGTAAATCCAAGTTTTCCGGGAGTGATCATCTATGAAGAGTACATAGTAGAGGTACCCATTCAGAGATGCAACAATCATTGGGCCACATACATCTGAATGTATCCAGTCCAAGATTTCCTTGGATCTATTATCACTGCTTGAGAATGATCCTTTAACATTTTTTCCAAGAGCACAACCTTTGCAAACACCTTTATAATGGATCTGTATTTCTGGTAGACCTGTTACCATTTTCCCTAGAGATGGAAGAGTTCTATAAAGAATGTGAGCAAGTATTCTATGTCATAGCTCACTTAATATGATAGTGTCATGTAGTAAGGCTTGAACTGGTTTGATGGTTAATTTGTACAAGTTGTTTTCTCGGAAACCTATTACCTTGGCAGAGCTTATATGAGTGTCTTTGTTCCATGCAAGGACTCTTCCTTCTGAGAAAGTAATCTTGTATCTTTTGTCTTCCAAGGCAGAAATAGAGACAATATTTCTCTTCATTCCAGGTACATATAATACTTATTCTAATTTGAGTTGCATATCTGAGTCTAGTTGGAAAGTAGAAATTCCAACTCCTCTCACATTATATCTGGCATCATCTCCAAGAACAACATGTAGATGTGCCTCTTTCTCAACGAAATGTGTTAGGTGATTTCTAAGACCGGTCATGTGCCTTGAAGCACCACTATCAATTAACCAAGTATTATCATTGGTAGGGACCATACCTGAGAGTGTTGAGATGTTGATGTCTTTATTTCTTTGAAGTTTTTTATTCCTGGAACTGAGTTTGCTTGAGTCATCAAGCTTGCTTCCCATCATGATTTTGCTCATTTTGGATTCTTCACAAACCCTTGTCAACTAGGCTAGAAAACCTAACGGCTAGGCTAGGCTAGGAATTTTAGGTTTTGTTGGACTTATGACTGCCAACAATAAGCCTTGAGAATTTTGATAGCCCTGGTAAGCTGAAGAGCTTCTTCAAATACTTGCAGAAACACAATTCTGAAATTTTCTGCAGAAATTGGCAAAACCCTAGGGCCAAAAAGTCAAAATGCTCGGAATTGCGTTTTGAGAGTTGTTGGAGGTGCGCTGAAGGAGGTCGTACACACCTATGTCCTTTTTAGCCTCAATGTCCAAGTTTCAGGTGCTGGAAACCCTCAGAAGAGTAGGCTGTATGGATTTTCTGGGAACCCTAGGAGGGTCGTACAGTTTCTACAGAAGTGAGAGAGGATGGATGGAAAATGTTTGTGCAATGGGATCTTCAAGACCTATGATTTGATACCATGTTGATGTTTCAATAAGCTAGTTTAAGAATTTACTTCATTCCATTTTTGCATTTGTCTTAACCATAAACAATAATGTTGCAGCAACCAAGAACACAAGAAGAAACACCATGCACAAGAACACAAGAAGTATCCTAGGAAACCCTTCTCAACAAGGGAAGAAAACCCATCTAAATACTTTGATATATTCTTCAAGAGAAATACCTTCACCACCAATAAGACCTAACACACAAGAGGGTTCTCAAACCCTAGAAGACTAGCGCCCAAGAGAGGTGCACACTTTTCCCAAGAAGATGTACTTGCTGAAATTTCCAAACTCATGTGAAAGATGTGATTCCTCAATGGGGAATTTACCTTTACTTATACTAAACTAAACCTATCAAAAGAAGTGTCTATTGGAACAACAGGGCCGACCTCACTAGCTTATAATATAATTAATATTAACCAGATTAATTATCTTTTACATTAATTACTAGTCACATTAAGGTGGGGCCGACATGTATCCTTTACATTACAATTATGGTTATAGGCAAGTCTGACTCTTGAACAATATAACAAGGGATCTTATACACCCACTAGTGCTCATCCACTAGGGGCACATCCATAGGGATGTCCATATCTCTGGCTCACTGCATTACACAGAAGAACCACTTCTTCATTAGTGCTCAACCACTACGATCACGTTCACCTGTGCTCATCCACAGGCACATCCACTCAACATATCTTCTTTCCCACTACATTACACAAGAGAGTCATCTGGAGTTTCTCGTCAACTCTTCTTCTCAAAGGAGGCTAATACATCATCTTCATTTATGTTCTCATGATGATGCACCCAACACTTTGGGATTTCACATGTTCACCTTGTGCTCAACCACAGGCACATCGAACTCTGCAGATCTCCTTTCTCACTATGTTACACAGGAGAATCATCTAGAGTTCTTCTCAACTCTCTATATGGAGGAGGTCGTATCTACATTCCATCTATGTCTTAGATAGGAACCACACACCCCTCTCAGGGGTTTTCTCTCAGGTTTGTAAGCTGGATAAAGTCTCACATAGCTGCAATGATCAACATCTCTCAGGTTTGTAAGATGGAGAATGTCTCACATAG
The DNA here is from genome assembly GCA_009831015.1 of Picea engelmannii. Lineage (NCBI taxonomy): Eukaryota > Viridiplantae > Streptophyta > Pinopsida > Pinales > Pinaceae > Picea > Picea engelmannii. Next base: position 218,399 of record ML785946.1, read on the forward strand.
CTGCAATGATCAAAATCTCTCAGGTTTGTAAGCTAGAGAATGTCTCACATAGATGAAATCATCAACACCCCCTGAAGACTTACCAGGATTCTTGTCTTGGGTACGTCCTCTTACAAATACATCATCTATGCTCTAAACATCCATGCTTTTCTACCTCATCTCTTTAGATAACAAGGATGCAACTACATCCTCATACTTCAATGTAGATTGAGTGGTACTACCAATTTCTACAACCAGGTTATCCCAAGAGTATGGCAAAGAACATAACAAAGTAATACACTTATCTTCTTCTGCAATTGTAATATTAACAGAGCCAAGTTGACTTACTAGAATATTGAAGGAATTTAGATGTTTTGTCACAGAATCTCCATATTCCATCCTAAGATGATACAACTTCTTTCGAAGAAACAACTTGTTTACTAGGGAATTTTATTGATACAAATTCCCTAAATTATCCCATAGTTCCTTGGTTGTAGATTCTCTTGAGACATTCAACAACATCGAATCTACCAGACAGAGTTAAATAATACTCCTTGCTCTTCTATCCAACTTCTCCCAATCTTCCTTCGACATACCAGTAGGTTTTGTACTAGTAGTTTGTGTACTATTAGTTTATGTACTATTAGTTTGTGTACCAGAAGATTGTGTACCAGTAGACTATGTGCCAGTAGAATGAATACCAGTAGGATGTGTACCGGGATCCACAATGATCCATTTTTCTTTGTCTACAAGAAGGTCCTCCATCTTGAGCTTCCATAGCTCAAAGTTTTTACCGTTGAAATTCTCTATCTCGATTCTAGAAGATCTCACCATTCCTCTTTCTACACTCGAATCACCACTGCAAAATCTCCCATTGAACCTAGGTTTATCACAGACCCAAGATAAAATTGATCTATCAAGATCGAGACAAACCCTCAACAACAAAGGCGTCCCCTTGAAGCCAAAAATTGCTCTGATACCACATGTAAGTTTTAAACCTATGAAGTAAGGCAATGCATACATATTCTTAAGAAAAACAGAAGTTATTCAATGGCTCATACACACAATACATAGATATTTACGTTGGAAACCCTTAACTGGGAGAAAACCAGCCTTCTTGGGTGCCACACCTTTCAAATCTTCATTGTATTAATTTCACCATTCACAATGCAATATATACAATATTGTAGGCATTACGTAGCTACCAAAACCCTAATCCCTTAATCCGAGATTAATTTAGAAAACTGCTAAAAATAACAAAATCCACTAAAACAACAAAAACCACCCAAAAAATAAATTTTGGGGTGCTGCCCCAAACCTTGACAGCTTTGGGCTACCGCCTAGAGCCGAACGCTGCGTGTAACCAGGGGGAGGGGGGATCCTGGCCCCCCTGGGATCCCCCCCCCCCACCCAGGAAAGTACTCGACGCACACGATACAAAGGGCGAAGGAAGTTGGGATCGTCATATGCAGTTGTCGAATCTGACGCGCCCACACACACACATGCAAAGAATATAACACATACCCAACAAATATTTCAACCACCAATATTCATTCACCAATAATGCAAGTTAACACATGCATTCAACTAGAACTATGAGAAAAAATACAAATGGCTAGGCATTCAGAAAATCAACAATGAAAATAAATGAATAGTAAACAACATTCATTCACACATTTCACACCAAATATTTCTGGGAAATGCCCCTGGAAAAACCCCGAAGGGAAAACCATCCAAGGAGAGATTCTTTTATTTATCTTGCACGAAATATTTATGAGTTTACAACAAAAATCTTTTCAACATTAAATATGACTATATGTATCTCACAAATTTTCCCAACACTGCCTCTATTTTAATGCCAAGCTTGTTCTCTCATTTTTTGTGCATGTAAGACCAAATACAACAAAAAATACAACAATACGAACTTGATTTTTGTGCCTAGAGTTGTTGTACAATACAATACCCTATTGTATGGATTTTCCAGTAATAAAAACACCTAGAAAAACATGCCGAGACCTTCCTTGATTTATGTGCTCCTACTCTTGTTGTAAAACCAACAATAAATGTTGTACAAACCTCCTTTGGCAGTTGTATGAACTGTTCATAAATTTTGAACCTTTCCTTGGGATGTGTTCCCTCTCTTTCCCTTGAGATATATGCCCCACTCTTGTTGTCCCTCTTTCCTTTCATCTCAATCTCTCTTGGAAAGTGTGCATCTTCACATTCCTCTCAACCTCTCCTTGAAAAGTGTGCCCCATCTCCCTCAAATGTTTCCTTTATTCACTCGTTAATGAGTAATTTCCCTAACCTTATATTTCAGTGGCTGATATTCAATCTTGCTCCACAAGATCAATGGACGTGACTTAATCTTCCATTGAGTTCAGTTAAATCACTTAAGTGATCCAAACTTTATAAAGTCACTTTTACCCATTAAATAATAAAAGACCCAACTTAACTTTATAAAGCGATGTTATAAAGTTAA
>ML785946.1:220909-290133 GCA_009831015.1 Picea engelmannii
GCACACGATACAAAGGGCAAAGGAAGTTGGGATCTGGGATCGTCATATGCAGTTGTCGAATCTGACGCACTTACACACACACATGCAAAGAATATAACACATACCCAAAAAATATTTCAACCACCAATATTCATTCACCAATAATGCAAGTTAACACATGCATTCAACTAGAACTATGAGAAAAAATACAAATGGATAGGCATTCAGAAAATCAACAATGAAAATAAATGAATAGTAAACAACATTCATTCACACATTTCACACCAAATATTTCTGGGAAATGCCCCCCTGGAAAAACCCCGAAGGGAAAACCATCCAAGGAGAGATTCTTTTATTTAGCTTGCACGAAATATTTATGAGTTTACAACAACAATCTTTTCAACATTAAATATGACTATACGTATCTCACAAATTTTCCCAACACTGCCTCTATTTTAATGCCAAGCTTGTTCTCTCATTTTTTGTGCCTGTACGACCCAATACAACAAAAAATACAACAATACAAACTTGATTTTTGTGCCCAGAGTTGTTGTACAATACAATACCCTATTGTATGGATTTTCCAGTAATAAAAACACCTAGAAAAACATGCCAAGACCTTCCTTGATTTATGTGCTCCTACTCTTGTTGTACGACCAACAATAAATGTTGTACAAACCTCCTTTGGCAGTTGTATGGACTGTTCATAAATGTTGAACCTTTCCTTAGGATGTGTTCCCTCTCTTTCCCTTGAGATATATGCCCCACTCTTGTTGTCCCTCTTTCGTTTCATCTCAATCTCTCTTGGAAAGTGTGCATCTTCACATTCCTCTCAACCTCTCCTTGAAAAGTGTGCCCCATCTCCCTCAAATGTTTCCTTTATTCACTCGTTAATGAGTAATTTCCCTAACCTTATATTTCAATGGCTGATATTCAATATTTCTCCACAAGATCAATGGACGTGACTTAATCTTCCATTGAGTTCAGTTAAATCACTTAAGTGATCCAAACTTTATAAAGTCACTTTTACCCATTAAATAATAAAAGACCCAACTTAACTTTATAAAGCGATGTTATAAAGTTAAGTCACTTCTGCATGTTGGGCTTCGCCAATGCAGAAGTACCTCCGAGCTACGAAATCTAACACTCCCTCTTAGCGAGGAAGGTACTTCTGGTAGCACCTCCGCCATGATTAATCATGTCGTCTTCCTCTATAGTTGCTCCCTTTGAACTAGAAGCCTCTACTCCCTCTGAACTAGAATCCCCCTCTACTACCTGCACTGAACTCTAATATGGATATATGTCCATCCAATACATGCTCCTAGGAGTCTCCTCACTGTCCTAAGCATCCAACGGTGTCACCTCATACCAGTTGAGTCTTTTGAGAGTACTGGAAACAAAATGAGTCCCCAGTATCAACTCACTCTTCTGAGCAACCTACTCACTCTCTTACACCGACACAGATTATAAATCCAAGAATCCACTGGATCCAACCATAGGTTGTCCCAACAACTTGTATAACCTCTCATACTAAACACCAAGAAATACAGTTGTTTCTGGAGTAGCTCCCTCTAGATACAAAAAAACCTATCCACGAAAGAATACAACTCCACATCCATCAACCTCCAAAGATGACATTGAGAGAAAATTTATTGGCATCTCTAGAACAAATAACACCTTGGTCACCTCTAGAAAACCTCCCAATTCTAGTTGGAATATCACACATCCAACCCCTTTCATTGCATGTTTGGTGTTAGCCCCACAACCCACATAAAAGTCTGAGTCTATCTTTGGAAAACTGAGGAACATTGACCTCATTCCCGTCATATGCTCAAATGCACCATTGTCCATAAACCACACTCCAATGTCCCCAAACTCTACACTACCACTACCTGAAAGAAAAGTCACCAGAGAAAATTCCTTCTCAAACTTCTCAGTGAATTCAACAATCTCAGGTGATGTTGATACCTATGGATCTTTCTTCTTCTTCTTGTTTGGACATCGACTAGCATAGTGGCTAGTCTTATGACATGAAAAGCATTTCACTTTGCTCATGTACTTCTTGTCTTTTCTCTTTCCCACAAGAGAAACATTATCACCCCACAACCTCTCCCAACTGGTAAAGTTCTCTCTTCCTACCACACACTTCACAAAAACATCCCACTCTTTGGTGAAGCCCTTGAGGGATATGTGCACCAACTCCGAGTTTGGAATAATCTCCCCTATAACGACCAACTCATCCTTCACCTGTTTAAGTCGGGTGAGATAGGAAGCCACACTCTCTCCCTTGGCCATCCTATTGTTGTGGAACTTGTCCCTTAGGGACATCTTCATGTTCTCATACAAGTTTGTCAGTTCATTCCACATTTCCTTCGTTGTCAGCTTCTTAGCCAAATGTGGAATCAAGTGGTCTCTTACTCCATCCAAGATTATCCTCTGTTCCCTTGCTTCCTTCACCTCATGGAGGTCTAGGGAAATGGAATCTGGCAGAGGTATTGTCACAATGGTACTCACAAATTCCCACAACTTGGTCTCCCCAAGAACTATAATCCTTACCTTCCACTGCATATAGTTGGAGATCACCTCCAATGTATCCTCATACCCGAGACTGGAAGTCATCCTTGTCCAACTCACAAAGACCCTTTCTTTCCCTTCTTCTTCCAAGAAAATACCCATGCAAATCATTGATATCCAAGTGCCAAAATCTATCCACTGAACCTCAGAGCCCAAGCTCTGATACCATGTTGAAAATACTAGACAAACACTTAGTCAACAATAAGATTTCAACCTCCAATAGTCATTCACCAATAATGCAAGTTAATACATGCATTCAATTGGAACTATGAGCATAAATACAAATGGCTAAGCATTAAAAAAATCAACAACGGAAAAAAATGAACAGTAAACAACATTCATTCACACATTTGACACAAAAATTTTATGGGCAATGCCCCTGGAAAAACTCTGAAGGGAAAACTAGCCAAGGAGAGATTATTTTATTGATCTCGCAGGAAATATTTCTGAGTTTACAACAACAATCTTTTCAACATTAAATATGATTGTACTAATCTCACAAATCTTCCCAACACCATCTCGATTTCCATGCCAAGCTTGTTGTCTCATTTTGTGTGCATGTACGACCTAGTACAACAGAAAATACAGTAGTACGGCCTCGATTTATGTTCCCATATTTGTTATACGGTACAATATCCTCCTATATGAATTTTCTAGCAATAAAAACACCTAGAAAATCATGCTAAGACCTGCCTTGATTTTCGTGCTCTTACTCTTGTTGTACAACTAGTAATAAATGTTGTATGACCCTTCCTTGAGATGTGTGCCCTTTCTTTCTCTTGAGATATGCACCCCACTCTTGTTGTCCCTCTTTCCTTTTAACTCAATCTCTCTTGGAAAGTGCGCCTCTTCACATTCCTCTCAACCTCTCCTTGACAAATGTGCCCCATCTCCCTCAAATGTTGCATTTATTCACTCATTAATGAGTAACTTCCCTAACCCTAGATCTCAATGGTTGAGATTTAATCTTGCTCCACAAGATCAATGGACATGACTTAATATTTTGTTGATTTCACTTAAATCACTTAAGTGACCCAAACTTTATAAAGTCACTTTTACCCATTAAATAACAAAAGACCCAACTTAACTTTATAAAATTACTTTATAAAGTCAAGTCACTGGAGAAAGACTTGTGTTTGGTCACTTTTGCATGTTGGGCACCACCAATGCAGAAGTACCTCTAAGCTAGAAAAACTAACACTCATGAGCTCCATAGTGAAACTGGGCGTTGGTCAATTCCTAAGATGCTATGGGATGAAACAATGTGTCATCTTTGTGACACTAACAAGATTGAAGATGAAAAAGACTTCCTCTTAGATTGTCCAACCTATACCCATATTAGATCTCAATTTCATAATATTTGTCACCCTACCAAGCTTCCTAAACTTTTAAGTCAACAAAACTATAGTGAGTTTGGAAAGCTTCTCTTAATACTTTTCAAGTACATAAACAAAATTCTAAAAAATTGCAAGTAATCTCTTACCCTCTTAAGATTCGATAAACAAAATTGGTTTCAATAGACGTTAATCTTCATCATATCATCATATCATATATTATTATTTTTTCTTTATTATAATTATAAATCCCTTGTCAAAATATTTTTATTTTCCAATTTTTATTTCATTCTTTTAAATAGAAGATAATAATAGTATTAATTTGAAATAAAATCTTTAATCAAAAAAATATAATTATGTTTTTTGAAAAATTATATTTTAAAACATTAAAAAAAAAATACTCATAAATATAGATGATCTTCTTTAAATGAACCCATAAATATGGATGATCTTTTTTAAATGATTATTATTATTATATCGAAGTAAGATATATAATTATATATCTTTTGAAAATTATATTTTAAAACATTAAAAAAAAAAAAACAATAATGATGATCTTTTTAAAATGAAACCTATATTGAATTGAGGAGGGATGTTGTTATTTAAAAATATTTACTTAAAAATACTGATAACTTTGGTGCTTCTATTTCTATTGTTGTTGGTTATCATGGAAGCAATGAATAACATGTCACATGGAAGCAATGAATAACATGTCCATTCTAGATGATTTATTGGAAAGTTGCAACTGAAAGTTTCTAGATACGTGTTCTTTTCAAATTAATTTGAAGGTAGGTTTCCAATTACTTCTCTATTACGGATAGCACAACACAAGAAAATAGAAATGATATCACAAAGTTTTGCTAACACAATGATAATGCCTTTTGACAAGTGTATTCAATTGACGTTTCTATTTTTTTTAAAGTTGTATTATTTTAAATATTGATTCAATTGACATTTCTAATTTTTTTTAAAGTTGTATTATTTTAAATATTGAAATAAATAATATTGTCCATAGTATTTTTTTAATTTTATAGAAATAATTGCAACACATGATTTTAATGATGGACAAATTAGCAAATATGCAAATTAGAAAATATATAAATTGCAATTAATATTTAAGACCAATTTCAAAATAAAAGTCCTATGTATATTATATGTATATTACTGTGGACTAAATATATCAACGATAATAATTAAGAAATAAATCTTCAACTCTCATACAAACCTTTAAATTATTGAAGATGACTAACAACTTTATAGTGATCTTTAATGTTTTCTTTATTAGTCCCTGTCGTAGGCATAGAAGGACTATAGCGATCGATAATTTGTTGACCTCATATTAGATTGTCCTTTGACCACAAATATTTCCATATTATCTATTGTTGGAACCAGGGAACTGAAAACATCGATTTTTATATAATAAAAAGTACCATATATGTCATGATCTGAATGGACAAGGGATTGGAGGTCTTATTGATGGCTTCACTATTCCCAATGTTATATATGTTGGCATATCCAAAGTATTTGATCGTATATGGTCTTTTTGAATCATATATTTTCTTATGCATTGGTGGAAGGTGGATTAATGCTAGCATTAGTTCGAATGTTTGGCTTAGTATTTTCTGCTAGGTAGAATACATTTCTCTAGCATATTACTATGTGTGATTTTTTCATTATTCTTGCATGCTTCGAGAGAACATGCCTGCCACGCTGCATTTTATCTTAAATGTTTGCCCAAGGCTACACCCTTCGACAGTTCTGATAGTCTTAAGTGTTTACCTAATAGGTCTGACAGTCTTAAATGTTTATTGTACAGATGTGTTGCAATACTGTTTTGTTCCATTTTTTTTATGGTGTTGTTTGCAGTGAAATTGTTTTGAATTGTTCTCCACTGGCATCACTGGTTCAGTGGTTGATGCTTGTTCGCTGATTCGTTCCATGATTCTTGTTCTTGTTTGATTCAACTTTGCAAAGTTGAGGTCCTGCAGTTGCAGTTGGACCTCTTCGTGGTTGTTCACTGTTTTTTTGTTCTTCAACTTTGCAAGTTGTTGGACCTATTGTTGCGGTTTGCAGTTTTTTGGGGTTGAGCTGTTGTCATCCCTCGTTGATGGGTAAGTTTTTGTGCCATCGTTTCGTTTCTATTTTTAAATGGTGGGAGTCCTTGCCTCGAAATTCTATTGCAGACCATATTTCTCTGTGATCTTAACTTCTGTTCCTGGAAACCATGCATTTTCATATGTCGGCTACCACGTCCATAGCTATTTCAAAAATTGCAATGTAGAGGGGTTTTCGAAAACTAGTTCGGAGCTATCACAAGAGGGAACCATCCATCGAGGTGTAGAGGCAGGGAATGCTTTTATTATGTGGGTCGAAAAACTGCGTCCACCTGTTGTCTTTGTCCTATCCTTTCTATTTTGCATAACTTTTTCTGGCTCTGAGAAGCTTGTAGGATGCACACCATGAATAGGTTCAAATCGATCTTTCTGGTCGGTAAATTTATGGTGTTATTTATTTGTGTTTTTTCTTCTATTTGGTTCACTTTCTAGTGTGGGTTTGTTTTCTTGTCATCTGCTATGGGGACAACGGGGATTGAAGTTGACAAGAAGAAGGTTGAAAGATACATACGAGGATTGGTACGCAGTTCTGCACTTGTAGTTTTCCTTTTTTTGCTTTCATTTTTCTTTTTTTTCCTCGTTTTATTCTTTTTTCCCCCTTTTCTTTGTTTTCATGCAAACTGGAAGTATCTAAGAAACAACTTCAAAATCACAGTTCAAAATGTGAAAGAAGTAATAGATGGTGAGTCGTATGAAATAGATACACACTCCATTATACATGACAACATTGACGAGGTTTTGCATAGCAATGGACTTTTTACATTGGATGCATTCTCGTATACTGTAGGCGATTGCCTTTTCGATGCATTCCAGGTTCTACTGCATTTACGTTATTCCTCGACCGACCTGCGCAATGGATTGATAGATTATTTCTTGGGATGTTTAAAAAATGGTGACGTTGAGGCATTGAAGTCTTATGAATGTGAACTAGAATATGATTTTCTTCGGCAGTTGCATGGAATACATGATGTCGCTACATATTTTTCAAAGATGCAGTTGTCTGCATCTCCAATTCTGCCTACACATGAGAGGGGAATTTGCAGAGATACAATTTGTATACGTTGGTTGTCTAACTGGCTCAATATATCGATTGGAATATGGTAATTGACAAGAAAAACAAGCTATCTACTATTCAACAAAACTGCATATGAAAATCCATATTGCATCTTGTTCCATGATGCCAATGCTATCAGTGGTCATTATGAACCACTACTGTACAAAAAATTGTCCATATGAAATATTGAAGGAGCTCATATTTACTTGTCCCTCATTTGCAAAGACCTTGAATCGCAGTGGAAACAGATTATGCATCGCATAGACTACCATGGTTTACAGCTAGCAACAACTGTTGTGTCTAGATGTGGAGATAGTCTGTTCAATGCAATTTGTTGTTTGGTAGCAGCGGAGTTCGATGTGCAGTCGCTACAGATTTACACTGTACAGTCCTTTTGCAATGCAATTATAGGAGATACCCAACAGGCTTTTAGATGCTTGCATCAACACCTTTCACCATATCTCCTAGAAAATATGCCGGCAATTGGAAGTTGGTAAGAATACCTTGTAAACATGGTGTTGCCATATGAAAAAGGAAATATGGAGGGTTGCAGATTCTGTTTGCAATGGTTGTCTATCATATTCAGAGTAAATATCCAGGTTTGGTCGGCCTTGCCAGATGGCATTGTCCATTCCTGGTCTATTGATTCAAATTATGATCGAACAATTGGCATCCTCTCGTTGAAAACAGATACAACACATATCCATTATCAACCTTTGGTTGGACATATCACTCGTTCAGTGTTCAATGTCCATGCCACCCAAACCACATCGAATCTGCATATGCGTGGCATGCTTTTTAGTGAGAATGAAACTCCTCCCGGTTGCGATATGTCCATACAGGGCTTAAACAAAAAATTCATGCGTGAAATTCATCCCAGTTGTGATGAGGCCATATAGGGCTTAAACAAAAAATGTAGACTAAGTTATCGCAACTTGAAAGAAGGTATGCATGAAATTTGTCCTAGTAGTGATGAGGCCATACATGCCTTAAACAAAAAAAGTAGACTAATTTATCACAACCTGAATCAGAGTGAAATTCATCCCAGTTGCCATCAGGTCACCCTGCCCTTGGACAAGAAATGTAGAGTAAGTTACCACAGCTTGAAAAAAGTCATGCGTGAGAGAAAAAAATACATTGTTACGCTTCCTTTTAGAGAGAAACTCACATATCACAATCTAAAGAAATTTGTTCGTGCACAACACAACAGAAACATGTACGGTCGCATATCCCAAAATGGTCATGCAACTGTCACATTTCGTGGGCTAGAAGTAACAGCATGCACTACTACCACTGAAAACCAGCAAACACTTTCTACCCATACTTCCATGCGAAAGAAAGATGCAAGACAAACCTTCATGAAACAAATTAAAGACACTCCTTCTATTGCCTATGCAATTTGTGAACAATTGAATTTCTCAAAAAACAGTAAGTCTTTCACGCTTGATTTGGAAGAAGAATACCTCTGCTTGACAACGCACGATAAAACATTTTCTGGTGGCAAAATTTGCCTTCCATGCAAACGGTCGCTTGAAAATGGAAAAATGCCACAATTTGCAACCCCTGACCAAATAAGATGTAATACACCACTACCATATGTAAGTGCACTTACAGAACTTGAAGAGAAACTTGTGTCTCTGCGAATTGCATTTGCACAAATCAGGCCCTGGGGCTATAAACGACCCTAGATGGGCTTAACAGGATCAATTATTAATGTGCCTATTCAACTAGATGTTGTGAAAAAATACTTTCCACAATTGATTAGCGATACAATGACAGTTCTTGTGGCTTTGAAAAGACGCTTGCGATACAAAAATGTGTATCAAACAGGCAAAGTGTGTGTCCATGCTGTCATGAAAGAATTAAAGGAATTATGTTCCAGGGCCCTGTACAAAGCACATAACATTTGTATAAATGAGGACTGAAACAATGTTCTTGCAGAAGAGGATGCCAACTCTGCAGAGACTCTCGAAAATGCTAGTGAATTTGATACAAGTGATGAATCGGAGAATGAAACACCTACTGAGACATTGGTGCATGGATTCACTGATTCATAGTGCATTCGTGACTTGCAAGAAAAGATTGTCGAAATTGCACCTGCTGAGGGTCAACGCCCACTTAGAATATTCAAGGACAAATTCATTGAGGAAATGAACTTCCCAACACTCTTCTATGGAGATCCACGTGCCACTGATATTACAAAATGATTCAGTTATCATAAAATACTCTGATGGGAGTTGCTACATTTAAGCGGTGACTTCTCCTGTCACATAACAAATTTGTTTTTCACAAAAATGCGCATAATAATAGAGCAAGTTATCTCCTGCATGTGGGTCCAAATAAGAAAAGGCCAGTTACAAGGAAGAAATTTGTTGGCCAAGGATATCAAGTACAAAGTAAACCTAGAAAAAATTATGAAATCTGATATTGGATACATAGATTTCAAAAACATTCGTACCTCTCCTGACTATTTTCAACAAAACAAGAAAATTACTTTTGCAATGATCCAGAAATTGGGCCTGCCAACATTTTTCATCACATTTACAAGTGCAAAGCATTGCTGGGATCCATTGGTGGTTGTCGTATCTGACCTGCATAAGAACAGGAAACGTAAAAAAAAAAAAACGATACACTAGAAAATAATGACATTGACTACCTCATAAGAAAATACCCAGTGACATGTACTCGGTACTATAGACATAGAATAAATGTTTTGAGACAATTGATATGCCATGATGAAATGATTTTTTGGAAAAAATATCGGACTACTTTTTTGTGACTGAATTCCAGAATAGGGGAAATGAACATGACCATGCACTGTGGATAGAGGGCGCACCAGTCTATGGAGCTGACAACAATTCAAAGATCGGGCAATTTGTGGACAAACACATAACATGCAACACAGATCATTTGGATCCAAAACTTACCAAAGTTTATAGACATTACCATACAAGAAGTTGTAGAAAACGAAAAAACTCTCATTGCAGATACAACTTTCTCGTGCCGCCAATGAGAGCTACAAGAATCATAGAGCCACTTAGTTTAGAGGACAATGTTGTTGTTGAAAAATATAAATCCTTGCTCTCATTTCTAGAACAAGGAGAATTTGATGACTTGATGAGCTTTGATGACTTCTTGACAGAGCTAAATCTATCAGAAGATGAGTACATCCAAGCCATACAATGTACGCTTAAACAACCAACAGTTTTCCTTAAACGAAAACTTTCCCATATTTGGAACAACATTTTCTCCAAGGACATGTCAGTTATGTGGAAAGAAAATACATATGCTTAATACGTGCTCAATTCATATGATGCAACATCATAATGTACCTCGTATATGACAAAGGTTGACAAATCTATGACAAGTTCATTCCGAAGAATACACAAAGAACATGAAACAAGTCATATTGATGTCATACAAATGATACACACACTTGGAAATACATTGCTTAATCTTCAACAAATGTCTGTTCATCAAGCATTTCACATTGCACTTTCCCTGCCCCTCACTTGTAGTTCAAGAAAATGTGTCTTCATAAACACATCTCCACTTGAGAAACACACATTCATTCTTAAACCATCGATTTTGCTAGAACAAGAGCCTAACAATTCAGAAGACGTGCTATGTCACTCTATTGTTGATTATTACCTCCAGCGTCCATCTCCTATTAGGCATATCTTCTTAGCAGAATTCATATCGCATTACAAAAAAAATGGTACACCCATATCAAAAAGAAAAAAACCCTCTGTGATACGGTTTGTCAAATACAATAAACATTATGACTATGAAAACTATTGTAGAGAAAAAATGTTGCTATGCATTCTGTGCGATGAAAACGAAGAGACATTAAAACATAACTTCTCTACATGGGAGGCTGTGTATGTTGCCTCTAAGACTATAGTGCACATCAATGAAGCTAGATTTACCTACAATGTTAATCCAACATGTGGTGATCTAGAAATTGCAGTTAATCAGCTAGAAAACCTTGACAATCCTGATGACACATTCACAAATTGAAAAACAACCAAAACTCCTTGTGATTCCTATGACTTACAAGCGGATTTGCCTCGTCCTTGAGCAAGTGGAAGTGAAAAATATATCAATATTGGTTTTCAAGTCACAAAACATCCTTTCCTAATTGAAAATAATAAATACCACAGAAAAAGACGTATGTTTAATTGAGAACAACAAAAAATTCTAAAGGACATTGCACTTAAAAAACGCTTGAACATGGATACTCTTGTGCACTTATTCCTTACAAGCGGAGTAGGGACATGCAAGACATTCACAATGAAAGCACTGTTCCAAATTCTTATACGAATCTATGATTAAAACAATTCCTCTGATCCTATGAAACCAAAGGGCCTAATAGTTGCATGCACAAGAAAAGATGCATACAATGCAGGTGGAACAACAGTCCACTCTGCATTTTTAATGCCTTTTAACAAGTCACAGTTTCTTCCACTTAGCAAGGAAATGTTGGATACATTGTCTAAGCTTTATGACGAACTCCAACTTGTCTTTATAGATGAAGCATCTTTGATTGGAAGTCGGTTCTTGTATTCCATTGACAACCGACTAAGAAGCATAAAACATGTGCACACGAAATACTTTGGAAACATTGACATGATATTCTATGGGGATCTTTACCAGGCATAGCCCATCCAAGATTCTTTGATATTTGAACAACCTACCGTTAACATGCAAACAATGATGCATGACTTCTGGAGAGACAATATTAAATTCTTTGAATTGCATACTACGATGCGCCAAATAGATGAAACATTCATTGCAATTCTGAATAGAATGTGGACAAACAACGAAACATATGATGACTTAACATATATCAATTCCAGGTGCTTGCAGCCTGCACCATCAGACCCATTGTTCCCTTATTTGTTCTACACAAATAAGGATGTTGCAATGCATAACACGCACATTCTATCGCTCATGCCTCGCGATGATATCATCATCAATTCAATTGATTTGGAAGAAGACAACCATGGAAATGTGCCTCGTCATGAACATACAACCACTTTACCTTTGCAGCTTGTCCTAAAATTAGAAATGTTGGTTGAAATATATGCCTGTAACTATGATTCACATGATGGCTTGGTCAATGGTGCAAATGGAATACTCAAAGGCTATACAAAAACAAAAAAACTTGATGTCCTTTGGATTAAGTTCCATGAACCGCATATAGGCAACCGACAAGCAAGCAAGTTGGCTTATCTATATAATTCAAACACTGCAAGCGATTGGACACCTATTTTGCGAATATCAAAGCCAGTATCGACATCAACAAAGACAGGTCGACTGAAGATTCAAAAACAGTTTCTGATTAAACTTGTGTGTGCACGTACAGTCCACAAATCACAGGGACTAACACTTGATAATGTTGCATTTCAGCCTGCTGGAATTTAGATACATGGACTTGTGTACACAACACCATCCTGTGTCAAAAGCATAGACTCCTTGTATATACTAAGTCCTCTTACAAAAGATAACTTCAAAGTGAAACATAAAGTTGATATTGAAATGGAACAACTCAGGACCACCGCAAAATAGCAACTGCACTATGATTACCAATTCTTACAAACAAATTTATCTGTATCAATTCTCTCGCTTAACACACACAACTTAAATGCACACATGGATGATATACTCAATGACTATGATACAATGCAATCTGATATTTTGTGCTTGCAGGAAACATACATGGCATTATGCATGCAGAACAAACAATTCCCAAATCGCAATTGCATATCAATTTACATTACACATGGGGTGATGATATTGGTGAAAAAACATGTACCAATTTTGGGCCATATACATATCGAAGAAAACAATGTTGAGCTGGTGCTTGCAATTTTTTTTTTCCATGAAACAAAAGTTTCAATACTCAATCTGTATGTTGCTCCCCATGCAACATTATTTAACATAGTAGATGTTATTTCCAATGCATTGGGCCATTTCCATATGAACGGACCCATTGTGCTTGTAGGAGACTTCAATATTGACATGCTACAAAATAATGGCAGAACAAAATAATTGGAAAACTACATGTCCAAATACAATCTCCGCTTTCTTTTGAACAACACAAGCCATCTGCAAAACACATTTATTGACCATGTGTGGTCAAATGTGCCCATTCCTCAATACAATATGTCTATCTTAGATACATATTGGTCTGATCACGATACAATTGGTATTGCACTTGAATTATGAGATATACATCAAACATATTGCAAAGTCATATTTCTATGTTTCAAAGCATATTTGTATAGCTTGTTGCAAAAAAAAAAAAAAATTATCCAGCTTCTTAGTTTTCCCTGATTTGTACACATACTGGTTTGGTCACCATACAATTGGTGTTGTGCTTGAATTATGAAATATACATTATGAAAAATAAATAAATAAAGGTACATTCTTATAAAACTATCTCTTACTCTATTCATCTTATTCTATTTTTTTTAGTGTATGTACATAGTACTTCCCTTTTTCTTTACGTGTTAACTTATGTTAATATTCGTTTTGTTTTTTACTTTTGTTCATAGAAACAAACAGGAAAACTAGACACTGCAAAGAACTCCTAATCAAGAATGTAGAGGAATCCATGTAAAGGTGCATTTTTTTCTGCCCGTGTTCCATATTCAATAGTTTTTCATTTACTCTGTCTATATTTGTTGAACTGGTTTGCAACTCTTTTTTTCTTTTTTTTGCCTCCTTCGACACTCCATATATTCCTCTACATTCACTTGTCTTCATGTGTGTAATACATATTCAATATTGAGCTCCACAGTCCTGGAGTCCGTCTGTCAATTTGTATATCGCGGAACTCCGAATGTTGTTTGGAGGACACAAAACAATAGAAGTGAAATGTTGAGCTAGGCAGCCCACAAGTCCGCTTGTAAATTTGTATATCGCGCAACTCTAGGTGTTATTTGTAGGACACAGAACATTAGAGGCCCAATTTAGATCCCGCCAGCCCGTAAGTCCACGATCCAAAAAAGAGGCTAAGTATGGAATAAGGGATCTGCACATGCTCTATAACATGTCATGTCCATACTTTATAAAAGTACATATTTAGTATGTATTTCTCGTTACTCGGAGCCCGTCAGCCTTAGAGTTCATCTGTCAATTTGTATATCGCGGAACTGAATAGAAGTACAATGTTGAGCCAACTAGCCTGCAAGTCCGCTTGTCAATTTGTATATCACGCAACTCTGGGTACTATTTGCAGGACACAAAACATTAGAGGCTCAATTTAGAGCCCGCCATCCCACAAGTCCGCGATCCAATAGAAGTGCAATGTTGAGCCAGCCAGCCCACAAGTCCACTTGTCAATTTGTATATCGCGCAACTCTAGATGCTATTTGCAGGACACAGAACATTAGAGGCCCAATTTAGAGCCCACAAATCCGCGATCCAAAAAAATGGCTAAGTATGGAATAAGGGATTTGTACATATTTAGTATGTATTGCTCGTTTCTCGGAGCCCGTCGGCCTGGAGTCCGTCCGTCAATTTGTATATCGCGGAACTCAATAGAAGTACAATGTTGAGCTAGCCAGCC
Organism: Picea engelmannii; assembly: GCA_009831015.1. Lineage (NCBI taxonomy): Eukaryota > Viridiplantae > Streptophyta > Pinopsida > Pinales > Pinaceae > Picea > Picea engelmannii. The sequence goes on from ML785946.1 coordinate 235,541, forward strand.
CACAAGTCTGCTAGTCAATTTGTATATGGCGGAATTATGGGTGCTATTTGTAAGGTGCAGAACAATAGAGGTCGGTTTTTTAGCCCGTCGACCCAAGAAACTGCGATCCAAAAAGTGTACATGCTCTATAAAATATCAGCCAGCCCGCAAGTCCTCTTGTCAATTTGTATATCGTGGAACTCTGGGTGCTATTTGTAGGACACAGAACAATAGAGGCCTATTTTTTGAGCCTGACAGCCCGAGAACCCGCGATCCACAAAGTGGCCAAGTATGGAATGTGATATCCGTACATGCTCTATAAAATCTCATGTCCATACTTTATAAAGGTACATATTTAGTTTTCCCTAGTTTCTACACATACTGGTTTGGTCACCACACAGTTGGTGTTGCACATGAATTATGAAATATGCACTACGAGTCCGACCGAGTGCTTTCATTTCCTTAGCCAATTTTATGCCCGCGGGTTCCCGGCTACACGTTATCGAACTCTTGTTCCCCATGTTTCGAGTGTACATCTTGCATCCAAAACTTGGGTAATCCATGTCTATGCTCGCAAGTTCCCAGACGACAGAGTGGCAGATTTCATGTCCATCTATATCTCTACATCACGAGTCCAACCGAACGTCATTCGTTTTCATAGTTCGCGAATTTTATGGTCGTAGGTTCTTTTGTCGACACCATCCATCTCTCATGCCCCATGTTCACGGTATACATCTTATGCCTGAAACTTTGGTGATCTACAATTGGATCCGGAATCGAAGCTTGTGACTCATTTGATAATTTTCTTTAATTAAATTATACAATATCAATATTTAATATTAATGATTTTGTTCTTGAAAATAATGTTTTTTAGATAATGTTAGATATATAACATATATGTTATATGTTATAGATGTAGACAATCGCAATCTTGAGCCCGCCAGTCCTAGAGTCCATTTGTCAATTTGTATATCGCGGAACTCCCAGTGCTGCTTGGAGGACATGGAACAATACAAGTGCAATGTTGAGCGACACAACCCGAAGTTCTCTTGTCAATTTGTATATCGCGGAACTATGGGTGCTATTTGTAGAACACGAAACAATAGAGGCCCAATTTTGAGCCCGCCAGCTCGAGAACCCGCAATCGAAAAAGTGGTGATCCGTACATACTTTATAAAGGTGCATATTTAGTTTTCCCTGGTTTGTGCACATACTGGTTTGGTCAGCACATAGTTGGTGTTGCACATGAATTATGAAATATACACCACGAGTCCGACTGAGCGCTTTCGTTTTTGATCCGTCCATACTTTATAAAGATACATATTTAGTTTTCCCTAGTTTGTACACATACTGGTCTGGTCACCACATAGTTGGTGTTGCACATGAATTATGAAATATACACCACGAGTTCAACCGAGCGCTTTCGTTTCCTTAGCCAATTTTATGGCCGCGGGATCCCGTCTACGCCTTATCGAACTCTCATTCCCCGTGTTCCGAGTGAACATATTGCATCCAAAAATTGGGTAATCCATGTCTATGCTCACGGGTTCCCAGACGGTGGAGTGGAATCTTTCATGTCCATCTATATCTCTACATCACAAGTCCAACCAATCACCATTCATTTTCATAGTTCATGAATTTTATGGCCGCGGGTTCCTTTGTCGGCGTCATCCAACTCTCATGCCTCGTGTGCACGATATACATCTTGCGTCCGAAACTTCGGTGATCTACAATTGGACCCAGACTTGAAGCTTGCGACTCATTTGATAAGTTTGTTTAATTAAATTGTACAATATCAATATTTAATATTCATAATTTAGTACTTGAAAATAATGTTTTTAGATAATGTTAAATATATAACTTATATGTTATATGTTATACATGTAGACAATCACAATCTTGAGCCCACCAGTCCTGGAATTCGTCTGTCAATTTGTATATCGCGTAACTCTGGGTGCTATTTGTATGACATGGAACAATAGAGGCCCAATTTTGAGCCTGCCAGCCTGAGAACCCGTGATCCAAAAAGTGGCTAAGTATGGAAGTTCGTCTGTCAATTTTTATATCGCGGAACTCCGAGTGTTGTTTGGAGAACACAAACCAATAGAAGTGCAATTTTCAACCAGCCAATTAAATTGTACAATATCAAAATTTAAATTGTACAATATCAACGCCCTAGAGTCCGTATGTCAATTTGTATATCGCGAAACTCCGAGTGCTGTTTGGAGGACACAGAACAATAGAAGTGCAATTTTGAGCTCACAAGTCCACTTCTCAATTTCTATATCATGGAACTCTAGGTACTATTTGTAAGGCACTGAGCAATAGACGCCCAATTTTGAGCCCACCATCCCGAGAACCCGCGATCCAAAGAGTGTACATGCTCTATAAATTTTAGCCACCCCGCAAGTCTGTCTGCCAGTTTGTATATCACAGAACTCTGGGTGTTGTTTGTATGACACGTCTGTTCATCCTCATCTCTACTGGGAATTGGAATGTCATTCGCAGGACCTCGGGTTGTCCTGTTCATGAAATCTTCAAACCCTAGTTCCAAAAATGAGCTCGACCAACATTTCCCTATTCCATACTTAGCCACTTTCCCGCAATTCCGCAAATATACAAGCTGTCTGTTGAACTGCACCATCATACCCTCTTTCGTTTTACATATTTTGCAGTCAAAAATTCCCACTCATGCAATTTCACTGTTGGACACTCACATGTCCTCATTATCTCCTGTAAACTTATTTTGAAGCCCGTCCGACCGCTTTTCATACTTGGCCATTCCTTCCTTGCTTGCTCTTCCCCGTCTCCATCACCTTCGCACCTGTCTATAATAAAAAATAATGTGTATATATATATATATATATACACACACACACCTATCTCCTCTGCTATTTTTTTCTTCACCAAATATGATCTGTACTCACTACTTCTCATTTCGCTTTTCCTTCACTGGATCTCCTTGCTTCTTTTTCTACTTTTGCCTCAGATCTACCTTTACAAGTTTTTCTAGCTAGAACACTAGATCTATTTGCTAGAACACTAGATCTAATCTTCGCTAATATTTGATTGTTTCTCCTTGAAAGATATTTAATCATCACTCCTAAAATGATGTGCATAGGAATATTACATTTTCACCCCCACACACATTTTTTCTTATAACCCGCTTCTCCATTTATACTTTACCATAGGCTTTACATGAAAAGTCATGTCCATTTGAAAAGACGTGACTTTGATTAAATATAATTAATTTCCCCCTTTTTATTTTTAATCCACTTTTTAACTTACCATGGGTAAAATACCACCATGGGTTTTAAATCCATGTGCAAATACCATGTGCGCTTTGTAGATTTTAACCTTGTACAGTATTTACTGCAAACAGATTTTCGGTAAAAGAGCATAAAATATACAATGGAAAATACACACATTACATAGAGATTTTTCCCCTGAAAACCCAAACCAAGAAAACCAACATATTCTATATTCATTCACAGTGATACATTGTTTACAATACAATATACATATAGGAGCTAGTGGCATCCAAACCCCTAACCCAATGAACTGGATTAGTCAACAACCATAATTCCTTGACGGGAATAGAAAACCATCGGAAAAAACCATGTGCCAAAAAACCGCCCAATAATGGACACAAAAATCGAGGCGACATGAAAAATGTGGCACATTTCCCGATGCAAAAAAATATTCTCCGGGGTGTTGCCTTCAAACCCCCATGTGCACCCGGCGCAACGTAGCAAACACTAAAGTTATCCGTGCTAAGAATATAACACATACCCAACACACTTTCACTTTTACTTTTTAAAATCCATTTTCATGTTTATTTCACTTTCACTTTTACCTTTTTTGTTTTAATCCACTTTCATATTTACTCCACTTTTACGTAAACTCTACTTTCACTTAAATTTTCCACTTTTATATTTATTAAACTCACATTTATATTTGAATACTTAGTTACCTTTGACATCGATGACAATAATTTATTCAACAAGAAGTGTAGAGATAGAACAAACAATGAAAAAATGATAAGAGATCAAGAGGAGCAGAATTAAATTAACACTAAGTTGTTACAAAGTCTAAATATGTTGCAGGGACATGTCAATAAAGATTCTAGCACAAAAAAACATCCATTGTTAGGCAAGTGGAAGCATCGAAATCTCATGATAGGAGGGATAACCATAGGGTATCTAGGAAATCAAGGAGTGTTAGTAGACATCGTTGTTCACTAGGACACTCGATTAGAAGAGCACATGAAAATTCAGGGTCATAGAGCATCCCAAGCATTTCCCTTGTCAGAAATCAGAGGAGAAGTCCTGAGTTGGATATTTTTCAAGGATGTAACTATACCTCACCATGAGATGATACTAAATAATATTTGTTAATTTAAACACATGCATTAAGGGTAAACACAATTTTTTGTTTTCATAGATGGAATAACCTACAACATATTGATAACTCTTTTACAATTTTTCCAATGATAAATATTCCAAATCTGAATCCAAATATACAAATCTAAATAAGAGGATGAGATAAATAAGAAGTTAACTTTACAATTAAAATATTTAAATAGAAACATAACAAAATATACCAAGTAAAATACCTCCTCCCTAGTTTGTTGAAGATGACCATTTGCAATGTAGTCCAGTCAGTAGTACGAAGATGCTTCCAAGCAATATTTTTTTCATTTGTCCAAAGTAAAACAACGAAATCCTCCCAACCAACTAGGATCCTAGATGACTTCCTAGCTACAAGAAACCTTTCGGTTTCTTGGCCCTCCATGCCCATGAATCCAAGAACAACAAAGCACATATGCTCTAAGAAGACTATCACAAGAAATATATCTTCCAAGAATTGTTCAACCTCTCAACATGTTCAATCCTCTCAACCTCCTTCCCCCCTTCATCGCCACTTTCTCTTCCTATTTATCATGTTTCCATACCCACTTCCCCAAGTATTCTCAACCACTCTCATTATTAGCCATTAATTTCCCTTATCTATATTTTTGGGAAAAGTTAAAATAAACTAAAATATAAATGACTTACATAAAATAACAATAAATAAAATGCAAAGTCTTTCTTCTCATGCTAGCGTATAAATGCAATTTGATAATTTTCCCCAAAATATAATTGACAACCCACCATATTCATTTAGTTCATCATACCAGCCATCAATCAAAGTCAAAGAAGGTTTTTAATGCTACTAGATATTTTGTATGCAACATAATTTACTTAGTCATTAAACCATTCAATTAAATAGTTAATAATCTAGTTTAATAATTAATACATTAATTAATTGTACTAATGTACATGTGTAGGGTATGTATGCATAGCTAGCGGACACATATCTTATGCATGTACTAACGATAAACAATCATTGCTTCTAGTGCATAGTTCTTGTATGATCACACAAGGGTATGCAAGACAATAGATCAAGTAAACACATCATTTAATAATCTTAACGAACAAAATTGCAATAACTCATTATCACACTTAAAATATCAAAAGGGAATCAAAAGAGGGTTTTAAACATGGTAGGAACCAAGTGAGTAAACAATAATGGGACAACTAATCCCCAATCAATATTCTCAACTAACATCGAAGTATCCTTCCTTCCTAACATACTTCCATCTTCCATCATATCCTTACCTCTGTTGGACTAAGCTGAAGTGTCAACTATATTGACCTAACTCCAGATAGAACCTGTAAGTGGAAGTGTCATACATCTCGACCAAGCTTCCCCAACAAGAAACTAGCAGTCGCCATCACATGCCTATGGAAGCGTGACTTCACACATCCCTCCCATGACTCTAGGTTTCAGAGGATAAACGACGGGAACTACCTCCACGCCTCTTGATAGAAATAGGGTCAACACCCTACATCAAGCCATACTATGCAACTATTGTTCTTAGAGTCGCGTCATCAAACAACCAATCTGGGAAAGTTGTGTGTCCTGTCAAAACCACACTTACCATAGATCATAGCAACATTTTGAATCATAAATTAAATAAAAAGTACAACTTATAGCATACATTATCTTCTTTATGTCTACAACATTCAAGTTACCTCAACACTACAATAATTTAGTTATCACACAACTCATCAACCTGTTGGTTAGTTCACAAATAATTCATATCCATGCATATACATCACAATTTTATATAAGAATCTATATCCATATTGGCGTTCAACTAAGAAATGTATGTTTATTTTTATCATGCCTTGCATCTGTTATACATTCACAACATAACTTGAACAGGTACCCTTGAACCCAATTTCCACATTTAATTTTACATGTTTGAACAATTCTCATAACTATTGTCATTATGAATATATAACAATAAAATAACATTATACAACACATAAATAGGTCCAGATATACACATGTCAAATGTCTATATCATTCTGACTAAGTCCAAATAGTTACTAACTAATGGATTACTAATATGAATACAATCAAATTTCTAATTGTACAAGGTCAAAATATGGAGCGTTACATACACCCACCCTTCAAGAAACTTCATCCCGAAGTTATAGTCATTCTCAATATGAGGAAAAATTCATGACACAACTTATATGTGTCTTCTATGATAACAAACCATGTGCTATACTCGTCCCATTAGACCTTTACTTGATTAAAACATGTTGAATCTATTAATATATTGATTGCGACTACCCTTATTTAGCAGACACCTTACTATGTCCCGACTCTATTTTATTACCACTGTTAATTAAATTAATGAAAAGACACACTTATCTTACATATTTAGTGTTCCTAAGTTCTATATTAAAGTATAGTCTACTAGTTTGACAACCAATTAGAATCTTATCTCATTATTGGTTCTTTAGTTAAGTGAATCTTATATTAAGTTCGGTTATAGTTTCATAAAGTTATAAACAAAATCCCACCCGAGATATCTTGATAATTATAAACAATCATTATTGACTTTGATTATTGGTCTTGCTTGATAATACATATGTCATCACTCATGAGATTGGAACTCAAAGGTTTTTCATGCTTGGGAACATTGACTAAGATATTGCTAATTAATTTTCATTTGATTTCGTTACTTCATGGTTTATTTGGTCATTGTCCTCAATCTCATTTTCCGCTTAAGTCATACACATTAGATTTCTACCAAGTTAAATATCGAGTATAAGATTCTCTTCATCATAGTCGAGGAAAATCATGTTTTCTATCAAGAATACACTATTACAAACGTCCTAAAGAGCACCATGTCGACATGTGGTCTAGTGAACATTTCTAGATCAAGAATAATTTTACTAAAAGGTTCCATTCCAAAATCAAGGGATACCCCCTCTTCACAAAGAATTGTCTCCAAAGCACATCAACTCCTTTCATGGGTGCTCTATTCATATTCAATATTCAAGCATATTCAATAGCTTGAGCACATCTTCCACACATGATTCATCTTTAACCTTTGTTCTTCATCAACTAGTATCTATTAAGGTACTTATCACTCCCCTTACTAATGTTACAGATCCTTCACAAGATATACTTGAACTCCACTACTTTGGTACAATTAAGTAAAAATTAAAAATTAAACATGATTTGAATTAACATCACATTGGTCGATAGGAACTGGTCCATATACCCCATCGCAAATTATGATACAAATAAACATATTATCACGATGTCTCACTTATCATTCTAAAATCAAGTTCTAGGTTCACAACATAGGCCCAATATAGTATCCTTTTGAATGTTCATATGAATGTAGAACTAAACATAAGCACCCCAGTGTTATATTGTCAGTATCACCATACTAACCTAAATAATCATCAAATAGAATCCATGATGCTCCTTCCCACCCACACTTAAGTATAGAGGCAACTCATGTGCATAAACTATACTCTTAAGCTAGCAACATTTCTATACATTGCACCCCATGTTAATTTCTCCAAAAGGCGCTTCCTCTAAGGTGAATAATCATTTGGTCCTTCTCTCTTGGGAGAATAAGTGGTGCTATATAAAACCAAATATCGTAATACATAACACACAAGAATTGTGTGGGGACCATCATTGGTCTCCACTCATAATAAAATAACACCAAGTTAGCCTACAATTCGTTTACCTCCTCACAAGGATGATCCTTTCATAAATCACAAGTAATCATTGTGCCTCTTGCAATACCTACACATATTTCTCTCTTAGCAATATTAATATGGGATACTCTAGGTGGCATGGACCAGGCTCACTCATGCTATGTCCCCCAACGTTTCTAACAAATCACACTTATGACTATGCTTCACTTGAATTTAGAATTGAAAATGACCTCCCACTTTACCATGCATCCAAACACCATCTAACACCCGTCTTTTACTATGATTCCCTTATATACTTCAAAATATATAATGTAAAATCTTAGTGATAAAGTCTTATGTAAAAATAAAATGAGTCATTAAGAACTTTAAAATAAAGGGACAAACCTCATCGACTATTTTTTACAACAATCTTTTCACTTTAATTAAAGTGTCCACATATTATAAACCTAAACTTATATTTCATAGTGACTCCCTTGGAATTTTCCATTTATGGAAGGACTCTACATAAAGACAAAGGTTGACTTATGCTATCAAGATGTATGTGTATCTCAATAAATAATACTTTATTTATTTTATTGTTTTTTTTTATATTAATATTATGTTGGAGAAAAAAAATGTTATTTACAAATAAAGTCAACTATTTTTGTTAGAATATTCAAGAATATTAAGAGGGGGGTGAATCAATATAGAGTTATTTCGACAATTTTAACCTTAAAGCACTACATAAACATTAACCATTAATCATGCCATTCATTATCACATAAACTCATGCACATTGCACATAAATATTTACGTGGAAACCCAACTAGGAGAAAACCACAATCTTAAGTAGTTTCAAGATTTTACAAGCATCAACTTGAAGGAAGCACCCACTACCTGATTTTTTCAGCGCCTACTGGAAGGAGACAACAATCCCATTGGAATATTTTAAATGATTATACAAGATCAAATTATCCTTCAAATACAATCCCAAAATCACTTCTTCAATCTGCATACAAAACTGCTCAAAACTATACCTCAAATCTACAAACTTGTAATATTCGCCACGAGCTCAATTTTCTATTTTTTATTCTAAAACTTGGACCTAAGATATTAAGATTTTTTCTCCTTATAATGAAACAAGTGGAATTAGTCACAAACACATGTTTGGGACTAGTTTTTGGATTAGTCACAAGCCCTAAATTCCAACAAGTATAACTTTGTACCTGTAATGAATCATGATAAGAAACTTGTACCCAATATTCTTCGATATCTTTTCTGAAATTGCTTCAATTTTTGTTCCTTGACTTGTCCTCGAAAAACAGTTATAGTGAAAATGTCAAGATGACTTGTTTTGAAGAAGAAACCCCTAGTTTAAAGAACCTCGAATTCCACTGAGTCTAACTCAAAACCTATAATGAGTCAAGACCTGAAATTCATACCCAATATTCTTCATTGTGTATTCTAAAACACCTCCAAGTTTCGCTATCTGAATCATTCTATAAAAAAAATTATATCGAAAATTCCAACATGACCTTCAAAAAAAACCCTAGAACAAATCATCACAAGACTTCATCTTCCCTTGGAATTTCTCCCTTCTTCACTTCATCTTCCCTTGGAAATCCACTCCTCTTACTTGGCTAGGTAGAATTGGTGTGAGTCAAATGCTAAATAAGGCTCCTCTTATTTATATGAGTCTTCTCCACATTTTAAGAACCTAAATAGATCTACCAAACTGAATACAAAATATCACAATAGATCCAAAGAGAAATATAGAAGAACAATATGTAAAATTGTTTTTATTACTGTCAAACCCATAAGGTAGGGAAACACCATACAATGGATCCTATTATGGAAGGGATCCTCTCATGTTCACTTTCCTCTTCAAGGGGGCTTCCTCCTATTGAGCTACAACTCACAATACAATAATTCTCTTTGTATCTCATTACATTTCTTGAACCCCTTTATATAGTGCTACCATCACCTAAGAACATTCTAGAGGAGAAATCTTCTATAAGTAGAACCTTCTAAGAAATCCCCTTACATTTATTATATCTAACTACCATAGTGGGCCTTATTTAATAATATAGTGGACCTAGTCCACCTTACATTGAATGGCCTCCACTATTATCACTATGGGCCCGCTGGGCCCTCCCACTACCTCTCTATCTACCTTACATTTCATCCCCCTTATGAAAGCGTTGTCCTCAACGCTTGATGTACAACCATATACCAGGGTCCCATGGATAAGTGTGGACCATAGTGTTGAAGTAGACTAGAGAACTAGGGTCCCATTGAGAAATGGAAGCCACCATTTTTTCCAACCGCCATTGTAAACCAAGGTCCCATGTTCAAGTGCACATGTGAACGCTACACGGAAGATATCGGCACCCAATAACCAACTGAAAATGATGCTCACAATACTAACACCTATCATGTGGATCCAAATAAGAATATCCAACCACATAGTGGGAAAGGGTCAACGCTAAATCTATAAGGAACAATACCATTGTAGAATATGCAGGTTGGACATTGGTAATGATAACTAGCTATTGATGTGGGACATTGATGTTCTCTATAGAAGGTGGAGTAGAGTCATCAAATAAAATATGGAAGTGGTTGTCATCCCAGAAATGACAACTATCCATATATCAATCATCGCAATCGGCATCAAGATCATACCAAGCATATATTTCTTGATTATACTCATCTTTGATGTCCGCCATAAGAAATTTCTCCTGCATGCTATCCAATGAATCTTGAATACTTCGAAAACTATCATTGAGGCTATCTCCAAAGGCATCCAATTAGCCATTCAATGTGTCATATAATTGGGATTTGAATGTCTCAAGAATTTCTTTGAGGGTTTGAGAGGAAATAGCCATCTGAGAACCCTATGAACTCTTCAGTCCCGCAGCCTTCATGAAAAAACTCAAAAAATAGAACAATAAGTTACGACAGAAAATCACAGCTTTTTCTGGAAAAACCCTAAAAAACTGTTGAATTTAAAATGCTCATAACTTCACTTCCCGGACTCCGTTTCGGCCTTTTTTTTTCTTCAAAATTGGGTGAAATTGTGAGAGAAACTCAGATATGTAATTGTTTTGGACAAATTCGGCCTCTAACTGCTACATATAAATAAAAATAAAAAAATAAAATCGCGCCGCCATCCGCGGAAAAAACCCTAAAAAGTGCAGATTTTAAAACTTCAATATATTGACTTCCCGGACTCTGTTTCAGACGATTTTTTTTTCAAATTGGGTGTTTTTCTGAGAGGAACTCGGATCTACAACCTGTTTTTGTAAATTTTTCACAAAAATATACCAAAAAATTCTGGAATGTCGCGGCCCTCTTTTTTCTTCTCCGAAAAAAAAATCTGCAAAAATAAAATATTTGCCCACAATATCTGCCAAGGAAAGTGCTCTGATACCACTTGTTAAGAACCAAAGACCTAAATAAAAAAACACTACAATAGATATAGAATAACAATATGCAAAACCACCACTTTATTATATCAAACCCTTTAGGTAGGGCAACACCATACAATGGATCCTATTATGCAAGGGATCCTCTCCTGTTCACTTGTCTCTTCGATGGGTCTTCCTCCTATTGAACTACAACTTACAATACAATAATTCTCTTCATATCTCATTACATTGCTTGAACCCCTTTATATAGTGCTACCATCACCTAAGAGCATTCTAGAAGAGAAATCTTCTAGAAGTAAAACCTTCTAAGAAGTCCTCTTACATTTATTATATCTAACTACCATAGTGGGCCTTATTTAATAATATAGTGGACCTAGTCCACCTTACATTGAATGGCCTCCACTATTATCACTATGGGCCCTCTGGGCCCCCCCCACTACNGGGGGGGCCCAGAGGGCCCATAGTGATAATAGCGGAGGCCATTCAATGTAAGATGGAATAGGTCCACTATATTATTAAATAAGGCTCACTATGGTAGTTAGATATAATAAATGGGTAGTTAGATATAATAAATGTAAGAGGAATTCTTAGAAGATTCTACTTCTAGAAGATTCCTCCTCTAGAATGTGCTTAGGTGTTGGTAGCACTATATAAAGGGGTTCAAGCAATGCAATGGGAAATGAAAATAAATATTGTATTTGGAGCGGTAGCTTCATAGGAGGAATCCCCCTCAAAGAGACAAGTGAACAGGAGAGGATCCCTTCCATAATAGGATCCATTGTATGGTGTTGCCCTACCTTAAGGGTTTTGATAGAATAAAGTGTGGTTTTCATATATTCTTCTTGGATCTATTCTGATGTGTTTTGTATTCAGGTATTTGGAACATAACACCACATGAGGGGGTGCGACCAAGGGTCGCAACTTTTGGGTCACACCTCTTCCTTAAGGATGAATAAACTTAGGGGCTTCTTCACTTTACTTAGGGGATTCGTCTCTTGGTTTTAGGGGCTTATTTACTTGGCTTTAGGGGCTTCTTCTCTTGGTTTTAGGGGCTTCTTCACTTGACTATAGGGGCTTCATCACTTGGTTTTAGGGATTCTTCAAGGCTCCTTCAAGGCTCCATTTCTGTACAACTCAAAGTGGGCATGTGGAAACAACCACATGTTATCTCATCTCGTGAGGGCATGCTTAAAAGCTATGTCATAAGGGGACCACTTTGGAGTTATATACACTTATGTCAAGGATCCTTCAAGTGGACACAACATCATCACTTTTAGGGGTTTCTGGGCTTTTCTTTAGGGCTTATTCTAAGGTTGACATAAATGACAACCAATTTTCCAACAATTTTAAGATTATGTAAGGATACCAGAAAATTGAATTAAAATTAGTAATCTACTGTAAAAGTCAAATTTTAATAATCAATTAAATTTATTGATACAAATTGATTGTAATATTCAATTCGTCAATTTTACTACATCTCATAAAATCAACAATTTAAATATTAAACTATAACCATGTTCATAATAAAGTTTGTGTAAGTTATAAAACAATAACTTAATAATTTTAAAGAACAACCAACAAACATATCAATATTTTTAATTATGTTTAATTCTATCCATCAAAGACCTTATCCAAGATAATAAGAAACTGATCATATCAAAAGACACCTCGCCTCCTTAAGAATGTAACAGATCGCAAAACACAGCTCACTAATTCTTATTAATAAATACAATACACATGAAAAGTGAATATGATAATGAATAGCATGAAATACACAACCATCTAATTCATCTACCCAATCTCTTAATAATAACACTGCAAATTCATTAATAAACCACCAGTTATTCAAAGCATGTTCGATTGCAGAACAGGATACAGAGTTCAATTTTGTAGGTTCTTGAATCTTATTTCCTTTTTCTTAATCTTCACTGGTGTATATAAACTAATTATAAATGATAATAGTAACCCATAAGATTGAATTTTATATATATATATATATATATATATATATATATATATTCAACTTGAAGGGCATTGTATATCCAATTACCTCTCTACATCGCTGATGTATTCATTCTATATCCAACTATCTCTCTACATTGCCGCTACATTCATTAATCTACACTCATGTTTTAAATGTACCAGAGGACTATAAACAACTACCTTGAATGAATCCATCATAATTGGACGCAACTCATGCAGCTTCAAGGTTTTTACAACATGTTTTCCCACCTTGCTCGGTTCCTCGAGTTATTGATTCTAGGATAATTGTCGTTGAAAAGCTTTAGTTCTCAAGGCCTTACAATACACAAATACAAGAATCCATGGCACATAAGCATATTACTAAAAAAAAATTAGTTAAATTGCATATTATTAAATCTTTGCATTTTAGTAAAATTGCACGTTGCTAAAGTCTTGCATATTCACAGTAGAGTTTGACTTGCAATTAAAATGCATGGAGTCATACATTGAATTTATAATTACATATTCACAGTAGAGTTTGACTTGCAATTAAAATGCATGGAGTCATACATTGAATTTATAAAATTATATGAAGTTAAATTTAAATGGTGAAAAATCCATTCCTATACCAAAAAAAAAAAAAAATTATTTTATTTTATTTCTTATATACCTATAATAATAAACTACATTGATAAGGTTACAAAGTTATATAAATAAAATGACAAGGAAAAATTCATAATAATAATCAACAACATTCATCCTACATGAAATATTTATAATATCTAGCATACCTTTGAAGCAAGGAAAGGAAATATCGAAGTGAAAAAACTCATAAAATATTTGCAATGATACTATAACTCTGAAACACCCAAGTGAAAAAGCTGACAAGTTATTTGCAACTATACTATAACTCCAATCATGCCCATTTCATTTATGTGATCGTGACTTTTTAAGAGAGAAATGGAAAAGAAGGAAGATACGTTAACTAAGCATATAAGAGACTATGGAAGATCCCACAGAACCTACCTGAACGAGATAAACATTTATTCATGTTAATTTTACTAAATTCTTCATAAATCTTCAATTAAAAATGATATCTTTGTTTTATTTTTCTACCTTTTAATATAGATGGATTGCTTAATTCTCTTTTTTTTTCTCTCAAATGGATTGCTTAATTCTCATTTTTTTTTCTCAAAATTATTGAAATTTAGGTTATAATTTTGTAGTTGACTACGGAAATATTGAATTTATCTGCAATTTTTTAGACCATAACTAAACTAAGGTTATTATTCAGGAATGAGAATCCGAGTTGCGGTTGTGTAAGAAATCATAATACCTTTTAGTCAGGAAGAAATAAGGTATGTAGCCTAGACGTGGAAGGGGCCTGGAAGCTCTTGTTGGCTATGTGTAAAGGGGCAACCTATGCCACTGCACTTTGTTGCATACCTTTTTGTATGTGGAGGATTGAAGGGTAAAAAGTGAAGATTCGATCTCAGTCTCATGCCTTGATCGTTAATGAGTTAATGATCCCAAAAATTAAGATGGATTTGTGCTAGTGTATAAAATAATTTGAAGCTTATGTTTACAGTGTGGGTGGGGAGATGAGAATCCATCAACAATTTGTGTGTAACAGAGCTTTCAATCTAAACAGTAAATTGGGTACATTGAATATGGACACTAGCACATACCTATCTAAACCCAGGTTTGATATGCATCTTGAGGTTGTGAAGCTTGAAGGTTTGTAGGTCAAATTAACACAAATGGCCAATGTAACAAATGTTGGAATTTGAGATATGAAACCTTGAGCTCTGTAACGTCGAAGTGCATATCAAACCCAGGTTTACATGGATCCATTCTAGTATATAATGTTTATTGTTCACAACTTCATATGAGTGTTAGGTCAACCACCTTAACATCGATGCATATTAAAAATAAATTACTGTATATGAACAATACTTCTACCTAAATTGAGCGTTATACACACATAAACACACTGTTGCTACCTGGGTTGTGGATTGTGTCTCTTGGTACTATCATAAAACATGCCTTAATGAGACTTCCATTTTCTGCATCTTTTAAATTCTATAATGTCGAATATGCATTCTCCAACATCTTTGGCAAAGAATAATTTCCAACATTCTGAATATTGTTTTCAATAACGGGCATAAAAAATTCACCGAATGAATGTTGTGTATGACTTGAATGCCATTTATGTCTGTCATTTAGCTTTCATAGTGGCTTTATCAAGACTGGATCATGAGATCAAATGAGAGTAAATAAGGCACAATTTCTCATTGGCGGTGCTTTTATAAATGTTTAGAGGAAATGAAACAGATTTCGTTTAGTGCTTGGTGGGTGGCACTACCCAACCTAGGTCGATCTTAGTGTTGTGACTATATGCTTTTATTACAGGCCTAATTGTGAAAAGTGTTCTGGGTCTCAATATGCGGAATGGATAGCTTTCTTTGCTAAGTTACTTCCGTTTGGTTCACATATATAATAAAATCAAATTTGAAGATGAAGAACGTTCAAGGTACCCTGTTGGATTGCCCAGTTAACCACAATTTTTATATCAAGTAAGAAGTTAACTGACAAAACAACAACACAATGTAAAAACTAATCATGGCAGGATCTCACCAAATTAGGGAATATAATGACAAGAATATTCAACCATAGAGTATCATCATTACAATAATTGTTAATCTATTTCAATAGACCAATATAACGGGGTTCTGAAAAAATGCAAATCAAAATTAATTTTTTCTAAGTTCTTTGTTTCTAAGCCTGCAATTAGAGGCACTATTAAGCACTACATTTGCATGACGGGGATACACGCTATCATAAACCTTGAAATTTCCATATGGTACTTGGCTCTTTGTTGTCCATTTACATATATTGATCTCTATGGGCTAAACATATTGTCATTGCTTTTTATGAATATTTTGTAGAAGATTCAATTCCAATAAAAATCATTTTATAATCATCTATCATCTTCAATGAAATCAATATGCATCTGCAATCCACACGATGGAAGACTTTGAAAAATGTTTATGACTGAGTAGCATTTCAATAGATTTTTTTGGCCTATAAAAAAGGATTTTATGTGACAAAAATTCAAATATACAAATGGTTATAGGGGGGCAGGATCTGCATATCCAACTAAGTGCTTTCATGTCTACTATATAAAAAAAAGAGCATATTTACCAACATTTGATTGCAACAAAGTTTACTAACTTTAACTGTTGAGCCTCATCCTCCCTAAGGTTTGACAAAATGCAAAAATTCAAAAGCTTTACAAAATACCTCATTTACAAGGGTGAGAAAGATGGATAGGAATTCAATCTCTTTCTTACCATGCTTATGCAATACCTCCTATGATTACATATAGCCTAGGCATTTTTCCAGGACTAAAAATCAACAAAGTAGGGTTGAACGACCATTTAGTGAACTCCAGCTAGGCCATTCTTGTTGTTTGAGAGTCTCTCATTATCCTCACTAGTCTCACTTTCCAATGGTGAATTAAGAGTCCTAACCATTGTTCTCTGCTACCTTTCGATTCTTGTTGCCCTCTATTATGAAGCCCACTAGTTTTGTTGGTCAAGAGGGCTCTTGCCCTCGAAACAAGAAACCCTCCTCTCAAAATCACCCTAGTCTGGTTGATTTTGGCATGCTCCCCCGTTTGTTCCTGTTGGCTCTATCCTCTTACCATTTTGCTCCCAAGATCCTTGAATGCCTTGTGCCCCCTACTTGCCATTGTTTCGTCTGTATTCCTCCCACAAGTCAAACTTTACCTACCAGTTTTTGTCTTCTACCATCCT
Source organism: Picea engelmannii (assembly GCA_009831015.1). Lineage (NCBI taxonomy): Eukaryota > Viridiplantae > Streptophyta > Pinopsida > Pinales > Pinaceae > Picea > Picea engelmannii. The sequence continues at coordinate 252,785 of ML785946.1, forward strand.
CTCTATGACATCTCTAAACCAACCTGCCATGGAGGAATTAACAACACTTCTCCCTCTCGTAGAGGCTACTGTTCAATTTTAACATTAACAGGTTGATCCTGCACACCTCCAAACCTATTGGTCAAAAAGGAATGTTGTTGTTTTGTAGTGGCATCAGTAGGGAAGCTGGACTGCGAACTGAATGGGCTCATTTTTTAAGGCATCAAGGAACGCCATCCATTGTCCACCAATGAACTCAACATGGACTAGGAATCAATACCCAAACCTCTAGAAGTCCTAGAAACTTCATTGGAGAAGAACACATGCTCATCGATGTCTCCTTTCATATACCTAATAACATAAAAGAAGAAATTGTCAATGCCAACCCAAAGAAATAAGTATTCCATATAAATTCCAAGGAGATATATGAGTTCAATCATTCGATAGGTTTTAAAAATAGGAGTGGCTAATCATCAAATGCTTGACCCGTTTTAATCAGTACGAGTTTCAAGTCCTTTAAGATGTGGGGGTGTGAGGGTCAAGATGACAGGAGGAAATTCTTATCCAGGTGCTGCTTGAGAACCTGAAAAAGGCATAATAAACTATCGTGATCATTTTCTCAAAGAATAAACTATGCGGTAAAACATAGAATATGTAATTGTTCAACATCATGCGCGAACCAGTGGAAAGAAATTTAACAGCTAAGCATTCCATTGCCTCCCAGGGCCTGCTGGATCATCATTCGGAAGATTCCATTCTAGAACACTGTGTGATTAAAATTTAACATCAGGGCCCCAATGGACGAATCAAGAAGAGGAAAAAAAACTACGATTAAAGAAATCTCAATACTCACCATGAGATATATCTCCATAATGTTGGCTCACAGAATGCTGCTCCATGCTCGCCTATGGTTTTAAGGTGCCAAGGTTTCTTCACATACACGAACATAATAGAACAAAGAAAAAACACTACATAGACATAACACAACAGAAACACAAACATAATTTATCGTGAATGATAACAGGACATGTGGACAATCCAAAACGAATGGAAATTAGACAGGGGGCGGGTTCCAAGTGGCTATGGACAGACGACAAAGGCTTTGACAGAACCGCCCCCTTAAAAACACCTTCAGTGTAATTAGACACGATAGCACATACCAATTCATGTCTTTTCAATATACCAATAACATTATTTTCATAATAATAAGTCCAAACAAAATAAGAAAGCACTTTGAAATTCACATCTTTTCAACCTATCAATAAAGGTACTATCATCAAAACTGGAAAGCATTTGATTTTTCAATATTTTCATCCAAGATTTATTGTCTACTAATCATAACATTCATTTTTTCTCTACTAATCATAACATACATTCACAGTAAACACTGACCGTAAAAACAAATTATAACTTTCGTGGTAAAAACTGGTCGTTAAAACTGAATTGGAGAAAGGTTATTAGTCCCTGTCATAGGCATAGAGGGACTATAGAAATCGATAATGGGTTGACTACATATTAGTTTGTCCTTTGACCTGAAATATTTGCACAATACCTATTGTTGGAGCTATGGAATTAGAAGCATATATTTTTATATAATAAAAAGCAACATATATGTACTGATCTGATTGGATAAGAGATTGGAGGTCTTATTGCCAGCTTTTCCATTCCCAATGTACTATATGGAAACATATCCAAACTTTTTCTCGTAGACAATATTTTTTAATCATATATTTTTCCTCTATATTGCTTGAAGGTCGATTAATGCTAGCATTAGTTGGAATGTTCGTATTAGCATTTTCTGCTAGGCGAATATATCTGTAAGTTTTCATATGTACTAAGCATATTGAAATGTTTTGATATCCAAGCTTTTTAGTGATTGATAATTCCAAAGTTTATGGCGTCTTTGGTGGATGTATATTTGTTGAAATGTATTGACACTTATTCAAAGATGCCTCAATAGGCCTGACAACATAAATGTTTACATGACGTGACGTCCTCCAACACTCCTAACAACTTAAATGTTTTCATGCCGTGAGGTCCTTAGACAGCATGGCAGTCTTAAATGTTTATCTAAATACGCTTCTAGGAGTACATTTTTCCTCGAAATTTTGTATACAGTTACAGTGAATTTGCATAGTCTTGTTTGTCCATCGCCAGTTCGACAAACATTGTATGTTTCATCCTTGTCCTGCCATTGAAGCTACATACATTTTTTTTTTGTTCGGTGAGTGCTTCTTCTTCATTGGTTTGTTGGTTTCTGCCATTGTATGTTTCATCCTCATAATCGTTAAAGCTACATACATTGTTTACTGGTTCGGTGAGTGCTTCTTCTTCGTTGGTTTGTCGGTTGCTGCTTGTTGTTGTTTCGCTTGGCATTTCATCGTTTCGGAGTAAGTTTTGATGCCATAGTTTCATTTTGTATTCCTTGTTTGATGTTCAATTTTGCAGTTTGCAAGTAAGAATGTTTGCTTATTTGTAGTTGCATGTTCCTTGTATGTTTTTGGTTCTTTCTGTGCTTGGGCTGCAGTTTCATAATCGTTGGAGATACATATGTTGTACACTGGATCGGTGGTTCTTGTTGGTTCGTTGGTTCGTGGGTTGTTGGTTCTGTTTGTTTGGTTGGGGTTGCGCTTTGGGGCCCTGGGGGTGCAGTTCATCATGTTCGCACTTTCTGGTTGCTTTGGTCCTTGTTGTTTTCTTCTATTTGATTTGGCCTTGCAGGGTTGGGGTGCAGCGGCGGTGGTTGGAGATTTTATTTTTTATTTTTTTTGGGATTATTATTGTTTTTTGGGGGCGCTTTGCGATGTTCATCCCCTACACCCATGAGTCGACATGCAGTTGTGTTATTTTCCATGTCTGTCAAGGCCGATATATGTTATTCTATGAGATTTTTTTGGTGCTCCGATACTGCCATGAAAGAAAATAGTAACATGCAAAATTGTTCGAGGATTACATGTGAAGTTACAATATCTGTTGTTTTTTTGTTGGAATAAAGCATATGTATGCAGGCTACATTTATAAACCATGTATCATTAGATGTGCGGATATAACATTACATGTTCTTTCTCCTCTACATAGACTGGTGTGCGCACGATAGAATTTGTGTTGTGCTTGAGATATGATATGTGCAACAAAGATTCTTCAAGATTATATTTTGATGTCCAGAAGCATGTCTGGGTGGTTTGCCACAGGAAACTTAGAACTTGTATTGTGGGCACAACAGTCTATGTAGAGGATAAATAACATGGTTAAAGGGCATATCTAGATAAATTTCCAGGGAAAACCAGAAATCGTTTAGCTGCGGCCATGCAATTGTGTGATATTTTGTGCCTTGTAATATATTTTGGCCAGGGAAAAAAAATCTACGCGTTTACAACCATGGATAGAGAAGAGCAAAGGTTCATGTTTTTTCCTTTCTAGACTATTCGTTCAATCATTTTTGTTATGTGTACATATTGCTTGTTCTCTACTGAATACCAACCTCCATTGATGTTCATTGAATTTTGTGCATTCCCACATTCAAACAAACAGGGTAGATGGAGAAAACGAGGGAGTCTTGACTGCATCGGCTGAAGAGGATATAGAAAGGTGCATGCTTGTACTATTGTTTCATGTTGCATTGTTTTGTATTTAATTTATGGTCTGTATACATGTTAAACTAGTTGTGTGCCTTCCTACATGGTAAGTTATCTTGCTTACATGAGTTCCTTCCTGCATACTAAGTTGGTTCATGTCTGTTGTGTTTGCACTGCATTGTTGCATTTAAACAAAAATAATGATTGGACAGGACGAAGGACTCTTTGGGGGGTAAATAGAGTTGTTTCTCTTTCTTTTAGACATTTGTCTTCATACTAACTTGCCTTCGTGTCCATTGCATCTTCGACATTGTTGCCTTGGAAAAAACAGGTTGCTTGGACAGGGAGATGAATCTTTCTGTGCAACAGCAGAGGGTTATGTGGTGCAATCTTCTAAAAGGTATACCAAGTGTGTTGGTAAAATAAATATACAAACTGGGTGGGGGCATATAATATTAGACTTGAAACCGATGACTTTGCAGTAATGGGCCTTTCTGCACTCCCTATTTCTACTTTTTCCATTTTCTATTATCCCTTTTGTTTTCTAATTCATCTTCCTAGTGTGCTTTCCGAAAATTCCTTCATGCGTCGGTTGGTGGACTAACGGATTCACATATGTGGTCATGCTTCTACCTTCTTCCATAGTTACCCAATTTCTCGATTTCAGGTGCCAGGCTGACAGGTTGAAGATTGCTCCCCTGGCTTTCGGGGGTCCGCGATATACAGATTGGCCATGGTGCCCCGCGCTCATGCCCTATTTACTATTAAACATTTATCCAGTTAAAAAATTCATATGCATAAAGTTTTACGATTATTTGGTCCTTCCAATGGAAAATATACAATGCATATGCTTGTTTAGTCCTGATGTTCAGCTGCACATGCTTGCATCAGAAAAAGTTGGACTAGTGACACGGGCATGAGCAGTCAGTCATCCTAGACATTGGTAGATTGACAAGGCCAAAGGTAAATATGCATACGCTCTGCTCTTACTATGTTTACTAAACAAAATTGTTGGGATATATATTCATCTATGGCATGGAGGATATGTTGATGTCATCTGCAATACATGATCTGTAGCTCGCAAGAAGTATCAACAAGTACAAGCGAGATGTTGAACGTGATGCATGTTCTGTAGACAAAGAGGTGTGGTTACGAAACTCTGGCTCCATAGTTCATCAAAAATATGCGAGTACTTGTAGCACACTACCATTCACTTTAGTTTTCCTGTTCAAAAAAATGTTATCAAGTCTAGAGTTATGACATCCAAAGTACTATCAATAAAGGGCTTAAACATCTGCCAAATTGGACAAGTGTTCGTCGGGGACATAATGGTTGTCTATATCACCTACTTGGACAAGGAAAACAAAATTATATCCATTATGCGTACTGACATGACAGACAAGGACACCATGATGACAGTGACACTGACTGTTCCTCCACAAATTGTCCAGAAACATGCAGAAAAGATATTGCCGCATAATGGGATATCCATTACATATTTTAATATATTGCCCAAAACAGTATATGACTGTGGTGATTGCGATCGAATTATTTCGCTCAAAGAAACAAGCATTGTGGAAAAAATTCCCGTTGTTTGTTCAGAATATCATTTTGTCCTAGACTCGGCTATCAACCATCTTGCACAGAGCACTGATATTTACCCAATCTGAACGATTGGGGCTGCTATCACACTGGCGAGAAAATTTGGCTCGCAACACATTCTCCATATAGAGGATGGAGAGTCCAGAAACGACAAGGCAATGGTACCTCTTTTCATATTTTGTTTTTTCCTTTACTTTTGCATGTGCATGGATGTCGAATAAGTTACAGAAATATTGCATTGTTCCATGTTGCAACTACAATTGTTCGATACGTATTCAGATTTGTTTTCATCAATGGAACAACAATTGCATAGAGGGAAGATTCCACTTTTGTTGTTCAAAAATATAACAAAGAAGAGGGATGCTAGAGAAATGATCTTTCGGATAACCTAGGCAACGTTCGTAACTGAGTTGCGAGAAGATATAGTATAGGATCTGAAGAAACTAGCTAGCTCTACAACTATTGTGCGTATACATCCACAAAATCATTCTCACTTTTCTTATAGAAATATCCTTCAACAAATTTATGTGCCTACTTTATTGTTTTATTTTTTTTAAAAGGGGAGGGGGGGTGCAGTTGTGTATTATGTTGTTCAATGTATTAATCCCTTTGGTCGCATTCCCAGGTTGAAGGTATTTTAGTTGCAACCAATGTGTACTTGACCACCTTTGAGCCTGTATGTGCAAGATGCAACTCCACTGCTTCTGTCTCCGCTTTGATAAGTGATAATACGATTGATTGTCTGGGATGTGGTGAAAAATGTCCATATATATGGGAATTGCGTTGAATGTTATTATCCAAACCGTGGGAAACACAACCATGCATTGTACGGTTAGGTAACCTCTATTACAAAATGTGCTTCTTGAGTTGGCAGAGTTTTCATATGAAACGTATCTACAGAAAAAGGCATGCAGTGTCTACATGATGCGACAGCTTTGCATACAAAGCAAATTCACCTTGAATGAGGACAATGCAATTTTTCATATCGGCNTCAAACTTTGGCAGGAAACAAAAATACCTCATCTGTCTCTGTAACATTTGTTCAACATCCAGATGAATGTTCGTTGGACTTGGACCATATCTTTGTAATCCCCATATATTGCATGTTCCCGGTTATTTTCTACTGGGAACATATAGCAGATGCAAGAGAAAATGAATGCGGCGATGTCTTTTATTTGTATACCAAATTGTTTGGTGCAAAGGTTGATGGGTTCTTCTCTATGGAACCTTTTGGGAACTTGCTTGCGGCCTGTTTAAAATATGATTGGTTCTTGGTTATCTTCCTTGTCTGTCAATTTGTATACCGTGGAACTCCAACTGTTCTTTGGAGGACACAAAACAATATAATTGAATTTTTTAGCCAGCTGGCCCGCAGATCCGCCTGATAATTTCTATGGCGTGACGCAAATGTACTATGTGGCTTGCTTTAGCAGATTTACTTGATTGATGAACTTGGTCAAATTATTGTTCTAAAATAATTTGAAATCAATGAATATATAGTGTGTGAAGTGAAACTGTCCTATCATAGCAACAAGAGGCTCTTAAAATTCAAATTGGTCGTTGTTTTGGCATTTTTTCTTATTCGATGAACTTGGAAAAATTAATATCCTAGAATAATTGGAAATCAACGAATATATACTATGCGGAGTGAAATTGTGCTAACATATGAACAAGAGGGCCTTAAAATTCAAATTGGTCCTTGTTATGCTTGCGATGATAGAACTTTAAAAAAACTTTCTTTTGTTTGTTTCATTTTTTTTTTAAAAAGTGATTTAACATCCTTTAATTATTTAATGTAATTCACTTGTACAATATCAATAGTTAATATTAATAATTTAGTATTTGAAAATAACGTTTTTAGATAAAGTTAGATAGGATGAGCATCCCTAAACAATTTCAATCTTGAACCCACCAGACGTGGAGTCCGCAAGTCCACCTGTCAATTTGTATATTGCGGAAGTCTGGGTGATATTTGCAGAACACGGAACAAAAGAGGCTCAAATTTCAACTCGCCAGGCCGAGAACCCGCGATCGAAAAAGTGCCCAAGTATGGAACGAGAGATCCTCATATGCTCTATAAAATTTCGTCCATACTTTATAAAAGTACATGTTTACTATGTATTCGTCGTTTGTTGGAAAACTTTTATATCAGTTGCCCGACCAGATTGTACAAACTTTCTAGTCTAATTAATTCTGCAATATCAAAATTTTATATTAATAATTTAGTATTGAAAATAATTTTTTTAGATATGTTAGATAGTTGATAGGGATTCGCATATGTAAACAATGGCAAACTTGAACCCGCCATCCCTCAAGTCCATCTGTCAATCTGTATATCACGGAACTCTGAGTACTATTTGGAGGACACAGAACAATGAAACTACAATGTTGAGCCAGCCAGCTCGCAGGTCCGCTTGTCAATCTGTATATCACGGAATTGTGAGTGGTATTTGTACATTGCGGAACAATAGAGGCCCAATTTTCAAGCCGAGAGCCCCCAATAAAAAAAAATGGCTAAATATGGAATTCATACGGGATCGCTACGGGACAATAAAAGTGCAATGTGCATCCAACCAGCCCGAGTCCTCCTGTCAATTTGTATATTGCGGAAGTCTGGCTGCTATTTGTAGGGCATAGAACAATAAAACCTCAATTTTCAACCTGCCAGGGTGCGAACCCACGATCCAAAAAGTGCCTAAGTATGGAATAAGGAATGCGCATATGTTGTATAAAATCTCATGTCCATACTTTATAAAAGTACATGTTTACTATGTATTGCTCGTTTGTCCAAAAACTTTTATATCAGTCGGTCCACCAAAATGGACAAACTTTGTCCTCTACTTAAATTCTACAATATCAATATGTAATATTAATAATTTAGTATTGAAAATAATGTTTTTTTATATGTTGGATAGTTGATAAGGATTGTCATCCCTAAACAATGGTGAATTTGAACCCGCCAACCCTCGAGTCCATTTGTGAATGTGCATATTGCAGAAGTCCGAGTGCTATTTGGAGGACATGAAACAATGAAAGTGCAATGTTCAGCCAGCTAGCCTGAGAGTCCCCGATCAAAAAAAGTGGTTGAATATGGAATTAATACGGGATCGCTACGGGACAATAAAAATGCAATGTTCAGCGAAGCAACCCGCAAGTCCTCCTATCAATTTTTATATCGCAGAAGTCTAGGTGGTATTTGTAGGACACAGAGCAATAGAGACTTTATTTTTCATCCCGCCAGGCCACGAACCCGCGATCCAAAAAGTGCCTAAGTATGGAATGAGAGATCCGCATATGCTCTATAAAATCTCATGTCCATACTTTATATAGAGACTCATGTCCACAATTTTGCTTGTCAATTTGTATATCGTGGAAGTCTAGGTTCTATTTGTAGGACACGAAACAATAGATACTCAATTTTCAGCCTGCCAGGCAGCAAACCCGCGATCCAAAAAGTGCCCGAGTATGGAATGAGGGATCCGCACATGTTCTAGAACAATAAAAATGCAATGTTTAGCCAAGCATCCCGTAGGTCCTCCTGTCAATTTGTATATCACGGAAGTTTGGGTGTTATTTGTAGGACACAGAACAATAGAGACTATATTTTCAGCCCGCCAGGCCGCGAACCCGCGATCCAAAAAGTGCCTAAGTATGTTATGAGGGATCTGCATATGCTCTATAAAATCTCATGCCATACTTTATATAGAGAGTCATCTCCGCAAGTCCGCCTTTCAATTTGTATATTGCGGAAGTGTAGGTGCTATTTGTAGGACACAGAACAATAAATACTCAATTTTCAGCCCGCCAAGCCACGAACCCGCGATCCAAAAACTGCCCAAGTATGGAATGATGGATGTTACACATTATTTTCGTCATCCCTATGACTGTTAATGATGTAAACCTATCTATTACCTTCAAAGGGGTCGGTGGCCTGAGTTCCTGAAGAGAGAAGGGAGAAGAACTTTTCCTGAGAAAAGAAGTTGCATTTTCCCTTGTAAAAACCTTGTTAAAAAGGAAGTTCGCAGGTTTCTATATATACAGGGTGAGAGAATGTTTGATTCTCGCAGGTTGCACCATAGCTGGGTTGCGAGAGGTTTGCAGGTTTCTCTATAGGCAGGGTGCAAGAATGCTTACACGTGGGAAAAACGAGCGTTTTCTCGAATCTTCTAGAAGGAGAAACTTCCATGGTGAGGTGGCATCCGAATGGTTTGGATCTTACTCGCTTTCATGATTTAGTGGGATCATCCTAACCTCGTCACCTTATCCTCTTCAACTTATAAAAGGAGAGGAGTTCTCATGGAAAAATTTAGCTTTGGTTAGCTTGGAGATTTTGGGATTGGCTAAGTTGGATTTGGCTTGGAATTATTAGCTTGGTTAGAGTGGTTTTGAGTTTTGCCTTTGTCAAGATAGATTGTGAATACTATCAGATCTGTGCTCTCAGAATTCTTGGAGTAAAAGTGTGTGGGGAACAAAGGACAGTTGGAAGGGACCTTACGACATCAAGGCCATGGTTGTAATCTCTCTTTCACATTTAATATGATACAGTAATATGATTTTTTCCTATAAAGCTTGTTGTGTTTTATTGTATGATTCCTTGATCACATACATAGGTTTATATTGAGTTTATGCTATTACTATCACTTTGGTTGTGTGCGTTCTTTTGCAGGTTCATCATTGTATGAGCGTTGGAATGGAGCTAGGATGGCGATGGCGAGAGGAAGTGGCGTTTAAATGGTATGTCACCTATCCCTCTTTAGTTAATAAAATCAATATCTAAAACTTAAGGAAAGTGTCATGTTCTGGTGTGTTTTGTTCTAGATCTAGGTGGATCTAGGGAGATCAGTTAGTGTCTGCACCTACCGATTAGTCCGATAACAATGGATTCACATATGTTCTATAAAATCTCATGTCCATTCTTTATAAAAGTACATGTTTACTATGTATTGTTCATTTGCCGGAATACTTTTATATCACTCGGCCAACCAGATTGTACAAACTTTCTCGTCTAATTAAATTCTGCAATATTAATATTTAATAGTAATAATTTACCACAGGTCTGCTTCTAAAGTTGTATATCGCAGAATTGTGGGTGTTATTTATAGATCGTGGAACAGTAGAGGCCCAATTTTTTGCCCACCATCCCGAGAGCCCCCAATCCAAAAAATTGGCTAAATACGGAATCGCTACAGGACAATAAAAGTGCAACGTTCAACCAACCAATCCGCAAGTCTGCATGTCTATTTTTATATTGTAGAAGTGTGGGTGCTATTTGCAGGACACAGAACAATAGAGGCTCAATTTTCAGCCCACCAGGCCGAGAACCTGCAATTGAAAAAGTGGCTAAGTATGGAATGAGGGATCTGCATACATTCTATAAAATCTTATGTCCATACTTTATAAAAGTACATGTCTACTATGTATTGTTCGTTTGTCGCAAAACTTTTAAATAACTTGCCTGACCATATTGTACAAACTTTCTCGTCTAATAAAATTATGCAAGATCAATATGTAATATTAATAATTTAGTATTGACAATAATGTTTTTAGATATGTTAGATAGTTGATAGCGATTGCCATCCTTAAACAATGGCAATCTTGAACCCACTAGCCCTCGATTCCATTTGTCAATTTTTATATCGCGGAACACCAAATGCTATTTAGAGGACACGGAACAATGAAAGTGCAATGTTGAGCCAACCAGCTCGCAGGTCCGCTTGTCAATTTACAAATTCCGTGACATACAAATTAACGGTCGATATCTATCACTGAGATGCAATATGACCATTGACCCTTCACGTCTCCTGGGTATATTTTCTGCCATTTTTCTTTTGTAACCCGCTCGACCGCTTTCCATACTTTGGGATTTCTTGGAATCGGTTTCTCCATCACTGTTGCCTTTGTACTTGTTTCCAGATATGCAATAATTGATCTTTAATGTTAGTAGCCATCCTCCAGGAACCGTTAATATTGTCATTAATGTCCGCAAATGCGGAGACTATTTGTCATTACTACGAATTAAACTAAGATTTGTGCACAAGTATGTTATCCTTTCCAAGTATTCATTTGAAAGGCGATGCAATCTTCTTTTTTGTGCGTGGACGGGTTAGTCGTTCTAAGAAATTTCTAATTCTTAATCTCTTTTCGTCGTCACCACCACCTTCGCACTTTTTTCTAATTGTGCAATTAGTGAGCTGTGATGGTGACAACTCATTCCGCACGAACCCTAGAAACTGTCATTTATCAGTGAAAGGCTCGAGGACATATTCCATTGATACGCATTAAACCATAATTTGCGGAGGGTTATATTATCCCTCCTCGATTTTCATTTCAAACATCATCTCGAGCAAACTGAAATTCTTAATAACTTCTGGCAACAGTTCTCTCCACACACAATAAACACATTGGGGCATAATGGCTAGAGGTTCCACTATTCCAGGGCATATTCTTACTATTCATCTCCCTCCGCCCAGGAGCAAACAAGGAGATGGTCCCTTGGTACACTGAGAGATATATTTCAAGCCAAAAAATTCCATGGCAACCCTAGTTGCTCAGAGAACCTGCGCACTTGCATTCATGGCTATCGCAGAAGTTGATGTCATGAATTCTGAGCCGGAAGAAGATGATTTGATGGACGATGATACAACAATGGATGATGGCAATGCAGAGAATCTTCCCACTCCTGTGCCCAAATTGAAATCAGACATAACGAATGGAACTTCCCGGCTCGGTGATGGCGGTGATGACAACACCAAAAGGAGTTTCATAAAAGAAACCGACGATGAACGCAACAGCCACTTTGCAGCGTGAAAGTAGAAATTCCAGAGTTTCAAATTAGTCTGTTCTGGGTGGAAGAGTTTCATTGTAAAGCAATGATATGTTGATGCTCCCAGAGATATATTTCAAGCCAAAAAATTATTGATTAACATCTTCAGGAATCAGTTTCAAAACTCTCGCTGCTGCAAGGCATTTTCCTACTAGTCATCTCTTTCTACCCAGAATGGACTAATTTGGGCCTTTGTAATTGCACATGCAAGCTGTGCTACTGATTTTTTTTTGGACTGTGCAGAGGCGGTTTTAGCTAAGGGATATTCCACTTGCCCTACAACCATTTTCATCTTCTTCCTCAGGTGAAGCTTGTGAAAAATATCAATTTCAGCACAGGATGATTCATTGAGGAGAAAACTGCAAAGATATTGCATACTACGAATCCCGTGCCTATGTTTTTCGCAGATACCTTCAATGTTTTTGCCCAAAGAACTAGGTCCAATTTCTAAGGATAGATGTACAATACTTGGTGTTTTTCTTATTTTTTTAAATGCATTTGCTATTAAAAAATATTTGCCTTCGACTCTTCGTTCCTGCCTCTTTTCTAGGTTTAACTCATGTTCTAATTGGCATGGTTCGATGCTCTCGTACTTCTTAGATATTGTGTTTAATTAGCTTATCTTTTCTAAGATGGAACATCTAACAATTATATGCCAATGTACTGTGTGAATCCACCAGCTTTTTATGCAAACAAAAAATGGATTACATAATTTCAAACCAACATTCAATTCTATTTGTAATGCAAATAGAACATAGCAATACCAATGTACAATGTTGTAGCAAAATCGTTATTCTTGTTTCTATACATGCAATTATTAAGTTTTAATGATAACATCCCATAATGAAACAAGTTTAATACTTGAATTAATATGTTGCACTCATGGAAGAGTGTATGAAGAATGCGGTTACAGTCACACGTTCCAATAAAATCTAATCTTCAACAAAGCATTTGCGGACAATTAGTAGAAAATGAAGTTTAGTAGTTAGGTTAATGTGTTATAGTCATGGAAGAATGTATCAAGAACATATTTACACGCACACGTTACAATAAAATCCAATCTTCAACAACACATTTGCTAACAATTAGTAGAACATCATGGTTTTGCAACAATGGGGCTTCTTTGAAACCAATTCGCGCTTACGAAAACTGCCTTTCGCCTTTCTATTTTCCCACTCTTTTATGTCGTCTAGTTTCTCTTCCTGGTTACTTAATCATTTTTCTCTTGAAAATGCCTTGCTCTGCAGCTTTGCAGATTCATGCGTTTCCAATGATCGCTTCCCCTTTCTTTAAATTGACCCTCTATTATTCCTTGTCCCACAACTGGCACCCAGAGTTATGCGATATACAAATTGACAGACGGGCTTGCGTGCTAGTCAGGTCAATATTGCTCAGCGCGTGGGCGGTCTTGCAGGTTCACAGCTGGACGCATGCTCTTTTATCGCAACACCGACCGAACGCTTCCCCATTCCATACCCAGAAACTTTTCCAACCGCGAATTCCCGCTAGGTGGTCTCTACATTGGACTTCTATTGTTCCATGGCCTGCGAACAATACCATCACTTCCGCGATATACAAATTTGAAATCGTTCTTAGATCATACCCTCTTCCGTATTACGGTCCACCTATCATGCCCTCTTCCGTGGTGCACATTTTTTCACTGAAAACTTTCGAGAAATAAAATTTAATTGTCGGGTCCTCGCATATTTAGTGGAACTATTGTCATCCTATTTTGAAGCCCGTTCATCCATTTTCCATACTTTTCCATTTGTTCAAATTTATTTGGCGGATCATCATTTTGGTGGGTTGAAGAAATATTCATTTCGTAGTCGTTGTTTCCTGTGCCCATGCCCCTTTGCAATTAGCAGCTGGAAATTATATATAAGATCTTATTTCTATGCATGCAATTAGAAATTTCCCTATTCCATACTTAGCCACTTTGTTGGAATTCCACAAATATACAAACCAGCCGCTGAATTGTCCCATCTTGATCTCTTCCATTTTGCACATTTTGCACTCAAAAATTCTGAGACATGAAATTTGATTGTCCAACACTCAGTTGCTCTGACTATCCCCGTAACCCTTTTTTGAATCTTGTCTTACCGCTTTTCAGAGCTTATCATTCTTTTCTTACTCTCTGTCATCTCCATCACCTTCACACTTGTAAATAATAAAAGAAAATAAAGAGTTATATATATATATCTTGTTTCTAAATATGGAATTACTGGCATTTAATTCTAACAAGTCATCATGCAGAAACCGTATAGATTGTCATTGATGGGAGAAAGGCTTGAGGACATCTCGTATTGATGCACATTAAACCAAAATTTGTTGGGGGATTATATTATCCCTTCCGAGTGTTCATTTCAAAATCATGAAATCTCGTTCACACGGCATGGTCTTCACACGTTCATGAAACCTTCATTCCTTAATTTCTCTTCATCGTACCTGCCACGTTCGCATTTCTAAATATGCAATAAATAAACTTTAGTGCTAACAATTCATCATGCACCACCATTATAGATTGTCATTAATCAACGAAAGGCTCGAGGAGATTTCCCATTCATAAGCATTTAACCAAGATTTACCGAAAATTTACATTATCAGCTCTAACTGTTCATTTAAACCATCATCTACAACAAAGAAACCTTCTCATAAACCTATGGCATCATCTCAATAGTAGTTCTGTGGAGATATAGTAAACATCTTCGGGCGCGAGGACTAGAACTTCCACTGGTCCAGGGCATTTTCTTATTACTCAACCTCTGTCGCAGAGAACCAAGTAATTTGGACCTTTGGTATTGCTCATGCAGGTTATGTCCCTGAGTTTTTTGACTGTAAGGACCTGGTCTCTTGGTGCACCGATAAATATATTGCAGAGAAAAGAATTATTCCACTGCAGGACCGCTCTTCTATTTCTTTGTCACCTCAGGTCTTCTACCAGATGCTGAAATTGTCGGAGCCAACATTGATGTTCAAAGGAGAAGATTGCAAACAGTTCTTAGCAAAGCATAATAACGAATTGGACCTCTTGCCCCTTTTTCTAGAAAACCTGAATCTAGTTCCTGAATATATTACAATCATGCAGGTTATTTCATTTAGAAATCCATTTCGCGAAATTGCCTAGTTGTTTACAAGAATAACGGGACAGTAGTCCACAACTACTGTTTCCCGCATGGGTCTTTATATTTTGTATTTCACAATCAATGAACAAGCCATTTTTTATTGGGGCAGGTTAATTTCCCATGAAATCTCTTCCCAATTGTCAAGCTACAAAAGGGAAAAGAAATTTTATATGTCATCCTATTTAGTTTTTGCAATAGCACATTCATGTTGGTTTCTGCAACTGTCTCTATCCAAGAATGTCAAATGTGAATTCCACCTAGTAATGTTCTGGTACCAGGCCTTGTGGAAGCACAAGGCTTCCCACTATTTTTATGAGGTTTTTAATGGCTTCCTGTCTATTTTCAAAGTTTTTTTATTAGGAGAAGATGCTCCCTGCATATCTGAACAGGCAACTAGTTTTTTGGACAAGAAGGGGACACTCGAACATTTGGATAATTACACTGTCATAAGAATTTTTGGCTCCACGAAAAAGCCTGCTCTCCTTCCATGTCACATTACGGACATAATGTTTGTTACAGAAGTAGCACGTCAATACAGCTACCGGTTCCATCTGTTCCAAAGGAAGAAAAAAAACAATTCATTCCCTTGCCTTGGAAAATAATGGAGTTCATGTTGAAAAACGTCAACAAAATTGACGATTTCGTAGCACATTCTAGCATCTCCAACCTGAGATATGTTGAATACATAAGACGATTCGACCCCTATGATGCTTTTAGACAACATTTACAAACACTTGGCCTCGACGATTGTTTTGTAAATAAACACCTGCCCAAAAACAGAGATAGTGGTGACAACGGTCTTGCCTCTGATGTCGATGAGGTACAGATAGTGCAAAGCTATACTAAATTGTACACGCAACAGAGGAAAGGCCCCAGTGACAAGAGTGTTCAATCCGCAAATACCACTCCAAAAAGTACTACATCTCAGAGCATCGCTCCAACGGCCCATCATAGCAACAAAGAAACCCAGAGTTCTTGAAACGAAGGAGGAGATAACAATCCTCCTCACTCTAAAATTGATAGTTCTCACAAGTTTCCAGTAGAGAAGAAGAGAAAAAAAAATGTGGGGTAGGCAGAAGAGCCGAAAATTCAGAGTGAGAACATGGAACTTGACACTGATCTAGATACCATGATCCACTTCCTTGATCATCCTGCAGACTCCATCCACCATAGCCATCCAATGGACATATCCGTTACCGAAAATTTTGATGAAGATGAATCCTTCGTGTTCCAGAGCACTGTTTTTGATAGCCAAAACAAAAAATTGATAATTCAAAAAAAAAAATGTTAAAAATAAGAAAGGAAAATCTCATTCAGAGGTTGACGTTGCCAACATGCGGTCGTCCCAAATCTGTCAACTTCACACCAGGACCGGAGAAGCACTTCATGATTCCATTAGAGGCATCGAGATCGAGAATTCCATAATGAAGGACCGAATCAAGGAATTGGAAGATGCTTTCATTCCTATGCCATTGCTTGTTGATCCTTTGGAAATATCCATGCTTGGCACCCCTGCACCCAATGTAAAAGCATCCTCCACCCTGCTCACATCCTGTAAAGGATATGTGGAGAACAATATCAAAAAAGAGTGGAACTAGTTACTAAGGTGTGGAAAATATCACAAACCATCACTTCCCTTGGAACCAGGGCACATAGCTTGCTCGAGCTTTTGTAGGCCGAATTAAAAGATGAAGAAAAATTATTTTTAAAAACGATCATCCCTTTTGGCAAGATTGTCAACAATATGACAGAAACAAAAAGAAGACAAGAAGATCTTCCATCAAAAAAACACATCGGCCAATTGAATGCATGTTGGAAAGAAAAAGTAAAGAACTTGCATCTCATTGTTCAGTCATGTGAACAAGCCATATCGAAGAAAGATATATTATTCACAAAGTTGTCAAATATAGACTTAGCTGGGAAAACCTACGACTTCCAAGACCCCCACTTAATCGCAAACTCCTTGCCCTTAACCAGGAAAGATTTTGATAAATAGGTTGCTATGTTTAAGACCTTCTCTCTACAAAATTTTTACAACTTCCTTCAATTTTATCAAGCTCACGTCCACGACTGGCTAGTCAAATATACAATACATAACGAGGAAATTCATCAGGCTCTCTCTAATCTTTCTATTGACTTCCGGGAATTAGAAAACGATATTTTCAACATAAAAATTTGGAATGAGATCAACGCCACCCCGATGAGAGGCTACATTGAAGAATGGCTCAGACGGCAATTGAAACAAGCCACTGAAAAAAGGCAACAGGCAGTTGCCAGCATTCCAGCAGCCATGGAGGACATCCTTGAAACCACAGTCGTCGGCGACATCAATGAAACAACAACCGCAAGAAATTAGCCAAAGGGCTCATATGTACCCTCACTGTAAGTTTACTCATCACATCCTTCTTTGTTTATCAACCCAGTTATTCTAGTTTCTTAAATACAGATGTATAGGAAAACACTTATACCTTTCCATTTATTTTCTTTTGCAACTATTGCACTCTATCTTCTTTCCACAGCCCTGTTTCTTGTACATATTTTTCTAATGGTTTGTGGGAGCCCCAATCCTAGTCTACATGACAAACGCATTGAAATTCCGGTTTATATGTAACAGACTTTAACTTTTTTGTATATTTCAAAATTTCCGGCAATATATAACAAACTTTTATTTTTTGACAGATTTCAAATAAAAATGCATTCAAATTTTTATATGTTATAAACTCTATTCTTATCTTTCACCACTCTGTATGGAAAATGCATTTAATTTTTAATATGTTACAGACTTTTATTCTTATCTTTCACCGGTCTATATGGAAAATGCATTTACTCTTTTATATGTTACAGACTTTTCTTTTTTTATACATTTCAAAATAAATGGTGCTCAACAATGCAACCATCATTTACTTATACCCGGGGTTCACAAATGCATTTAAATTTTTTATATTTCTTATCTCCTATTAATTTTATGTCATCATATATTTTTATCTTTCACCAGTGCATATGGAAAATGCATTTAAATTTCTAAATTTATTCTTGCAATGTAAACAATTTTTTTACTTTGTTATATACTTTAAAAAAAAATAGGTCTATTATATACTTTCAAAAAATAGATGGTGCTCTGCCTGCCAATCCTCACTTACTTTTTTCCCCATCTTCCGTGATATACATGTTGCACACAACATTTCCGTGATTACATTTTGCACTGAACACTTCATTTCATTTACAATTCAACCCCATTTTTCACAATTTGCTTTCTAACCTCGTTGGCAGGGACTGCGCTGCCACACAACCTTGTTTATTTTGATCTTGTGAAATACTTGGATAACCTATTCATGAATTTTATACCTCAAAGGTGACTTTTATACTTGGTTTTCATTGGGAGATTCCACCTCATTCGATGAATTTGAATCACTATTTCACCATGCATATAAACTTTAAATTTTTAGTTTTTAATTATTTATCAAATTAAAATATTTGTGTAATTAGTTGTTAAGGGCTCAATTAATTTTAATTGAGCGATTCCACCTCACTCTATTGATTCAGATCAATGTTTCACTCCAGTGTGTAATTAAGTTTAATTTTTTAATTATTTATCCAATTCAAAAAAAAACAATGTTCCACTCCACTATGCAATTAAGTTTAAATTTTAATTATTTATCCAATTCAAAAAAAATGTGTTTAATTAGTTATTAACTATTTAATTAATTTTAATTTAATTTTTAACCAATTATATAGTGATGTTCAAAACTCTAATAGCAAATAGTTAATAGCTTTATTGAAAAATATTAAATGCATAACACAATCTTTATATAGCCTGAGTGGGCCTAATGGTTAAGAACATGTGTTTCCTCTTAAGAGGTCACAGGTTCAAATCCAGAGGGGGGTAGGGTATGTATACCTTCGTAGACTTTACCAGTCAAATCGTTGGGCGGAGGGGGGTCCCTTGTCCCACAAACAAGGGGGTCTCATACACCAATTTGGTGTGCTGGCTTGGCTGTGACCTTAAAAATAGATTATTATTATTATTATTATATTCAATAGGGTTGTTTTTATTAGCAAACTCTACATTTAAAAACATAAAAATAATCTAGTAGAGAGTCACCTAATCACTTAAAAAAAATCATTGCATAGGTGAAAGAATTGGGAAAGACTAATTGACCTAATAAACAAATAAACAAACAATATTTTCATCCCTATATGTGCTTGTGTGCCAAGGAGGACCGACCTCCTAAATCTTTAATTTTAATAAATAAATAAAAACAAAAAATCAATCTTTTTAAGATTTAAGATTATTCTACATTGATATTATCCAAATAAAAAATGTAACTTTTTAAAAATAAAATATAGTGAAAAAACAACTAAAAGGACCTCTATCTTGTGCAGACGATCCATCAAAATGATCCACACAAGGATTTCTAAATAAAATCGTACAAAATGACGCAATCGACATCTCCGTTGGGACAAACAACGACAACTTTATGATTTTTGTATGGATTTCCTTGCTAGCACTTCATACAAAAGCTTTAATTACGGGCTTGGTTTGGATGATTTCATGCAATTAAATCTTATGAATTACGACAAAGAGGATTAGTTTTCCATTCAGTCATTTTATTTGTATGTACAAATGTAGACTCTGCTACATCGCTTGGTACAAAATTCTTGGCCCCATGGTTTCTATTAGCTTACCACCAAACACGTCGTCTTCTTCTTCATAATTTCCAGTGGAATTGAATCATTATCATTAGGATTTAATGTATGTCCTCATTTCATAATTGTAACTTGCCCCATTAATACAAGATTTTTGTCTAACTCTTTTCCTTTGCCAAGCAGGGGATATTTCCTCAAAGCATGTTCTTTACCATGGTTGAATTTGTAGTTACTTCCTTTAACAATTTAGTTGATCGCACCCCTTTCAGCAACCTCAAACTGAGATTATTTTTGGGGTTTTGGATCCAAATGTCGTTTCTTCTCAGGGTTTTCACCCTTGACCTTGGCCTTCTAGGGAGAAGAACCATGGTCGTGACTCGATTTCTTTTTGGATTGTGGATGTTGAGGGAGCGGGGGGAATTCTTCCCGTAGTGGTGGACTTTCTCATGCAGATAAATGGAACCCATGAAATTAGCATTCTGATGGCCCTAGTGACGAGCCATATAATCCCACGTGGGCAAAAAATTGGTATCCATATCTATCCAGCTTTTCCAAACTAAAATAAGACCTCTGAATGCACACACTGGAATTATATTTATCAATAGAGCCTTAGGAAAATCTTGTGTAACTTCCTAGATTTCATTTGATGAAGCAAATTTCTTTATTAATTTCACCAATTATAGTAGGATTTATGTGAGGTGCACCTACAAAGGCAACGCCATATCAAACCCCAACAAAGCCTTAATGTCTAATGGTTTTTACGTTCATCAATTACCTTGTAATTCTAAACAAAAGCTTCTTAAAGAAAGAAAATACATGATCTAATCGAACCCCTACTATTTTAGATTTAGCATGCACAATTTTCCATAATTTTACCTCTCCAGATTTCAAGATCTCAAAAAATAAGTGTCGAAGACTATAGCATGACAATGCTTTCTAATCATTTTCACAGGATTTGAAAGGGAGATAAAATCTAAATTCCCAATTAAATAAACCTCTTTAGAATATGGTAGTAATCTCTGACAAGTTTTTATGTCTAGATTATTGCATCGTAAACCCTAATTGTATGGAAAAGAGCCTCAAATAGAATCAGATCTGGCCCAGTATGATTGCTAGTTCCAAATCCGCCATTCTCCATAAGAAGGTATTTATGAATAGCATAAATACGAAAGAAAAATTAAACAGGAAACTTATTCTGACACTCTAAACAATCAAATTAACTACTCAAGAATTCAAGGATATTCCATTCAAGGAATACTTGGACTAGATTTGAAATATATCAACAAACTTGACTTATTATTTGTTCCTAAATTTTTCTTGGGAAGGTCCATATTCCCCGAGGGTTAGAACCGTGATCTGATACCAAATGTAACACCTCACCATGAGATGAAACTAAATAATA
This sequence comes from Picea engelmannii, assembly GCA_009831015.1. Classification (NCBI taxonomy): domain Eukaryota; kingdom Viridiplantae; phylum Streptophyta; class Pinopsida; order Pinales; family Pinaceae; genus Picea; species Picea engelmannii. Next base: position 273,938 of record ML785946.1, read on the forward strand.
TTTGTTAATTTAAACACGTGCATCAAGGGTAAACAATTTTTTTTGCTTTCATAGATGGAATAACCTACAACATATTGATAAGTCTTTTACAATTTTTCCAATGCTAAATATTCCAAATATGAATCCAAATATACAAATCTAAACAAGAGGATGAGAGAAATAAGAAGTTAACTTTATGATTAAAATATTTAAAACGAAACATAACAAAATAAACCAAGCAAATACCTCCTCCCTGATATGTTGAAGATGACCATTTGCAATGTAATCCTACTAGTAGTAGGAAGATGCTTCCAAGCAATCTTTTTCCACTTTCCCAAAGTAAAACAATGGAACCATCCCAACCAACTAGGAGCCTACCCAGATTCCTAGTTCCAAGAAACCTTTTGGTTTCTTGGTCCTCTGTGCAAGGCACGTATGCTCTAAGAAGATTATCACAAAAAATTATCTTCCAAGAATTATCTAACCTCTCAACATACTCAAATATCTCAACCTCCTCCTCCTCCCCCCATTCATCACCACTTTCTCTTCCTATTTATCATGTTTCCATACTCAATTCCCCAAGTATTGTCAACCACCCTCATTATTAACCATCAACCTCACTTATCTATATTTTTGGGAAAAGTTAGAATAAACTAAAATATAAATGACTTACATAAAATAAAAATAAATAGAATGCAAAGTCTTTCTTCTCATGCTAGCTTATAAATGCAATTTGACAATTTTCCCTAAAATGTACATGAAAATCCACCATACTCATTTAGTTCATCATATCAATCATCAATCAAAGTATAATAAGGTATTTAATGCTACTAGATATTTTGTATGCAATATAATTTACTTAGTCATTAAACCATTCAATTAAATAGTTAATACTTTAGTTTAATAATTAATACATTAATTAATTGTACCAATGTACATGTGTAGAGTATGTGTGTAGCTAATGGACACATATCGTATGCATGTACTAACGATAACCAATCATTGCCTCTAGTGCGTAGTTCTTGTATGATCGCACCAAGGTATGTACCACAACAAATCAAGTAAATGCATCATTTAATAATCTTAACAAATAAAATTGTAATAACTCATTATCACACTTAAAATATCAAAAGGGAATCAAAATAGGGTTTTAAATATGGTAGGAACCAAGTGAGTAAACAATAGTGGCACATCTAATCCCCAATTAGTATTCTCAACTAGCATTGAATCATACTTCCTTCCTAACCTCCATCTTCCATCATATCCTTTCCTGTTGGACTAAGTTGGAATTCAACTATATTTACCTAACTCTAGATAGAACCCGTACGTGGAAGTGTCATACATCGCAATCAAGCTTCCCTAGCAAGCAACTAGAAGTTGCCATCACACATCTAGGGGAGTGTGACTTCACACAACCCTGCCATGACTCTAGGTTTCAGAGGATGAACGATGGGAACTACCTCCACCCCTCCTCATAGAACTAGGGTCAACACCCTACATCAAGCCATACTATGCAGCTATTGTTCTTAGATTCATGTCATCAAACAACCACTATGGGAAAGTTGTGTGTCTTGATAAAAACACACTTACCACATATCATAGCAATATTTTGAATCATAAATTAAATAACAAGTACAACTTATAGCATACACTATCTTCTTGATGTCTACAACATCCAAGTTACCTCAACACTAAAGTCATGTAGTTATCACATAGCTTATCAACTTGTAGGTTAGTTCACCAATAACTCATATCCATGCATACACATCACAATTTCATATAAGAAACCATATCTATATTGGTGTTCAATCAAGAAATGTATGCTTATTTTTATCATGTTGTGCATCTGTTATACATTCACAACATAACTTGAACATGTACCCTTGTCCCAAATTTCCACATTTAATTTTGCATGTTTGAACAATTCGTATAACTATTGTCATTATGAATATATAACAATAAAATAGCAAATTATACAACACATAAATATTTCTAGATATACACATGTCAAATGTCTATATCAGTCTAAATAAGTCCAAATAGTTACTAAGCAATGAATTAATAATATGGGTACAATCAAAGTTCTAACTGTCTAAGGTCAAACTATGGGGTGTTACAAAGGAAAGCTTAGGAAGCTCAAGCGACCATCATTTGATGGAGAGCATGGGAAGGGAGAAGATGTTGAATCCTGGTTGTTGGGAATGAGGAAATAATTTTATTTTCACAAATATTCATCAAATGTAGAAGCTAGAATTTCAATCTACCATCTTCAAGGAAAATAATCTATGTGGTGGGATCATCTCAAGCAGGTTAAGCACATTGATGCAAAGAGGATCTCATGGAGGAATTTCAAAGAGTATTTTCAGAAGAAATACTTGTTAGAACAATATTATGACAACAATATGCAAGAGTTCTTTGAACTCAAGCTTATAAGCATGACAATGGATGAGTATGAGAGAAGATTCCTTGAATTTTTTAGGTATGTTGGCTTCATAAAGGATGAGAAGGTAAAAATCCAAAGATTTTTTAGTGGACTACCTTCTTTTTACAGTGATAGAATTCATTTTGATGAGCCCAATATCTTGGAATAATCCATAAGAAAAGATAAGTATCTTTATGAACAAAGAAAAGGAAGACCATCTTTTCAAAAGGATTGGGATGACAAGAACAAAAACAAGATAGAGAAAAGAAAGAAAGGGTGTAAGCCACCATTTTTCAAAAATATTTCTTAAGGAAAACCAACACAAAGTGAGCCTAGGATCACAAAGTCTTTGGGGAAAAGGCCAAGACAATAGCCCATAAAATTTTGGGTATGTGAGCGAGACCATTTGTATAGAGGTTTTCCTCACAAAGGAGAAAGGATGGTGATTGTTCACACTATCTAGGAGGATGATACATTTGAGGACATGAGAAAAATCGTGCCAAGGATTTATGCAGCCTTGGAAAGTAGGCAAGAGAAATAACAATCTCCTATGATTGAAGTAGAAGGTAAGATAGGTAATCAACCCATATCAATTTTAATTGATTATGGAGCTAGCCATATTTACATAGGTCCTAATATTTTTTATATATTTCATTTGCAAAGAATCAAACAAGGGAAATATTGGTTGGTTCAGCAAGCCATGGGAGCTAAGAGAATGATCAATGAGTTATTTAAGGATCGTCTTATGGACATGAATGGACTCAGCAAAAAGGAAGATTTGAATACCATAACTTTGGGTTCATATATCTACTTAATTGGTATGGATTGGTTGGACAAGCATCATGTTGTCCTAGATTGATACAACAAGGAATTAACTTGTCTTGATGAGGAAGGACATTAAACAAAATTTAAGGGGATTCCAAGTCTTCTATCTATCATAGAAATTGTGTCCATGCAGTTGAAGAAGAGTTTCAAGAAAGGATGCCAGACTTGTGCAACCCATATGGAGGACCAAAATTCCAAGTGTTGAAGACCATATAGTCTTAAATTATTTTGACGATGTAATTGGGGAGATACTAGGGTTTCCACCAAAGAGAGACATTTATTTCTCCATTGTTTTGGCACTAGGAGTTTTCCCAGTGTCCAATAATTTTTATAGGACGAGAACACCAGAGTTGAAGGAATTACAGATGTGGCTAAAGAAATTTTGAAGAAGGGGTATATCCATCTAATTTTTTCACCTTAGGGTGCCCCAACGGTCTTTGTGAAGAAGACAGATGTAACCTTAAGGATATGCATTTATTTTAGACAGATGTAACCTTAAGGATATGCATTTATTTTAGACAGATGAATAAGGTTACCATAAAGAAAAAATATCATTTTCTAAGGATTGGTGATCTATTTGATCAACTGAAATGTGCAAGGATATTTTCTAAGACTGAATTGAGGTCGAGCTATCATCATAAGAGAATCAAAGAGGAAGATATCGGGAAGACAACATTCAAGATAATATATGGACATTATCAGTTTACAGTGGTGCCATTTTTGTTATCAAATGCACCAATTGTCTTCATGTGTCTGATGAATGGAGTGTTCAAAGAGTATCTAGACAAGTTTGTCAATATTTTCTTGGATGATATACCCATCTACTCAAATACATAGGAGGAGAATGAGCAATAATTAAGGATGGTGCTACAGGTATTGAGGGAGCATCAGTTGTATGCCAAGTTAATAAAGTGCACTGTCTATCAAAGGAAGATCCATTATTTGGGCCACATCATCTTAGAGGAGGGGATAACGGTTGATCATAAGAAGATAGAATCCATTAGAGGATGGCCAACACCAAAGAATGTTACTCATTCATGGGACTTGTAGGTTATTATAGAAGATTTATTGAAGGCTTTTCAAAGATTTCACACCCAATTACTTCCTTGCAAAAGAAGGGTGTGAAGTTTGCAGGTACCCTCGAATGTGAAGAAATATTTCATCACTTGAATAATTTACTAACAAGTGCACCAATATTGAAGATTGTTGATCTAGAGGAGAATTTTATTGTGTGCACTAATGCATGCAAGGAAGGGCTCGATGGAGTCCTTACACAAAATGGGCATGTGGTATGTTATGAGTCAAGGAAGTTGAAATAACATGAGAGGAACTATGTCATACATGACTTAGGGTTGGTAGCCATAGTTCACACCTTAAATATGTTGAGTGGAGGCATTATCTTATGGGCAAAACATTTGAGTTGAGGACAAACCTAGTGGTATGACATATTTTTTTGGACAACCAATATTGAATGTGAGACAAGTTAGATGGTTGGAATTCCTTACTGAATATGACTTTGATAAAGATAATATCAAAGGAAAGAAAAATAAAGTGGTTGATGCACTCAAAAGGAGAGTGCATGAGATGCATGATACAACCATTAGCATGTATAGGTCTAATATAAAAGGCATAATTTTAGAAGCTCCAAATTTAGATCAACAATTTTGCAAGTAAAAGAAGTATTACAACAATGTATTTTTCAACTGAAATTTAAATATTATGAGATGAAAGAGGATGGAGGCCTCATGTATAGGGGCAAGGTATATGTGCCAAAATACAAAGAGCTAAAAAGTATAGTGTCGAGATAAATTCACAATGTGCCTTGTGTTGGTCACCCAAGATATCGAAAAATAATTGCAGTTGTAAGGGGCCAATACTTTTGGTTAGGAATGAAGAAAGAGGTGGTCGATTATATAGCCAGATGCCAAAGTGACAAAGGGTAAAGGATGAGAATAGACATCCAACTGGATTGTTACAACCATTGCTCATTCCTAAGTGGAAATGGGAAGTTACAATTGATTTCATTACTAAACTGCCCAAGATTGTAAAACAACATGACTCCATCATGGTAGCAATGGATACATTAACTAAGGCTTACTATTTTATTCTAATGAAGCTAACTCACAAGGCAACCAACGTTGCATAAATTTACATGAAGGAAATTGTCAGGCTACATAGTGTGACCAAAGCAATTGTTTCTAACATAGATCCCAAGTTCACATCAAATTTTTGGAAAGGGTTGTTTAAGGGATTTGAGACTAATTTAAATTTAAATACAACATATCACCTAGAGTCACATGGGAAAACCAAGAGGACTAATCGGATAATTGAAGATATGGTGAGAATGTATGCAATGGATGAGCCTTCCAAGTGGGAAGACTGCCTTAATCTAATTGAATTTGCTTATAATAATGGGTATCAAGCATCATCGAAGATGAGCCCGTTTGAAGCCTTGTATGGTAGAAATTGAAACACGCCAGTGAGCTTGGATAACCCAACAAATATAGCAGTTGTTGGGCCATAATTGCTATGGGAAATGGAATAACAGATGGTAAAGATCGGGTATAAGTTAAAGGTTCCACATGGAAGGAAAAATAGTTATGTAGATAGAAACAAGGCACACAGAGAATTCAAAGTGGGAGAGCATGATTTTTTAAAAGTAAAAGATAAAAAGAGCTCACTAAGATTGGGAAGTTTCCCAAAGTTGGTAACGAGATACTATGGGTACTATGGGTCGTTTGAATTTTTAGAGAAGATAGGCCCATTTTCATACATGCTTTCATCACCTGCATCCATGGGAATTCATAATGTGTTTCATGTGTCCTTATTGAAGAAATATGTGTCTAATCCTAACCACGTGATTGATTAGACTGTGATCCAAGTGGAGCGCAAATGGGAATTTTAGGTGGAGCTATTGTGCATCTTGGACCGAAAAATCAAAGTGCTCAAGAACAAAGGCATCATCATGGTAAAGTCCCAGTGGATCTACTATAGTCTTGAAGATGCTACATAGGATCACAAGGAGACCATGCAGGAGAAATACCTGTAATTTTTTGCAAATTTTGAAGAAAACTGAATGTATATTTGTATATAAGTGTGTAAGGCTCCATTTTGATAGTTGGAATTCTTGGAGCCGCAAATTGGAGAATTTATGTTTGACTTGTGATGGAACTTTGGAAAGGGAGTGGTACATCCTAAGGGACTGTGATGCAGATAAGGGGGTACACTTCCTTGGGTTGTGCAAGTTGAGGGGAATGAGATATTGTTGGTTGAAATTGTTGCAAGAGTTGTGAACTTGCAAAAACTATCAAGTATTATGATGCAAAACTCTATACATGTATGTCAATATGGTGATGTGCACCAAGGATGGTGCAAAATTGTAAGGGGAGAGGGATGCAATTGTATCTGTGTTTTTAATCCCCGATTTAGTGATGTATAATATAAATAGGATATATGGCCATGGGCCAAGCAATGTAATATGCAAACATTGTATATCAAAATAATAAAATAAAATGTATCGTCGATTGTAGAGAGACACAGAAAGAGTCATGGGGGATAAGTTTCCACAAGAGAGGCGGGAGTTCCAAAGGGGGGGATTATTCAAGTCTATCAATCACATGCCACTTCTAAAATTAGTATTTTATATGAACCTTCTATTTTCCTTTTGAGTGTATCAAATCCCCAATCATTGAATACATGTAATAGGGTTGGGTGATAAGTCACTTCACATAGTTATTGAAAGCATGGGGATGAGTACAGTCAACATTGGGGAATGTGATAGTCAACATGCATGGGTAAAAAGGAAAATTTGAATGGATATGATAGTGAGTTTTTACAACCATTTTTTGGGAGCAGCAAGAGGGTGCAGAGTGATAAAACTAGAAGGAAGCCATAACCTGTTTTGTGGGTAGCTTGATGAAGTTGTAATTGCATGAAGAAGCATGTTGTTAGGCCTGTAGAGTGAGATTAATATACAGAGAAAATGATTTGATGCTGAGAGTTTCATGTTGTAGCTATAAGTTCATGGAGTCCCCAACAAGAGAGATTCCTAGCCAGCTTGTGTTGGAGCCTTGAAAGGAAGTGCGGATAGCCTGAGAGATTATGTAGTAAAGAAGGGGATCCCATTCCTTGGGTTGTGTAGGTTGAGGGGAAGAGAGATGGTGGATTGGGATGGTTGTAGGCAGCTAGATTATTGTGAGTGGACAATAGACACCCTTAGGAGGCACCCTCATTTGTAGAATTGTAGCCCCAACTTAGGGTGTTTTCTACCGATATCTGGAGCAACAAATATACAATTGGGTGGAACATATGTCCTATGGAACTAGTTACACATTTGATTAAAACAACAAATGTTTTATCTATCTTCGATATTTTTATTTATGGGTTTGAATTGTTGTTCATAAACTTTATGTTATTGAGTAGTTGTATGTTGTTGTGTGTATGTTTAATTAGTTGTACTCATGTTTTGTGAAATTGTTGTTAGATGCATGTATGTTTTATCATGCTGTATGAATTTTAATTTAATGGTATGTTTTATCATGCGGGGGGTGCTACATCAATTGACAAAACTCGACTAATTGTTTTCTCAGACACACCCAATGTATATAATATATTCATGATCTCATCTAGCATGTAAAATGAATATTTCACAATAGATTCATTCAATTCACCTCTTCCTTGTAGTCACTCACCCTCCAAGCTCAGGCATCCCCTTCTTTGCTAAACATTCCCTTGGGAAATCCATCATTTTCCAAGGCTTTCTTGTACAAGAAGAGTGCAAAACTTATACAACCTTACTACCAGGGTGTCCCATTAGTTTTCTCTAACATAACATAACAAAACTTATGGTGATCAACACATATCATATAGATTCCAATGTCACTACAATAACATCCTCTTTGTTCTTTTCAGATTCAATGCCGATCATCTATCCTTACTAGATAGATCCATCATCTCACTTGTATCATATACATATAACCATGAGATATCATCATATTACTTTTAGTCAAATTTTATTTTTACAAATATGTTTCATACATAAATTAGATTTTACAAATATGAGATCCTTCTCATATTGTTTGGCCTTTACATATGGTAGCATTTATTCATCATTATGGACTTACACTCATTGTCATATCCAAGACATTTCTACCTACAATCTAAAATTTTCAGTCAACCAAACAAACTATAAGTATCCATGCATATAATTCTTTCATTGCAAGGTTTACAACGACCCATGAAATGATCTCAGAATTATAACACATTAATAATTCAATCACTTTTAGTTGTTAATCATATTAAATGAAATGAAATTATCATTCATTATATATGCATTACTTAGCACACTAAGCATTACATAACTAAATGATATATTTCTGCTAGTAGGCTATTGTATGAAAATGGGAGAATTATTCCCATGCAGATGAAATAGGAAGGGCAACCTCAATTGGGGCCAATGACTGGAACCTCGGGCACACTTAAAATGGTTTTTTCCAACAGAACCGTGAAGGGATATATTGTAGTTATGTTTAACATTATGAAGTCTTCCATTGCATGTATGTAGACATTTAAACTTGTACATTTTGAGGACATGCACAATATTCCTATTAACTAACTTTGTTTATCCATCAATCTAGGGGTTGAGGGAAGTTGATTTGGTCAGCTTGATGTCCATCATTGACCAAAGGTTATACCAAAAAGTAATAATGAACTTGATGTCTCTATCAACTTCGTAGGGCCCCAACTTTCACATATGAACTATGTTCAAGGAATTTCTTGGACTATTATAAATCTTATTTCAACAACCATGTGTTTAGCTAGTGGGATCCTTCCTAAGGGTGTAATTGGGACCAAAGGGCCCATTAGGGTTAATAAAAGTGCAGGTATGGTGGCTATTTAATAATACCCACTAGGTAGTTAGTATTAAATAAATGTAATATGGCCTCATTAAAGAAGGCCCACTAGATAGTTAGCATTTGGTTATGATTAGGGTTTTTTAATTAGCTAGTTATAAATAAGGATGGAATCCTCCTTATGAATCATGTACTAGAGTGTAGCACATTAGGATGTTTCCCCCTTGAAGAGGAAAGTGAAGAAGAGTTAATCCTTCCATAAAAGGATCATTATGTGGTGTTACCCTATCTCAAGGGTTTTGATATTGAACAGAGCGTTGAGAATTTATGATATATTGTTTTTAATAATATGAATGGTTAAAGATCATAACAAGTTGTACCAAAGTTGTTTCTTGGGAAAAAAGAAGAAGAGAGAATTTACATATTTTTTATTATTTTTGTAGATTTTCAAGAGGAAAAAACATTAGGGGAAATTTGAGGTCTAAAATGGGCCTCCTGAGAAAAATAATAATTAAAATAATAAAATAAGAGATGAATTTTCAAAGGTAAAGAAAGAAAACTATTTTTTTTATCGTATTTTTGACTTATCTCCTTATAGATTTACTCAAATTTCAAGCATAATCACTCATTGGATGTGGAATTTAATTTCACTATGTATTTTCAATTTATCTCACTATGGGTCTATCAAAAGTATGCAGAGTGAGTACTCGCTGGACGAAAAATTTAATTATGCATGCAACAAGTACCTACACTTGAAATTTAGGTAAACTTATAAGGAGATAAGTCGAAATGATAAATGACCAAAATTGATAAATTTTAAGTGAGCTAACCAAAAAATACCAAGATAAATGACCACTTTGGTCACAGGATAAGAACTAAACTAAAAAAGACCAAGATAAATGACCAAATTTGGTCACAGGATACAACTAGACTAAAAATGACCACATAATAATTGGTCATTTATTTGGTCATTTTTAGTTGTGTCACTCCGAAAATGGAAAATTACAATTTTGACAAAGAATTTGTACAATTTACTAAATTCTAACACTGCAGATGGATTCAGAAACCTCGGGTCTCTGAATCCATCTGCAATGTTAGAATTTAGTAAATTGTAGACCCCCTCGTGTTTCACAGCTTAGCAATTGACACCAAATTAGTTATCATGACGATGTCCTAGCTGCGAGCTAATTGTAATATGCAAGAGATGTATGTCGAGTTGTAGCAATTCACAAGCACTATAGGTTGGATTAAAAACATGGCATTGTAATGTTGCAAAAACGTCATGGGGATCAAAATCAAGACCAATTGCATGTAGATATGGGTCATTAACCGAAATTCCAAACCATGACATTTAACAAGGAACTCATGTCATTGGTAAAAATACAATCCATGAAGTTGTAATGATGCATGAGCATTGCACATGATTGAACTCAAAATTCCAAATCCTTATAGATATGGGTGCTTCACCAAATTTCCAAATTGAGACATTCGAAAATGCACTTATTCCATTGGTAGACATTCAACCCATTGTAGTTGAGAATGGAAATTAAATTGGGATCGTCTTCTTCTTTTTTTCGAAGGTGACAAATTAACCTATCACAACTCAATCCAATTAGGACAACCATCATTTGTTGTTATTAATTTCCAAAATGTGCACTGACTCATTATCGTTATTCAAGGAAAACTATGCCACCTAAAATGACCAGCTCGTGGTCTGTAAGGGGGTAGACTTCATGTCAGATACCTTTGGTTCTTGGGTCATTAACTTGTTTCCATGGAAAATTTTGGGGACGAAATTAAGTGTTGTTGTTAATGGAGCAATCAGTTTTGTTGTTAATGTGTAGTAGGCTAAAGTAATTGTTAAATTTGTTGCAGGATTCCATCCAGTAGCAGGTGGCTAGTGAGGGAAGCTTCCAGGGTGGGTTGACCTAACAACGACCAACATTGCAACCACATATGGTAATGACTCTGTCAAATCTTAAGCTGAGTACTACGACATCGGTAACTATTTTATGACTGACAAAATAATTAGACTCGGATGAATTTTGCAGGGCCCTAGAGGGGAGAGAGTGGGGTGAATTACCACTCCTGAGGGACATCAGGTTTATTAACCTATAAAAATCAAAGGTGTCCCGAGAAGATATGGATAAAGGGGTCATCATTGAATAAGTCCCAGTGGAGACACTACCACTGCTATGGAAATCACATGGCTAGACCTGAATCCCCAGTTCAGGTGGGAAGCAGATGACATATACAATTAACATGATAGAATTGATTGAGGAGCAGGAAAAGGAATTGTTCAGGACCATGGGGGAAAAGCATGGCTAGAAGGGTGGTTTGGAGGATAGTAGTATGCATTTAGTGTCCATCTCCTTGATGATGGTGTCCACAACCTTGGCCCTGGTCGTGCCCATCTCGTAGCCACAACCTATGACATTATGCATGTTAGAGGCTTCGGGTCTAAGTTTGATCTCTATACGAATTCCAAATAGCAGACAAATCAATTGGTCTAAGAGAGAGGAGTCTTACCTGGGATCCTGGGGGGAGCCTTAACAATAAAATTAATTGACGAAGGAGAGTTGGTCGAGACAGAGCACACTCTAAACCTCTGAAAGATTGATATTCCCTCCTTGTTGAAGCTCATTATAGAGTCATTGATAGATATGGGGGACATGTACCAGATCCAATAATATTTCTTCAAGGCATTGAAAATTCAATTCATGTAGTTGAAGGAATAGGTGGATGGTTTGGAAGTAGAAAAAACCCCTCAGGGTTCAAGTGGAGTGGGCACAGATAGTGCAAGAATAGTGGAGGAAGGATTCAAGGAGGCTGAAGATATCATTGCAAGACTGGATTGGATGAGAAACAAAGCAAAGGAGACATAGGAAAGAGATTCAGAGGTGCATGCACAAGTTGCACGGGCCCATGAGGAACTATCAACCTACTTCACAAAAGTGATTCCTCACCACCTGGAAGTATTGGTGCCCACACAACAGGAATGTAACATTATAACTAAGGTTACGTAGACTATTTGTGGAATCATAGAAAGCAAAAAAAGTATACTAGAGTCGTTATACAATGCAGAAGCCAGAAGGGAAGAGGAAAAATGACAAGAAGTGGCTAGGAAAGTATCTGTGGAGGTAGAGAGTTGTAGGAAATGGAGAGAGTTTATAATCAATCCTTCACTCAAGGAAGCCACTTAGAAGATCAAAATATTAGAATGGTTGCACCTGATGTGTCAGACACTTTAGGCTAAGTTTAAGAGAGAAAGTGAGTTGGTATCTAGATGAGAGTAGTGAGTACAACAAGATATTTTCCAAGTGTAGACACACTATGAGGAATCTTATGCGGTGGCCACACAAATGGGTTCTGAGGAAAAGATGGAAGAAGCACAGACACTTGGACTACGATAGGATGCCTTGGAATATGAACAAAAGAAAATCAAGAATATAGTTAGGGAGATGGCATACCAAGAATAGACATTATCCATGGCAGTCAGGAAGATGAAAGTTGATGGTTACAAGGGACTTAAAGTGGTAGCTAAAACTACACAAGTAAATAAGAAACAACAACACATGCCAAGAAAATCAACAAAGTTGTAGTAGGATGGACATTGATCAAGGAAAACTTTAGTTGGTTCAAGGATGCAATAGTGTGTGCATTCCTTGTGGTGGAGTCTATCTTCAAACATTACGACACCTGGACCAACTTGGGATGAGTTAGAAGGTGTGGTCGGGGAGTTGTTATGCCCAATTTTGTCTAAGTGTTAGGGTAGATATCAGTACAATAGATGATGGACCACACAACACAAGAATCCGTAGAAGCCCGAGTATGTAGATCCATATATGTATGAGTACAAAACATCTGGTGAGTCATCCTAGATATTCTCTATGCATGAGCTAAGATGACCCTCTGTGCACAAGCTATAATGGCATAGAGCATGGTGTACAAGTGTGTTATAGCTGGTGGATTCCCTAAGTAGATTCTAGAATCTTCTGTAACCACTTATTAAGCCTATCAATATGTAAATTTTGTTTTGTTAATAGATTCCAATCAGTTAGTAGGGAGAGAGTTGATATAGATCTTTGTGGTATGTTGTAATGTGATGTATGATAATACAATGGAAGATCGTTCTACTTACTTCTATGTGCTTGTGATGTATATGGATGACGTGTTTATAATTATCTTTGATTTGTATGCATTTAGTTCTATTAATCTAGATGAATGTGATTAAAGGGATCTTAATGGAAATGAACACCCCCACTACATTCTTAACGCTCTTCACATGAATTACACAAAAACTATAATACATGCCTTGAGTGAGACCTTGTTTTTCTTGAAGGTTGAATATGTCGACATAGTAGACTACATCAGACCTTTGTTGGACACTTTCCACAGACCCCAGGTTTGTCATAGATCTAACAATCCCCATGTCCACTTTATATAGGTTAATAGTCGAACCCTAATCTAGAAGTAGTTTTCATATGAACTCTCCTCATGTATTAATGAGAGTTCACAAGTTTAGTGGGAATTATGGAAGACTATGTGATTGGTATTTATGAACACAGGGTTTAAAATAGGTCCACACCTACCCACTACACTACCTAAACAAACACGCACATATTTATAAGATGCATACTAGCCATCTTTTGAATTTCAAAAGGTAGAGCTTCCTCAAACATGTAGAGAAACCCATATTGGAGTAGTAATCCTTGTTCTCACCTTCTTCTTCATGAGCTTGGCCTTGCAGCTACTGAAATATATCCTTGAAGTCCTCATCTTCCATGTATTCTTATTTATATGCATCGTGGGTGAGAGGATCCATGTGAAAAAGAGTACTCAAAGATATTACCATTTTGTGCTAGTGGTCAATGACAACATGTCTACCAACTTGTTAGTAGTAATTTTTTTATACTTGATTAGGAGATGAAATTGTTGCAAAAATCCCATCCATTTGTAGTGTCTTTCTTGTTGAAGTTTACTCTAGGCTTTGTGTAGGGGGGTGGAATGGTGATTGGGAGAAAAATAATAAGATCAGGGCCCCTGAACAGGAATAGGAGGCACTCTGCCTCTCATGTGTAGAGGAACGTAAGTGTTGTGGGATTGAAACTGTAATGCAGGGGTCATGTTCTCCACCGATGCTACAACTTTCACCGCCATGATGTCATTCTAAGATTCGATTCCAAAACCCCTGAAACCCTTTCTTGATACTCACTGGTGTTTTTCTACAAAGTTCCTTCCTCCTAGTTGCCCAATTGGGATCTGAAAATCCAACGTATCCGTCGACCCCTGAGACTCCAACTGAAATCTTTGCTTGAAAATCAAATCCTCCTCCTTCAAACAAAAAGAATGGTCATCTTCCTATAGGACTCTTTCATATGTATGTGTGTATCAGATTGATCAGAAGAAAGAGTGTGTTTGCGTATGTAATGTATATATGTGTTTTTCTCTGTGCAATATGCCATAGCCTATCTGAAAGGAGAAGAATAATATGGTGAAAAAATAACTATGAATGTTTGGGCTCCCCACATAAGCTTCAAACAAATTTAGTATGTCTCAAATGTGGGTTCTCTCTGTATTGAAGAAAATAGGAGATAAGATTTATCCTGACAGCAAAGGAGATGTGACAGTGGAGGAGGAGATAAGATTGATCCTGACAACAAAGGAGATGTGACAGTGGAGGAGGAGATAAGATTGATCCTGACAGCAAAGGAGGAGATAAGGTTAAGGACAAATAGATGGAAAAACAACATAGAGGAGATAGGCACAGGTGGATAGTGTCTTTAATATGTAGAAATGAGTCAGCTACACTCAACCTCCATGTTCAACCGCTAGTATCTTTGCGTGGGAGATGTATTGCCATAGCAATAAAATCATAGAAACCTCAATAATAAATGTGTGCCTAAAATTGTTGAAAATCGGAGGGAGAGTCAATCAATCGTGTAGCTCGGGACAGACCGTAAAATAACAAGAGCTCATGCTATTGGATAAAAAATACGCCATTAGATTCCATAGCTTATACGGTAAGATTTATGTAGTATACCTAGGGAGGTACCCAATGAGAATGTGGTTATGTATTATTAGTGGAAGTCATTTAATATATGAAAATGTGGTCATTCAATGTAAGGTGGACTAGGTCCACTATATTAATAAAGACTCAATATGGTAGTTAGATGTAATAAATGTGAGAAAACTCTCTAGAAGGTTCCTAGGAGATAGAGATAGGTATATAAAGAAGTGTAAGCAATGTAATGAAACATAGTGAAGAATATTGTGAATGTATCAAGAATTGCTTGAGTGTTATCCTTCCTTAAGGATTAATATATGGTGTTACCCTACCTCAAGGGTTTTGACTATTTCTTGTGTTCAATATTTTGGTAAATGGTTTGAGTTTTTCTTGATGATATTCTAGGTTTATTTTAAGATTTATCTTCACATCTATTCAAGTCTTTGAAACTTAACAATTTCATTAACAATAACACGGTTTCTTCCAATTTTACAGTATGTAAATTTAGTGAGTTGTCATTGTTCATTAAAGAGGACAAGTGGTTGATTGTTAATGGTCCTAGAGAGATGACGTCGTCCCCTAAAATAACACCTTCGGTATAATTAACCCCTTGAGCTATTTAATTCCTCTATATTATTGAGTCATACAATTTTATTTTTTTCCCCTTTTGATAAATAATAAAACATTATTATTTTTATTTTTTCTTAAAAAAAATTAAAAAATAATTTATTAATTAACTATTTTTAAATAATAATAATAAAATATTTATTAATAAATAATAAAACATTATTAATTTTTTTCCAATATTTTTTTTTATTAATTAACTATTTTTAAATAATAATAATAAAATATTTGTTAATCCCTCTCTCAAACCCTTTCAACCCTGGAAACCATTGCGAGGTGTGGCCCACTGCTCATTCTAAACGGGACAGAAGGGATTCTTTCACTAGCCTCTCTCTCTCCCACTGACTATAGAAAGGTCGGGTGAGCGTAATCATTGCCTTTCCATCCATACTGGTGAGCGTAACCTCTGCACTGTGAGATAGATCCATAATCTAAAAGGCGGGGTGAGCATAACCTCTGGGCTGCGAGATAAATCAATCGATGTTAA
>ML785946.1:290233-310047 GCA_009831015.1 Picea engelmannii
TATAACTATTGTCATTATGAATATATAACAATAAAATAGCAAATTATACAACACATAAATATTTCTAGATATACACATGTCAAATGTCTATATCAGTCTAAATAAGTCCAAATAGTTACTAAGCAATGAATTAATAATATGGGTACAATCAAAGTTCTAACTGTCTAAGGTCAAACTATGGGGTGTTACAAAGGAAAGCTTAGGAAGCTCAAGCGACCATCATTTGATGGAGAGCATGGGAAGGGAGAAGATGTTGAATCCTGGTTGTTGGGAATGAGGAAATAATTTTATTTTCACAAATATTCATCAAATGTAGAAGCTAGAATTTCAATCTACCATCTTCAAGGAAAATAATCTATGTGGTGGGATCATCTCAAGCAGGTTAAGCACATTGATGCAAAGAGGATCTCATGGAGGAATTTCAAAGAGTATTTTCAGAAGAAATACTTGTTAGAACAATATTATGACAACAATATGCAAGAGTTCTTTGAACTCAAGCTTATAAGCATGACAATGGATGAGTATGAGAGAAGATTCCTTGAATTTTTTAGGTATGTTGGCTTCATAAAGGATGAGAAGGTAAAAATCCAAAGATTTTTTAGTGGACTACCTTCTTTTTACAGTGATAGAATTCATTTTGATGAGCCCAATATCTTGGAATAATCCATAAGAAAAGATAAGTATCTTTATGAACAAAGAAAAGGAAGACCATCTTTTCAAAAGGATTGGGATGACAAGAACAAAAACAAGATAGAGAAAAGAAAGAAAGGGTGTAAGCCACCATTTTTCAAAAATATTTCTTAAGGAAAACCAACACAAAGTGAGCCTAGGATCACAAAGTCTTTGGGGAAAAGGCCAAGACAATAGCCCATAAAATTTTGGGTATGTGAGCGAGACCATTTGTATAGAGGTTTTCCTCACAAAGGAGAAAGGATGGTGATTGTTCACACTATCTAGGAGGATGATACATTTGAGGACATGAGAAAAATCGTGCCAAGGATTTATGCAGCCTTGGAAAGTAGGCAAGAGAAATAACAATCTCCTATGATTGAAGTAGAAGGTAAGATAGGTAATCAACCCATATCAATTTTAATTGATTATGGAGCTAGCCATATTTACATAGGTCCTAATATTTTTTATATATTTCATTTGCAAAGAATCAAACAAGGGAAATATTGGTTGGTTCAGCAAGCCATGGGAGCTAAGAGAATGATCAATGAGTTATTTAAGGATCGTCTTATGGACATGAATGGACTCAGCAAAAAGGAAGATTTGAATACCATAACTTTGGGTTCATATATCTACTTAATTGGTATGGATTGGTTGGACAAGCATCATGTTGTCCTAGATTGATACAACAAGGAATTAACTTGTCTTGATGAGGAAGGACATTAAACAAAATTTAAGGGGATTCCAAGTCTTCTATCTATCATAGAAATTGTGTCCATGCAGTTGAAGAAGAGTTTCAAGAAAGGATGCCAGACTTGTGCAACCCATATGGAGGACCAAAATTCCAAGTGTTGAAGACCATATAGTCTTAAATTATTTTGACGATGTAATTGGGGAGATACTAGGGTTTCCACCAAAGAGAGACATTTATTTCTCCATTGTTTTGGCACTAGGAGTTTTCCCAGTGTCCAATAATTTTTATAGGACGAGAACACCAGAGTTGAAGGAATTACAGATGTGGCTAAAGAAATTTTGAAGAAGGGGTATATCCATCTAATTTTTTCACCTTAGGGTGCCCCAACGGTCTTTGTGAAGAAGACAGATGTAACCTTAAGGATATGCATTTATTTTAGACAGATGTAACCTTAAGGATATGCATTTATTTTAGACAGATGAATAAGGTTACCATAAAGAAAAAATATCATTTTCTAAGGATTGGTGATCTATTTGATCAACTGAAATGTGCAAGGATATTTTCTAAGACTGAATTGAGGTCGAGCTATCATCATAAGAGAATCAAAGAGGAAGATATCGGGAAGACAACATTCAAGATAATATATGGACATTATCAGTTTACAGTGGTGCCATTTTTGTTATCAAATGCACCAATTGTCTTCATGTGTCTGATGAATGGAGTGTTCAAAGAGTATCTAGACAAGTTTGTCAATATTTTCTTGGATGATATACCCATCTACTCAAATACATAGGAGGAGAATGAGCAATAATTAAGGATGGTGCTACAGGTATTGAGGGAGCATCAGTTGTATGCCAAGTTAATAAAGTGCACTGTCTATCAAAGGAAGATCCATTATTTGGGCCACATCATCTTAGAGGAGGGGATAACGGTTGATCATAAGAAGATAGAATCCATTAGAGGATGGCCAACACCAAAGAATGTTACTCATTCATGGGACTTGTAGGTTATTATAGAAGATTTATTGAAGGCTTTTCAAAGATTTCACACCCAATTACTTCCTTGCAAAAGAAGGGTGTGAAGTTTGCAGGTACCCTCGAATGTGAAGAAATATTTCATCACTTGAATAATTTACTAACAAGTGCACCAATATTGAAGATTGTTGATCTAGAGGAGAATTTTATTGTGTGCACTAATGCATGCAAGGAAGGGCTCGATGGAGTCCTTACACAAAATGGGCATGTGGTATGTTATGAGTCAAGGAAGTTGAAATAACATGAGAGGAACTATGTCATACATGACTTAGGGTTGGTAGCCATAGTTCACACCTTAAATATGTTGAGTGGAGGCATTATCTTATGGGCAAAACATTTGAGTTGAGGACAAACCTAGTGGTATGACATATTTTTTTGGACAACCAATATTGAATGTGAGACAAGTTAGATGGTTGGAATTCCTTACTGAATATGACTTTGATAAAGATAATATCAAAGGAAAGAAAAATAAAGTGGTTGATGCACTCAAAAGGAGAGTGCATGAGATGCATGATACAACCATTAGCATGTATAGGTCTAATATAAAAGGCATAATTTTAGAAGCTCCAAATTTAGATCAACAATTTTGCAAGTAAAAGAAGTATTACAACAATGTATTTTTCAACTGAAATTTAAATATTATGAGATGAAAGAGGATGGAGGCCTCATGTATAGGGGCAAGGTATATGTGCCAAAATACAAAGAGCTAAAAAGTATAGTGTCGAGATAAATTCACAATGTGCCTTGTGTTGGTCACCCAAGATATCGAAAAATAATTGCAGTTGTAAGGGGCCAATACTTTTGGTTAGGAATGAAGAAAGAGGTGGTCGATTATATAGCCAGATGCCAAAGTGACAAAGGGTAAAGGATGAGAATAGACATCCAACTGGATTGTTACAACCATTGCTCATTCCTAAGTGGAAATGGGAAGTTACAATTGATTTCATTACTAAACTGCCCAAGATTGTAAAACAACATGACTCCATCATGGTAGCAATGGATACATTAACTAAGGCTTACTATTTTATTCTAATGAAGCTAACTCACAAGGCAACCAACGTTGCATAAATTTACATGAAGGAAATTGTCAGGCTACATAGTGTGACCAAAGCAATTGTTTCTAACATAGATCCCAAGTTCACATCAAATTTTTGGAAAGGGTTGTTTAAGGGATTTGAGACTAATTTAAATTTAAATACAACATATCACCTAGAGTCACATGGGAAAACCAAGAGGACTAATCGGATAATTGAAGATATGGTGAGAATGTATGCAATGGATGAGCCTTCCAAGTGGGAAGACTGCCTTAATCTAATTGAATTTGCTTATAATAATGGGTATCAAGCATCATCGAAGATGAGCCCGTTTGAAGCCTTGTATGGTAGAAATTGAAACACGCCAGTGAGCTTGGATAACCCAACAAATATAGCAGTTGTTGGGCCATAATTGCTATGGGAAATGGAATAACAGATGGTAAAGATCGGGTATAAGTTAAAGGTTCCACATGGAAGGAAAAATAGTTATGTAGATAGAAACAAGGCACACAGAGAATTCAAAGTGGGAGAGCATGATTTTTTAAAAGTAAAAGATAAAAAGAGCTCACTAAGATTGGGAAGTTTCCCAAAGTTGGTAACGAGATACTATGGGTACTATGGGTCGTTTGAATTTTTAGAGAAGATAGGCCCATTTTCATACATGCTTTCATCACCTGCATCCATGGGAATTCATAATGTGTTTCATGTGTCCTTATTGAAGAAATATGTGTCTAATCCTAACCACGTGATTGATTAGACTGTGATCCAAGTGGAGCGCAAATGGGAATTTTAGGTGGAGCTATTGTGCATCTTGGACCGAAAAATCAAAGTGCTCAAGAACAAAGGCATCATCATGGTAAAGTCCCAGTGGATCTACTATAGTCTTGAAGATGCTACATAGGATCACAAGGAGACCATGCAGGAGAAATACCTGTAATTTTTTGCAAATTTTGAAGAAAACTGAATGTATATTTGTATATAAGTGTGTAAGGCTCCATTTTGATAGTTGGAATTCTTGGAGCCGCAAATTGGAGAATTTATGTTTGACTTGTGATGGAACTTTGGAAAGGGAGTGGTACATCCTAAGGGACTGTGATGCAGATAAGGGGGTACACTTCCTTGGGTTGTGCAAGTTGAGGGGAATGAGATATTGTTGGTTGAAATTGTTGCAAGAGTTGTGAACTTGCAAAAACTATCAAGTATTATGATGCAAAACTCTATACATGTATGTCAATATGGTGATGTGCACCAAGGATGGTGCAAAATTGTAAGGGGAGAGGGATGCAATTGTATCTGTGTTTTTAATCCCCGATTTAGTGATGTATAATATAAATAGGATATATGGCCATGGGCCAAGCAATGTAATATGCAAACATTGTATATCAAAATAATAAAATAAAATGTATCGTCGATTGTAGAGAGACACAGAAAGAGTCATGGGGGATAAGTTTCCACAAGAGAGGCGGGAGTTCCAAAGGGGGGGATTATTCAAGTCTATCAATCACATGCCACTTCTAAAATTAGTATTTTATATGAACCTTCTATTTTCCTTTTGAGTGTATCAAATCCCCAATCATTGAATACATGTAATAGGGTTGGGTGATAAGTCACTTCACATAGTTATTGAAAGCATGGGGATGAGTACAGTCAACATTGGGGAATGTGATAGTCAACATGCATGGGTAAAAAGGAAAATTTGAATGGATATGATAGTGAGTTTTTACAACCATTTTTTGGGAGCAGCAAGAGGGTGCAGAGTGATAAAACTAGAAGGAAGCCATAACCTGTTTTGTGGGTAGCTTGATGAAGTTGTAATTGCATGAAGAAGCATGTTGTTAGGCCTGTAGAGTGAGATTAATATACAGAGAAAATGATTTGATGCTGAGAGTTTCATGTTGTAGCTATAAGTTCATGGAGTCCCCAACAAGAGAGATTCCTAGCCAGCTTGTGTTGGAGCCTTGAAAGGAAGTGCGGATAGCCTGAGAGATTATGTAGTAAAGAAGGGGATCCCATTCCTTGGGTTGTGTAGGTTGAGGGGAAGAGAGATGGTGGATTGGGATGGTTGTAGGCAGCTAGATTATTGTGAGTGGACAATAGACACCCTTAGGAGGCACCCTCATTTGTAGAATTGTAGCCCCAACTTAGGGTGTTTTCTACCGATATCTGGAGCAACAAATATACAATTGGGTGGAACATATGTCCTATGGAACTAGTTACACATTTGATTAAAACAACAAATGTTTTATCTATCTTCGATATTTTTATTTATGGGTTTGAATTGTTGTTCATAAACTTTATGTTATTGAGTAGTTGTATGTTGTTGTGTGTATGTTTAATTAGTTGTACTCATGTTTTGTGAAATTGTTGTTAGATGCATGTATGTTTTATCATGCTGTATGAATTTTAATTTAATGGTATGTTTTATCATGCGGGGGGTGCTACATCAATTGACAAAACTCGACTAATTGTTTTCTCAGACACACCCAATGTATATAATATATTCATGATCTCATCTAGCATGTAAAATGAATATTTCACAATAGATTCATTCAATTCACCTCTTCCTTGTAGTCACTCACCCTCCAAGCTCAGGCATCCCCTTCTTTGCTAAACATTCCCTTGGGAAATCCATCATTTTCCAAGGCTTTCTTGTACAAGAAGAGTGCAAAACTTATACAACCTTACTACCAGGGTGTCCCATTAGTTTTCTCTAACATAACATAACAAAACTTATGGTGATCAACACATATCATATAGATTCCAATGTCACTACAATAACATCCTCTTTGTTCTTTTCAGATTCAATGCCGATCATCTATCCTTACTAGATAGATCCATCATCTCACTTGTATCATATACATATAACCATGAGATATCATCATATTACTTTTAGTCAAATTTTATTTTTACAAATATGTTTCATACATAAATTAGATTTTACAAATATGAGATCCTTCTCATATTGTTTGGCCTTTACATATGGTAGCATTTATTCATCATTATGGACTTACACTCATTGTCATATCCAAGACATTTCTACCTACAATCTAAAATTTTCAGTCAACCAAACAAACTATAAGTATCCATGCATATAATTCTTTCATTGCAAGGTTTACAACGACCCATGAAATGATCTCAGAATTATAACACATTAATAATTCAATCACTTTTAGTTGTTAATCATATTAAATGAAATGAAATTATCATTCATTATATATGCATTACTTAGCACACTAAGCATTACATAACTAAATGATATATTTCTGCTAGTAGGCTATTGTATGAAAATGGGAGAATTATTCCCATGCAGATGAAATAGGAAGGGCAACCTCAATTGGGGCCAATGACTGGAACCTCGGGCACACTTAAAATGGTTTTTTCCAACAGAACCGTGAAGGGATATATTGTAGTTATGTTTAACATTATGAAGTCTTCCATTGCATGTATGTAGACATTTAAACTTGTACATTTTGAGGACATGCACAATATTCCTATTAACTAACTTTGTTTATCCATCAATCTAGGGGTTGAGGGAAGTTGATTTGGTCAGCTTGATGTCCATCATTGACCAAAGGTTATACCAAAAAGTAATAATGAACTTGATGTCTCTATCAACTTCGTAGGGCCCCAACTTTCACATATGAACTATGTTCAAGGAATTTCTTGGACTATTATAAATCTTATTTCAACAACCATGTGTTTAGCTAGTGGGATCCTTCCTAAGGGTGTAATTGGGACCAAAGGGCCCATTAGGGTTAATAAAAGTGCAGGTATGGTGGCTATTTAATAATACCCACTAGGTAGTTAGTATTAAATAAATGTAATATGGCCTCATTAAAGAAGGCCCACTAGATAGTTAGCATTTGGTTATGATTAGGGTTTTTTAATTAGCTAGTTATAAATAAGGATGGAATCCTCCTTATGAATCATGTACTAGAGTGTAGCACATTAGGATGTTTCCCCCTTGAAGAGGAAAGTGAAGAAGAGTTAATCCTTCCATAAAAGGATCATTATGTGGTGTTACCCTATCTCAAGGGTTTTGATATTGAACAGAGCGTTGAGAATTTATGATATATTGTTTTTAATAATATGAATGGTTAAAGATCATAACAAGTTGTACCAAAGTTGTTTCTTGGGAAAAAAGAAGAAGAGAGAATTTACATATTTTTTATTATTTTTGTAGATTTTCAAGAGGAAAAAACATTAGGGGAAATTTGAGGTCTAAAATGGGCCTCCTGAGAAAAATAATAATTAAAATAATAAAATAAGAGATGAATTTTCAAAGGTAAAGAAAGAAAACTATTTTTTTTATCGTATTTTTGACTTATCTCCTTATAGATTTACTCAAATTTCAAGCATAATCACTCATTGGATGTGGAATTTAATTTCACTATGTATTTTCAATTTATCTCACTATGGGTCTATCAAAAGTATGCAGAGTGAGTACTCGCTGGACGAAAAATTTAATTATGCATGCAACAAGTACCTACACTTGAAATTTAGGTAAACTTATAAGGAGATAAGTCGAAATGATAAATGACCAAAATTGATAAATTTTAAGTGAGCTAACCAAAAAATACCAAGATAAATGACCACTTTGGTCACAGGATAAGAACTAAACTAAAAAAGACCAAGATAAATGACCAAATTTGGTCACAGGATACAACTAGACTAAAAATGACCACATAATAATTGGTCATTTATTTGGTCATTTTTAGTTGTGTCACTCCGAAAATGGAAAATTACAATTTTGACAAAGAATTTGTACAATTTACTAAATTCTAACACTGCAGATGGATTCAGAAACCTCGGGTCTCTGAATCCATCTGCAATGTTAGAATTTAGTAAATTGTAGACCCCCTCGTGTTTCACAGCTTAGCAATTGACACCAAATTAGTTATCATGACGATGTCCTAGCTGCGAGCTAATTGTAATATGCAAGAGATGTATGTCGAGTTGTAGCAATTCACAAGCACTATAGGTTGGATTAAAAACATGGCATTGTAATGTTGCAAAAACGTCATGGGGATCAAAATCAAGACCAATTGCATGTAGATATGGGTCATTAACCGAAATTCCAAACCATGACATTTAACAAGGAACTCATGTCATTGGTAAAAATACAATCCATGAAGTTGTAATGATGCATGAGCATTGCACATGATTGAACTCAAAATTCCAAATCCTTATAGATATGGGTGCTTCACCAAATTTCCAAATTGAGACATTCGAAAATGCACTTATTCCATTGGTAGACATTCAACCCATTGTAGTTGAGAATGGAAATTAAATTGGGATCGTCTTCTTCTTTTTTTCGAAGGTGACAAATTAACCTATCACAACTCAATCCAATTAGGACAACCATCATTTGTTGTTATTAATTTCCAAAATGTGCACTGACTCATTATCGTTATTCAAGGAAAACTATGCCACCTAAAATGACCAGCTCGTGGTCTGTAAGGGGGTAGACTTCATGTCAGATACCTTTGGTTCTTGGGTCATTAACTTGTTTCCATGGAAAATTTTGGGGACGAAATTAAGTGTTGTTGTTAATGGAGCAATCAGTTTTGTTGTTAATGTGTAGTAGGCTAAAGTAATTGTTAAATTTGTTGCAGGATTCCATCCAGTAGCAGGTGGCTAGTGAGGGAAGCTTCCAGGGTGGGTTGACCTAACAACGACCAACATTGCAACCACATATGGTAATGACTCTGTCAAATCTTAAGCTGAGTACTACGACATCGGTAACTATTTTATGACTGACAAAATAATTAGACTCGGATGAATTTTGCAGGGCCCTAGAGGGGAGAGAGTGGGGTGAATTACCACTCCTGAGGGACATCAGGTTTATTAACCTATAAAAATCAAAGGTGTCCCGAGAAGATATGGATAAAGGGGTCATCATTGAATAAGTCCCAGTGGAGACACTACCACTGCTATGGAAATCACATGGCTAGACCTGAATCCCCAGTTCAGGTGGGAAGCAGATGACATATACAATTAACATGATAGAATTGATTGAGGAGCAGGAAAAGGAATTGTTCAGGACCATGGGGGAAAAGCATGGCTAGAAGGGTGGTTTGGAGGATAGTAGTATGCATTTAGTGTCCATCTCCTTGATGATGGTGTCCACAACCTTGGCCCTGGTCGTGCCCATCTCGTAGCCACAACCTATGACATTATGCATGTTAGAGGCTTCGGGTCTAAGTTTGATCTCTATACGAATTCCAAATAGCAGACAAATCAATTGGTCTAAGAGAGAGGAGTCTTACCTGGGATCCTGGGGGGAGCCTTAACAATAAAATTAATTGACGAAGGAGAGTTGGTCGAGACAGAGCACACTCTAAACCTCTGAAAGATTGATATTCCCTCCTTGTTGAAGCTCATTATAGAGTCATTGATAGATATGGGGGACATGTACCAGATCCAATAATATTTCTTCAAGGCATTGAAAATTCAATTCATGTAGTTGAAGGAATAGGTGGATGGTTTGGAAGTAGAAAAAACCCCTCAGGGTTCAAGTGGAGTGGGCACAGATAGTGCAAGAATAGTGGAGGAAGGATTCAAGGAGGCTGAAGATATCATTGCAAGACTGGATTGGATGAGAAACAAAGCAAAGGAGACATAGGAAAGAGATTCAGAGGTGCATGCACAAGTTGCACGGGCCCATGAGGAACTATCAACCTACTTCACAAAAGTGATTCCTCACCACCTGGAAGTATTGGTGCCCACACAACAGGAATGTAACATTATAACTAAGGTTACGTAGACTATTTGTGGAATCATAGAAAGCAAAAAAAGTATACTAGAGTCGTTATACAATGCAGAAGCCAGAAGGGAAGAGGAAAAATGACAAGAAGTGGCTAGGAAAGTATCTGTGGAGGTAGAGAGTTGTAGGAAATGGAGAGAGTTTATAATCAATCCTTCACTCAAGGAAGCCACTTAGAAGATCAAAATATTAGAATGGTTGCACCTGATGTGTCAGACACTTTAGGCTAAGTTTAAGAGAGAAAGTGAGTTGGTATCTAGATGAGAGTAGTGAGTACAACAAGATATTTTCCAAGTGTAGACACACTATGAGGAATCTTATGCGGTGGCCACACAAATGGGTTCTGAGGAAAAGATGGAAGAAGCACAGACACTTGGACTACGATAGGATGCCTTGGAATATGAACAAAAGAAAATCAAGAATATAGTTAGGGAGATGGCATACCAAGAATAGACATTATCCATGGCAGTCAGGAAGATGAAAGTTGATGGTTACAAGGGACTTAAAGTGGTAGCTAAAACTACACAAGTAAATAAGAAACAACAACACATGCCAAGAAAATCAACAAAGTTGTAGTAGGATGGACATTGATCAAGGAAAACTTTAGTTGGTTCAAGGATGCAATAGTGTGTGCATTCCTTGTGGTGGAGTCTATCTTCAAACATTACGACACCTGGACCAACTTGGGATGAGTTAGAAGGTGTGGTCGGGGAGTTGTTATGCCCAATTTTGTCTAAGTGTTAGGGTAGATATCAGTACAATAGATGATGGACCACACAACACAAGAATCCGTAGAAGCCCGAGTATGTAGATCCATATATGTATGAGTACAAAACATCTGGTGAGTCATCCTAGATATTCTCTATGCATGAGCTAAGATGACCCTCTGTGCACAAGCTATAATGGCATAGAGCATGGTGTACAAGTGTGTTATAGCTGGTGGATTCCCTAAGTAGATTCTAGAATCTTCTGTAACCACTTATTAAGCCTATCAATATGTAAATTTTGTTTTGTTAATAGATTCCAATCAGTTAGTAGGGAGAGAGTTGATATAGATCTTTGTGGTATGTTGTAATGTGATGTATGATAATACAATGGAAGATCGTTCTACTTACTTCTATGTGCTTGTGATGTATATGGATGACGTGTTTATAATTATCTTTGATTTGTATGCATTTAGTTCTATTAATCTAGATGAATGTGATTAAAGGGATCTTAATGGAAATGAACACCCCCACTACATTCTTAACGCTCTTCACATGAATTACACAAAAACTATAATACATGCCTTGAGTGAGACCTTGTTTTTCTTGAAGGTTGAATATGTCGACATAGTAGACTACATCAGACCTTTGTTGGACACTTTCCACAGACCCCAGGTTTGTCATAGATCTAACAATCCCCATGTCCACTTTATATAGGTTAATAGTCGAACCCTAATCTAGAAGTAGTTTTCATATGAACTCTCCTCATGTATTAATGAGAGTTCACAAGTTTAGTGGGAATTATGGAAGACTATGTGATTGGTATTTATGAACACAGGGTTTAAAATAGGTCCACACCTACCCACTACACTACCTAAACAAACACGCACATATTTATAAGATGCATACTAGCCATCTTTTGAATTTCAAAAGGTAGAGCTTCCTCAAACATGTAGAGAAACCCATATTGGAGTAGTAATCCTTGTTCTCACCTTCTTCTTCATGAGCTTGGCCTTGCAGCTACTGAAATATATCCTTGAAGTCCTCATCTTCCATGTATTCTTATTTATATGCATCGTGGGTGAGAGGATCCATGTGAAAAAGAGTACTCAAAGATATTACCATTTTGTGCTAGTGGTCAATGACAACATGTCTACCAACTTGTTAGTAGTAATTTTTTTATACTTGATTAGGAGATGAAATTGTTGCAAAAATCCCATCCATTTGTAGTGTCTTTCTTGTTGAAGTTTACTCTAGGCTTTGTGTAGGGGGGTGGAATGGTGATTGGGAGAAAAATAATAAGATCAGGGCCCCTGAACAGGAATAGGAGGCACTCTGCCTCTCATGTGTAGAGGAACGTAAGTGTTGTGGGATTGAAACTGTAATGCAGGGGTCATGTTCTCCACCGATGCTACAACTTTCACCGCCATGATGTCATTCTAAGATTCGATTCCAAAACCCCTGAAACCCTTTCTTGATACTCACTGGTGTTTTTCTACAAAGTTCCTTCCTCCTAGTTGCCCAATTGGGATCTGAAAATCCAACGTATCCGTCGACCCCTGAGACTCCAACTGAAATCTTTGCTTGAAAATCAAATCCTCCTCCTTCAAACAAAAAGAATGGTCATCTTCCTATAGGACTCTTTCATATGTATGTGTGTATCAGATTGATCAGAAGAAAGAGTGTGTTTGCGTATGTAATGTATATATGTGTTTTTCTCTGTGCAATATGCCATAGCCTATCTGAAAGGAGAAGAATAATATGGTGAAAAAATAACTATGAATGTTTGGGCTCCCCACATAAGCTTCAAACAAATTTAGTATGTCTCAAATGTGGGTTCTCTCTGTATTGAAGAAAATAGGAGATAAGATTTATCCTGACAGCAAAGGAGATGTGACAGTGGAGGAGGAGATAAGATTGATCCTGACAACAAAGGAGATGTGACAGTGGAGGAGGAGATAAGATTGATCCTGACAGCAAAGGAGGAGATAAGGTTAAGGACAAATAGATGGAAAAACAACATAGAGGAGATAGGCACAGGTGGATAGTGTCTTTAATATGTAGAAATGAGTCAGCTACACTCAACCTCCATGTTCAACCGCTAGTATCTTTGCGTGGGAGATGTATTGCCATAGCAATAAAATCATAGAAACCTCAATAATAAATGTGTGCCTAAAATTGTTGAAAATCGGAGGGAGAGTCAATCAATCGTGTAGCTCGGGACAGACCGTAAAATAACAAGAGCTCATGCTATTGGATAAAAAATACGCCATTAGATTCCATAGCTTATACGGTAAGATTTATGTAGTATACCTAGGGAGGTACCCAATGAGAATGTGGTTATGTATTATTAGTGGAAGTCATTTAATATATGAAAATGTGGTCATTCAATGTAAGGTGGACTAGGTCCACTATATTAATAAAGACTCAATATGGTAGTTAGATGTAATAAATGTGAGAAAACTCTCTAGAAGGTTCCTAGGAGATAGAGATAGGTATATAAAGAAGTGTAAGCAATGTAATGAAACATAGTGAAGAATATTGTGAATGTATCAAGAATTGCTTGAGTGTTATCCTTCCTTAAGGATTAATATATGGTGTTACCCTACCTCAAGGGTTTTGACTATTTCTTGTGTTCAATATTTTGGTAAATGGTTTGAGTTTTTCTTGATGATATTCTAGGTTTATTTTAAGATTTATCTTCACATCTATTCAAGTCTTTGAAACTTAACAATTTCATTAACAATAACACGGTTTCTTCCAATTTTACAGTATGTAAATTTAGTGAGTTGTCATTGTTCATTAAAGAGGACAAGTGGTTGATTGTTAATGGTCCTAGAGAGATGACGTCGTCCCCTAAAATAACACCTTCGGTATAATTAACCCCTTGAGCTATTTAATTCCTCTATATTATTGAGTCATACAATTTTATTTTTTTCCCCTTTTGATAAATAATAAAACATTATTATTTTTATTTTTTCTTAAAAAAAATTAAAAAATAATTTATTAATTAACTATTTTTAAATAATAATAATAAAATATTTATTAATAAATAATAAAACATTATTAATTTTTTTCCAATATTTTTTTTTATTAATTAACTATTTTTAAATAATAATAATAAAATATTTGTTAATCCCTCTCTCAAACCCTTTCAACCCTGGAAACCATTGCGAGGTGTGGCCCACTGCTCATTCTAAACGGGACAGAAGGGATTCTTTCACTAGCCTCTCTCTCTCCCACTGACTATAGAAAGGTCGGGTGAGCGTAATCATTGCCTTTCCATCCATACTGGTGAGCGTAACCTCTGCACTGTGAGATAGATCCATAATCTAAAAGGCGGGGTGAGCATAACCTCTGGGCTGCGAGATAAATCAATCGATGTTAATTTGAAGTATCGATTGCATCGTGGAATATTGTGTTAACCTGGTTTGATGTGAGGAAGGGAAACCCTAGTTGTGGCATAGTAAGGAAATTTGTCTTCCATGGTTGAAATCGACAGGGTGCACTTCATTCCAGATCGAATGCAGACCGTTGGATAGAAATCAGAAATGGTCACGATTTCGTTGACATGGTCAAAGGATTTTGATGGTGGAATGTGCCGAGGAGATCTTGTTGAGCCTCTACATCACGCACAGGTTACACCAAAGAGCTGGAAGATGTTACCCAAAATCTTCCAAGTGCCAAGGAATTGACAGCATCCATGTGATTGCTAAGGGAGAATGTTACACAAAGTGTTTTTGCAGACCTGTTAGGGTTTTGAAAAGAAAAGGGCGGGAAAGAGAATGCTCTGTAGGTGTTGTCAATTGGGTTCATTGGGAAATCAAACATCCAGGTGCCCAGTGCCACAGAACGCCAAAAATCATCAGGGTAAACTCAAGGGTTCGAAGGGTAATGGCATTTGAATATCACCAGATTCATTTATTTTACCTGACAATGAAATCAACTATAAATGTGGATTTTTCCGAAATGACAGAGAGAAGAGCACCTCAAGTTATTGGTTATGTCAGATAAATTCTATAAACGCATTATCTATCCGCTGACAAAGAACACAAGTTTTGTTTCTTTGCCAAGCACGGGGAAAAGAACATTAGTTGATAATGGATTCTCTAAGGCCTTTGCAATGACAATTGAGAGATAATTTGAAATGGGTATCAAGGCTTCCACAATTTTCAATTTACAGGTAATTGTTGTAATTATGTTTTCCTCTTAGAAAAATTTACACATCACAATGTATAACACAGGCAACCCAATTTTCTTTGAACAAGAATGAAGTTGAGTTTCTTTGTGGGTGTTGTCATGGTTTCATCTAGAACGATTGTAGCCTACTCCATGTCTTCATCAACAAGGGTTGTTCAATGTACTCCTGAAGAGGATCTGCTTATGCAATAGCTTGTGTTGCTTCTTCATTCCCTATTGCAAGTTCTTATCTGGTAGTATTAGGTCCTTCTATTGTTGGTTCTTTTGTAGCAACAACGTGACTTCTTGATGTTGGTTCTTTTGTAGAAGCATCAATGTTTTCTTATTCCATTTCTTGTGTGGTAGCATCAATATCTTTCCTTGACCCAATTGCCTCAACAACTTCTACAACATCAGTAGAACTAGTTCTTTTCTTTCTTGGATCTTTAGGAGGGTGTGTTGGAATGGATTTGTATTGTGGAAGTAAAGTAAAATGATGACATGGTACAAATGGAATGGAGAAGGTTATGTATTGAACAAGGGTGGTTATAGTATGGTTATGATAGGTAAATCCATGGTCAATGTTCTCACCTCAACTGAAGACTTTTTCTATCCTTACAAAAATGACAAATGGCGAGGAAGTAGGATAGAAGTAAAAAAAAAAGGATTAAGTGAATTTACAAATACAAACCCATATCATTTAATGAATCCGAAAAACAATCAGAAAGAAGAAGCGTACCTTCATCTACCTAAGAATTCCATGACATTTGTAACATGTATATTACATCTCGTGAAGCAAGGGATCTAGTAAAAATTGGATTTGTTTTTCCTTGTTTCCTCGATTGGTTCTATAATATATTATGCACAAGCTACCATGGCAAGAGTTTTTGTAGCGACTACCCCTAAAAATTATGTAAAGGACTATCAACACGATTTCCACCTAGTTCTGATATTTTTTCATTGAATCCTTGAGGAAAGGTTGCTTCTGCAACAACTTGTTCCACTATAGGTTCTTGTGGGGTAGTAATATATTCCTCCTAATAAGTTTCTTCAGTTGCTTCCTCTACTGATGGTTCTTGATTAGCAACAATAGGGCCTTCTGAAGTTGGTTCTTGTATAGAAACCTTAGGGATTGTAGGTGTTGGTTCTTTTGTGGTGGCACCTATTTCTTCTCCCTTGCTATTTATGCCAGCTTCTTTAGCAACATAATCTCCTTGTATTTGGTTATTGTGTGGAATCCATATGGATTATTGGTGTCGGTTCTTGTGTAGTAGCACCAATATTTTCCTTGGAACTGAAATTCTTGTTTTTATGGACCTTTTTCTTGTTGATGAGCTTGAACTTATTATTGTGAAGTGCTACTAAAAATAGAAACATATTGCAGAATTTGTAGTACATTGTTAGATGCCAAACCTGAAGGAAGTGTGCTAGAATAAGATTAGTAGGAATGTAGAAACAAAACTTCAGGTGGATTGGTAGCAGCGAACCCTTATACTATTTATTAAAAAATAATTGAAACTGGAAAGGAGATAGGACAGCTAGGTAGCTCAACATTGTAACTAGGTTGAGTTACTTTATTATGTGGGTTAGGAGTGGGTGGAGCAAGTAGTTATGGAGGCCTTTTTGGAGGAAAGAAGTGGGATGAAATTTTTATTTGGTAGTAGTGGTTACATGAATGATATTCTTATGAAGTCCTAAGGAAAAATTTTGTTATTCAATTTCAACCACATAAGCAAAGGAAACTTTATTGACTTCAACATGCACTTTTCTTCTAATTGTCTTTAAGTTGAGGAAAAGAAAATGCATTGGAATACCATAGTTTTGTAACAATAGACAATACTAGGTTTCCTTGGAGGCTTCATTGTGCAACAATGGTACCGGTGGAGAATAAGGATGATGAATAATGTTGAGGAATAAGGATGATGGATCATTGACCCTTTTTATTATGTAGCATTGCTTCTTGAATTTTGTGGCACTTGTCTTGAATTTTGTAGCATTGCCCCTTTACATTTGTAGCACTTGTATTCACTTTATCTTCAATTCCAATTCTTAATTTGTCTTGTACTTTGTCCATCTGCAATTTTATGAAAAAGTTTGATGTTGCTAGTGAGCATCTTGAGTTCTTCCATAACAAGCTCTTAGGACCTTGAACTTCAAATATGGTTCATTCAAGGACTCATCATTGCATGATCGTTCTCTTGTTTGGATCTTGGTGATATTCCCTTTTCACATAAACGGGCTTTATAAATCACTCATTCATGGATTGACTTTCCTGAACTTTTTGTGACCTACAGAAAACTAGCACTTTTCTATAATAAAAGGTGAGATTATGGAAGAAGAAAGGTGTATGGTATTTTTTCTTCCAATAAAAATAAATAAAAAATCGAATAATGCATATAAAATAGATCTAAAAGGATTCATTAGGCAGTTCTCATTTTCAACATGTTGAGGAGAGGTGGCTAGCCTAGATTACCTGACAGTGTTTTGATTATAAATTTTTAGTTTGGTGTTTGATTGAAGTACTTCCAAATCCATATTGAAATAGATTCATGGGGGTATATCTAGTAGAAACATTTTTTTTAAAGTATCTTCAACTCCTGTGTCAAATATTCTTAGAAATGGTCTGCATGACATAGCTGCTTTTTATTTCCAACCTAGACCAACAATCATTATTGGGAACAATTTTTTCGTTTGATATCAGATTGATAGAATTATAGTGGGATATGAAATTATATTCATGTATATATCTCCAATAGAAATTAGTTTTTAAAACATGAATAATTGATATGTCAAATATTTTGATGATTAGTTTAGGAGACAGAGTTTTAGCATTACAGATTTTAAGACAAGAATTTACTAATTTAGGCATAAGTTTTTCATAAAATATAAAATGAAGTTATTGAAGTTTCACTGGAAACTAGATTCCAAGGCCCATATAACATAGAGAAGGGTTTTGGGAAATTACATGAGCATTCACATCATAATTACGAAAAAAGAGAATATGGAGATGATGAAGGCCGAGAGTGCTGGTGTGAACATGGTAGAGGTTCGCAGGTCCCTCCTATAGTAGGGTGCGAACCTCTACCACCCACACTTTCGCGCTTTCTCGGAAGCAAGTATTCGCAGGCCACCCTCCATTAGCGCGCGAACTCGTCCAACTATCAAGAAGAGCCGATCTGAGGCCGCGCGACTCCGTCCAGGTATCAAGAAAAGCCGATCTGAGGCCGCGCGATTCCGTCCAGGATTCAAGAAGAGCCGATCTGAGGCCGCAGAGAGGCCGCAGATCGCTGGAGAGGGCCCGAATGTCCCACGACTTCACGCTTTTGTGATTGGGTGACTAGTGGGTTCATTCTTTTTTCGAGAGTTTTAGGTTGAAGAGTTTGTAGAGCAGGCGCGCAGACGTTTCTGTGAGGGAGAGTTGGTGAGGGTTTGCTAGAAGAAACCCTGTGGGCACCTTTCTTCAAGGGCGAGTTTTATAGGGGAAGTCATGACAGGCCCTGTGGGCACCATTCTTCAGCAAGAAGACGAGTCTTGGTAGAGTGAAGGGATAAGTTTGAAAGGTTGACGTTGTCATGGAGGCCCAAGACCCGCCTCACAGGTCCTCGCATGCTACGCCCCCGGATGTTGAAGCTGCCTTCTCTTCTCTGCTAGCTTCGCTACCCAAAAAGAAGAAGTCCGAAGCCACTAAGTTCGTAAAAAAGCTTGACGATGTTCCTGAGGTAAACCTACCTCCCGAGGGACCGATCCAGGTCGCCCTGTCCCTGGCAGATCGGGCCCTGGTCGGTCAGTTCACGGGCCTTTGGCCCTCGCCTAAATCGACAGAAAACTGGGTCGTTAAGAATTGGAATCCGCTGATCAAGAACAAAGTCACCTCTTATTTTATGGGTAGAGGCTACTTCCTGTTCGAGTTCAATACAAAGGAGGACAAAGACTTGATCTTCAGGAATGGGCCCTATTTCATGGGACCTCAGGGCCTCTATCTCAATAAATGGACCCCTGACTTTGATCCGGCCGTGGATGTCCCAACGACAGTTCCTGTCTGGGTTCGGCTCCCTAACCTTCCTGTGCATTGCTGGAACTGGGATTCCCTCAAGCACATTGGAGATGCTTTGGGAAAGTTCATTGATAGAGCAAACAACAACGATCAGTATGATTGCGCCCGAATCTGTGTCGAGGTGGACTTAGAGGTGGGCCTCCCGGAGGCCATCAAAATAAAGGTAGGCAGTTGGACACATGTGCAAGTGCTGGACTACGAGCAACTCCCTTTCAAATGCCGTAAATGCCACGTCTATGGCCATTTTGCAAGAGGGTGCCCGAACAAAGGGGAAGCAGAGAAAGGAAAGGAAGATGGCTGGAATCAAGTCAAGAGGTCAAAGACAACTCACAAGAAGACTGGGGCTCAAGGCTCTCAGCTTGCCTCCACCCAGAATGATCCTCCGTCAAAAAGCCAAGGAAATAGGTATGAACTCTTAAGCTCTACAGAAGAGACTCCTCGGGAAGAAGCCAAGCAGGATAAACCCCTAGAGAAAATGATAACAGCAGGAACAAGTCCGGAAGAAAGTGCCACGACAAGAAATAAGGATAAGCAACAAGAAACCTCCGAGGAGGAGCATGACACGGAGGAGTCTGAGGAGGATGGAGAAATAGGAGAGACGCAGACATCGGTCAGAAGATCTGCAAGGGGCCGAAAATCTGCTAGAGAAAAGAGAGACCAAGAAACTTATAAAGCCAAGC
>ML785946.1:320095-330369 GCA_009831015.1 Picea engelmannii
AGTTTTGAGTCACTACCAGTAAGGATAAGGTCATCAACATAAAGGACAAGGATTATGAGATGGCTTCCTACTTTCTTGGTATAGACATTAGGATCAGAATGGCATCTAGAGAAGCCAGTGGCAATAAGAAAGGTGTCCATTTTTCCATACCAAGCTCGGGGAGCTTGCTTGAGACCATAAAGATATTTCTTAAGGCAACAAACAAGGCTAGAGTCATTCTGGACATAGCCAAGAGGTTGTTCCATGTATATTTCTTCTTGCAAATCTCCATGCAAGAAGGTGGATTTAACATCCATCTGATGGACCTCCCATTTATGTGAGACAACAAGGGCAAGAACAAGGGGGATGGAATTCATTTTGGCTACATGGGCAAAGGTTTCATTATAGTCAATTACTTCAACTTGGGAAAATACTTTGGCAACTAAACGAGCCTTGTGTCTTTCAACACTTCCATCTGATGCATACTTAGTTCTGTAGACCCATTTACATATGACAAGTTTTCTTCCTTTTGGAAGAGGTACAAGATCCCAAGTATTGTTTGCCATTAAAGAACGATACTCTTCATTCATTGTTGTATCCCAATCTGGATGACTTGAAACTTCTGCAAATGTCTTCGGATCATGAGTTTCTAAAACTTGAGCCAAAAGAGAAGAGGCTCGTTGGAACTGTGAACGTGTCTGACGTTGATTTGAAGGATCACCGACAAGATCACCAACTGCTTCTCGTGTTGAACGGACCCATCTAGGAAGCAGTGGAGCTGGTGCTAGTTCAGGTTCAAGGGACTCATCTGGAGGAGGGTGAGCAGGCAGAGGTGGATTTTCATCATCACTGTCATCATCTGAAGAAGAAACCAGATCAGAAGAAGGCACAAACGCCAAATATGGCTCGCAGGCCGAAGAAGACACAACCGTCGAATTAGGCTCGTAGGCCAAAGAAGGCACAAATGTCGAATTAGGCTTGCAGGCCAAGAGATTTTCATCAAATTTAACATCTCTTCTAATAATAATTTCATTACAATGTGATTGAAGAAGTCTGTAACCTTTGACATCTTCAGAGTAACCAACAAATATACACTTCTCTCTTTTAGGCTGCAATGCTTTCCTTTTCTCATCAGGAATGTGAGCCCATGCTATACTTCCAAATACACGGAAGTGACTTACATCTGGTTTAATTTTAGTCCAAGCTTCTTCTGGTGTTATGTTTTTAAGAGCCTTTGTGGGAGTGCGATTTACTATGTAATTTGCACAGTGGATGGCTTCCGCCCAATACTTTAGACTTAATCCCTTAGATTGGATCATACAATTAGCCATTTCTTTTAATGTGCGGTTCTTTCTCTCAGCAACACCGTTTTGTTGTGGTGTATATGGAACAATGTGTTGCATTTGGATTCCCTGTGTAGTGTAGTAATTTGTAAAATTATTGTTCACATATTCACCTCCATTATATGTTCTTAACCTTTGAATTTGATGGCCAGATTTCTTTTCTACAAGGGCCTTATAGGCCAAAACATGTCAAAAATTTCTCTCTTAAGTTTTAAGAAGTAAACCCAAGTACATCTGGAAAAGTCATCAATGAAAGTTAAGAAATACTTGCACCTAGAAAAAGGAGGAGAAGAAAGTGGACCACACAAATCACTGTGAACAAGCTGCAAGGACCTGAGGCGTGCCAAGAGGCATGTTTTTCAAAACTGTCTCGATGATGTTTACCGAGAACACAATCGGCACAAACACCATCTCTGCATGAAACAAGAGGAAGACCAGTCACCATCTGTTGATTACATAGTTTTTGCAATGAATGACAGTTTAGATGACCAAACTGCTCATGCCAAAGTTTGCTCAAGTCATCGCTATGAGCAACAAAAACTGATGAAAAAGATGATGACCCAAAGTTGTCAAACTTGTACAACCTGATAATATCATCAGCAATTCCAGCTGCAAGAACATGATTAGGATCTTTTAGATCATTAATTACAACTTGGTGAGGTGAAAACTCTATTGTTTTACCTTCACCTGAATGAGTGATTTGATATATTGATAGAAGGTTACAAGAAAGACTTGGAACACATAATACATCATTGAAATGGCCATTTTCTACTTGCACTATTCCAGATCCTTCAACACTAAGAGATCTATCATCACCAACAAATATTTTTTTGGTGTTACATTCATTTAGAGTAGAAAATATGTCTCTATCCTTAGCCATATGATAAGATGCTTCAAAATCAATAAGCCACTTATCAGAAGTAGAAGTAGAAGGTGTATTGAAGGAGAAACCAGAAGCAGAAATTTCATGTCCATGAGAAGAAGAAGAAGTAGAATCAATACTGATGTTGTGCTTTTTCATCATTGCTTCTAAAAATGCCATCTTCTTGAAACATTT
This sequence comes from Picea engelmannii, assembly GCA_009831015.1. Classification (NCBI taxonomy): domain Eukaryota; kingdom Viridiplantae; phylum Streptophyta; class Pinopsida; order Pinales; family Pinaceae; genus Picea; species Picea engelmannii. The sequence continues at coordinate 322,475 of ML785946.1, forward strand.
GGACTCATCATGACCATCTTTATCACAAAATTTGCAATGTTTGTTAGTATTCTTATTTTTATATTTTTCTCCTTTGTCACCATTAGGAGCCGAAGCTATCTAAGCGGGTTTGGGACCCTTATATTGTTTGTTGTTGTAGAGAGGATGTTGCTTCTTGGGATACTTGGGTTTATCTTTTTGCTGGACAACTAAGGCTTTGTTAGAGGTACCTGCAATGTTGATCACTCCAAGTTGTATAAGCTTATCTTCCTCTCTAATCAAAGAAGCACAAAAGGACTCAAGAGTGGGTTTTTCATAAGTTTTCCCTAGAGCCTCTCTCATGGCATAAAATGTAGATACAAACACAGAATATGCACTACCTAGCTTAGAAAGAATAAGATAGATGCAACGCTCTTCCTCCATTTTTATCTTACATTCTTCACATAAAATTCTGAGTGTTTTAAACTTAGATAAATAGTCTCCAAAGAAAGAAAAGTCACTTGGAATCAAGGTCAATATTTGACTTTCTAACTGTTGTGCTCGAATAATATTGAGTTTACCAAACACAGATTCAATCTTGTCCCAAGCTTCTTCGAGGTTATCAATTTCTTAAAGGTGGTACCTAAAATCAAGAGAGATGGACATTCTGATTAGTCCTCGTGCTTCATCATTCCTATTATCCCACTTGGATTTCTTATCATCATCAGTGGGTGTTTTTTTCTTTCCTAAGGTAATCTGGTACAAACCTTTATTTCTTAATAAATCTTCCATATGAGATTTCCATTGGAAGTAGTTGTTGCTGGTAAGCAAAACATTACTTGTAGAATCCATATTAAATATGCAGATAATATGCACTTAAAAACTTAAACTGATGATCTGGATGGAAAGAGCTCGAAAAATTATGCGGTTTAAAAAAAAACGGCACTGAAAACGGACTTCTGATGTGAGAGTTATGCCCTTTTAAAAACAAAAGGCATAAACGGTAACCAACTGACCACGTGATAGTGTAAGTTTCTTTATGAAGTGACCCACTTTTATAAAGAGAAGTGTGGATCACTTTTACAATGAAGTTACTTTATAACAGAAAAGCTGCATGCAAAATAAATAACTCTAAAATAAAATATTAAAGCTACTTATAGTGATTTACTTTTATACTTGAAGTGAAATACATTTTACAATTTTAGCATGAACTTTTTCAAAAAGGTAACAAAAGAGAGACTTGAATTCAAGACCTCTTACTTAATAAGGCAAGTTTTAACCAAATGGTATAACAAAACATACTGTAATGTTTAGAAGGAGGATTGTTGTTGTTCCTGCTGTTGTTGGAGAGTGTGCTAAAAAAAACTATTTTCACACAAGAAAAAAAATTTGCTTTTCGATGACAACAAGGGTTAGATCTCGGTTAGCTTACCTGGAAGATGCACATTTTCCTATCTGTTTCTGATTTTTCGAGATCGCACAGGCCACGGAAAAAATAGCATACGTGGATCTAAAAGAGCAGCAACCTGGAAATAAAAAAAATACAAACCGAAATAAAACCAAAATAAAACTTTGCAGAAATTTAAAAAATGTGTATTCAGGGTTTATACCTTCGAATATGACTAAAATGGTCGTATCTTGGGCAAACGGAAACCTTTTCGAGTGAAACGAAAAGTGTTCCTAAATGAAACGAGTACTCCGGAAGCAATGGAACAGTCCTCTCAGCCCATAAATGTACAGAAATGCCAGAAAATGGAGATGATCAACTCGGCTTCACGATCTCGATCTACAACAGGAGCAGGTCTTCAAACAGGCTCTGATACCATGTTCGACAACACAGGTATTCCAACAGAGGAAGAACACCTTCAGTAACCACTCAATACCTAGATAAAATATCAACACACTAATGTTTTCACGTGGTAAAACCCTTACGGGGAAATATCCACGGCCCCAGTCAACATGGCCACTTGGAGCAGTTTATTAATGCAAAGAAAAAGATTACAGAAAGATTTTACAAGATATTTTCTCACAATCGATTATCTACAAATGACCCTCCATGCTCTTTAAATAGAGATCATGGACCAATCGGGTGTTAAGCCATGGATCAATGGTCGTTAAGATCGAGGAGAGTATGAGTCATCATATCACTTTATGTCGAGAACATATCGTGAATGTCGGATTTCCTAACTACAAATGCATACTAATGCATACTAAAGAAACACACTAAGAAACACACTTTTACCTAACGACATATTAGACCAAGTAGATCTTAACTAACTCCTAAGTGTCTAAATATCCTAACAGTTGATAGAATTGGGGCCACTCAGATACCTCATGTCCACATGGATGGAGCACAATGGTGAGTTCAACCACGAGAGGTCGACTGAGGAAGTCAACGACACGATTTGACCTCCCTATCTTATACTTGATGTTGAGATTGAATTGTTGCAGGTAGGTGGACCACTTCTGATGGCGGTCATTCTGCAATTTCCCCTGTGCCTGTATGAATTGCAGAGGCTTGTGATCAGTGTGGATGATCGTCTCCTTTCCTAGAATGTAATGTTTCCATTGACGACAATATTTTACAATGGAATACATTTCCTTATCATAGGTGGGGTATTTCCTGACAGTATATGAGAGTGTCTCAGTATGGTATGCCACTGGATGATTGTGTTGAGTGGGAACTGCGCCTACAACATAGTCAGATACATCAGTCTCAATCTCAAATGGTTGTTGCAGATCGGGCAAAGAGAGTATTGGAGCTGAGCACAAGCGATGCTTCAGATCATCGAATGCTCATTGTTGTTCCTTCCCCCACACAAACTTTCCCCTTCCATCGCCCTTGGTCACTTGATTGAGGGTCCATGCAATATGGGAGAATCCCAACACAAACCGTCAATAGAATTTGGCCAATCCCAAGAAGCTCTGAAGCTCGGTTAGTGTGGTCAGGGCTAGCCAATCACAGATGACTTGGATCTTAGCTGGATCAACATGTACCCCATGCTAATCAATAATGTAGCCTAAGTATTGGACCTTGTTCATGCCAAAGGAGAACTTTTCCAAGTTGGCATATAGCTTGTGCTTCGTAGAGTGCTCAAAACCTGCTAAAGATGTTGCATGTGCTCCTACCAAGTTCTGTTGAAGATGAGGATGCCATCCAAATATACCACCAGAAAAGAGTTGGTGAAGGGTCTCAATACATCATCCATCAACCTCATGAAAGTGGCTAGTGCATTTGTTAAGCCAAAGGGCATGACCATCCATTCAAAGAGACCTTATTTAGATTTGAAAGTTGTCTTCCATACATCAGTTGGTTCGATGGCAACCTGGTGGTAGCCAGACTTTAAGTCAATCTTGTTGAAGAAATTTTCCCCCTTGAGTTGGTCAAGAAGGTCATCAATCCTGGGAATTGGTTACCGGTTCCTGACGATGATTTTGTTTAATGCTCTGTAATCAATGCAGAGTCGCCAGGTCCCGTTCTTATTCTGCACCAGTACAATCAGGCTTCTGCAAGGGGAGGAGTTGGGTCTGATGTGACCCTTTTGGAGAAGCTCTTGGATCTGACGTTTGATTTCTTCATTTTCCATCAACGAGTGATAATATAATGGTCCATTAGGCAGAGGTGCATCGGGGGTCAGATCAATTGGATGCTTGACTTGGCAGTGCGTAGGTACCCTAGTGGGTGAGGAGAATATATCTCTATACTCTTCCACGATCCCGTCCACTTTCTTCTGCTACAAAGAGAGGCTCTTTGTAGAGGCCATGGATGTGGCAACGACCTTCTTCTTACTGTGAGCATGGATCACAAAGAAGACGAACTTCTCGGTATGTGAAATGACCTTACTGCATTGCTTAGCAAAGATTAAAGAAATAGTGGTAGGTGGTGATACCTCTGGTATCTTGTACAATTTTCTACCCAAAGTAATAATAACACTGCGGGCTCTAGACTCATACACAACATGACGCTTCCACAAATATGGTTGTCCTAAAAGAACATCACAAACTTCAAGGGGAGAAATATCACACAATACCTCGTCTTTGAAAGGCTTGATGTCGTAGGGAAAACGACATTGTTGGCTGACACAAAGATATCTTCATTGGAGAAGCCAACCAATGGTGTAGGGTTGCGGGTGCGGTGTCATCGACAGGTCCAATCGCTTGACGACCTCTACTGATATCAGTTTCTTCTGACTGTCGCTATCAACAATTAAATGAAGAAGAGCCCCCTTTACCCACATATGTGAGTGAAAAAGGTGTTCCCCTTCCTCTGGTTCTTTTTGTTCACTTGGCTGGACTTTTGTGGTAACGACAGTGGCACCGGATTCAACATTGACAATATGCTTCCCTCCTTCTAGATTTAATTCGTAGTCCGAATCGACGTGATACTCGGACACCTTCAGCTCGGCCATAAGTGATTGCTTGGAGTAGTATTCTTCAGTGTTGTGTCAAGGGATTTTATGGTATTCACAACATTTTCTCCTGTCCTTCTTCGTCTTTTCATTGCCCTTATTGTGTTGCAGCTTGGACTGGTTGTCCTGAGAGTGGCCATATTTTCTCTATCCCTTGTCGTGCGGGTTGGGGCTTCATTTTCCCTGCTTCGGCTATGAGGGGTTTGCAGATCCAAACTCTCACCTCTTCTGCTTAAATGTTTTCTCAATCTTGACAATATATCTATAAGTCATACCCAATGAGGCGATGTCTAAAAACTCCATTTCTGTTTGAATGTATCTATGCAAACAACCACGGTATTTGAGAACCAGATGTCGCTCAGAGTCTTTGATGCCCAATTTGGTGCATAGGGTATGGAAAATATTGGTGAAATCTGGTACTGTCTAGTCCCTTTCTTGACGCAGGGTGGTCCATCGGGTGTACTGGTCCTTATAGCCTCCAATTGGGTAGTACTTTTCTTTAATGGTATCCCGAAAGGAATCGCATGTAAGGGAAACCACAAATATTTTATATTCCTCGATGGCCCTTTGCTCAGAGTAAGCATCCCACCAGTCCTGAACATGGGGGACGACCTTGAGGAGTGCAAAAGTAATATTTTCCCTATCGAAAAATTGTGGACCGAAAAATACCCTTCGAACAGATTCAACCATTTATATACAACATCCGCATTTATCAGTGCTTCAAATAATGGAATATAAAAATTTACCTCTACCTTGAAGGGGGTTGCATGGCCGCTTGATGAAGATGCTTCTTCTATGGGAAGTCGTCGAAGGATCTACGGAAAGTTGTCCATCATTTCGTTCATTTGTTGCGCAAGGGCTTCCTCGAGCAACATTTTAAAAGGATATCGTGTTCCATCATCTTTCTTTTCGTCCCCCATGGGTTGTTGTTGGGCTCGGTGCGACCGATCTTGCAACGACTCGATTGGTTCGAGTCCCAACTTCTTGTACCCAGATCTTGTCAGGGACATGCATGAAGAAAAATAAATGAAGAGCAAATCGCTCTGATACCACTGATCCGGATTTAGGAGCGGAACAAACTGATGAACAGACTGAATACAATAAACATAGAGATATGAAGAAAAACACAGATATATAGTGAACAATATCTTCTATCGAATAAATGAAATAGGTTGAAACTGTAAAACTGCATAACTAAAACACTTGCTCGAATGGTGGAAGCTATCTCTGAGAAGAGATGTGGCTACTACGTGCATCCTTCTGAGTAGAATGATTACAATAAGGCTCCAGAGGCATTTTTAATATTACTCACGAATCCAAAAACCCTAGACATCCAAAAACCTAACCCTAGGAGATGAAACGCCAAAATTTATGTGGGCCCTTATGGGCAAGTTGGTACCTCAACTTCCCGAGTCGTAACTTTTGCATATGACCTTCGTTTTAGGCATGTGATATATCGTTGGAAAGGTATTTTAGAGAACTACATATTATGTCATCAAACTCTAACTCTATTTACAATTTGACTGTGGCGATCCAAAAAAAACAATGTTTAGGGCCCCAAAACAACCCTAGAAGTACAACAAGATGTGATGACATGAAAACATACAAAATAAGCCAGTTGGATTAGGTGGGAGGCCACCAGTATCCGCCTGGAAGATGTGTAGGGCTTCAGACAACCCCATAAGTGTAGAACCCACAATTACAAAGAAGTATAGAAGAACGTGTTGAACTAAAAACTGTCAAGAGGAGCCAGTTGGAATAGGTGGGTGGCCACCAATATCCACCTGGATCAATTATCTCTGAAACCTATGAGCTCACCTATCTATTTTCAAACATATTGTGTATATTCACAAGAAGTCAAAAGATTAAACAATTGTTTTCTCTTATATCTTGCATAATGAACATAGGATTGGTCCATGCTTGTTCCTCTTATGCAAAACATTCCATGTGAGGACCTTAATTTTAATACCAAGACACATTAAAATATGATTTTTCATAGGACATTTATACTTCAATATTCCTTTCCACCACCACAGAGTCTTCACTTCCATGTTAGCTTCATAAAGAACCATATTCCTCTTGCTAGGTTTTCAGACCGTATTTATTCATCTTCATCATCTTTAATTATCCCCTTACTTCTTCTCAACCTTGAAAGAAATGAATTCCACTCCTCTCTTCCCCTTAATCCTAACAGAGAAACATATTTTCAATCCTATATCTGAGTAATAGTGAGATCATCCAGTGTATCTCGTCTTAAGTAAAATATGCCTCTATTATGTAAAGGGTTAATTAGGGTTTCTAATAATGTGAAATCCCCCTCACATATAACCCATTGATTGACAAATCCAATGCCCATTCTATTATCATTTCCAATATTCCAAATGAGTCATTGACCAATAAAAGGAAAGGCCAAAATAATCACCTTCCAAATAATAGAAATACTAAATATATTTTTGGATTGGATCAATATACTTTTAAAAAATTACCTAGCACCATAAACCTTGATTGGAACTTGATTGGAAAATCAATCCTTTAGACACCTTTTGCAGCAAGTGCCTTCCCCGATTGAAATACATTTTTTAAACCTTAACCACTGCACTCTCTAAATTTTGCAATTTCCTACCACTTCATTAGAGTTATGTCTTTCTTCTCTGTAACCAAACCAAACTAAACCAAGGGAAACTGAAACAAATTCTTCAAACCCTTTCAAGTACTCCATGGGAGAATTAGGCTAAAGACATCCCATAAGAATAGCTTCAAGGACCATTTAAAACTAATTAAAACAAGTTACATGATGCAAGTACTTAAATTAATTATAAGATCATTTTTTGAGAGGAAATTGTATTTTGTAAGTTTTTATTGTTTAAGGTTTTCATTTTAATATATATTTATTAAAAATTATTATAGAATTTTAAGGTTTTCATTTTAATATATATTTTTAAATGTATATTTATTAAAAATTATAATAGAATTATAAGGTTTTTATTTTTTTTATTTAAAAAAAAAAAAAGGGGTAGTACCTGCTATAATATATTAACCTAAAACTTTGGCAAAATACACAGCATCATAGCTAGAGTTACCAAAAAACGCTGCCGGTAACCGGAAACCAACATTATTGGGAAGAACTTAGCAGTATATGCAGTAATATGATCAAGAAAAAGACATCTGTCCTGCCCGTAGGAAACCAGGACAGATGCCAGAAGTCCAGAAATGCATATATCAACTAACACATGAAAACAAGAACCTGGAGAGCCAGGCAGCCTAGGCACCCGGTGACTTGGCACGCCCATCAGCACCTGTCGAGATGTCAAAGGCCTGCATGCACATGTGGCACCTACGCCGCGCTGGGGTCTCGGAGAGCTCGTCGAGGAGCACATCTAGCCTATGTCCCATAGTGAAAGCCCTATGTTCCAAGTCCGCGACGTGGCTGCGGAGCTCGAACACCAAGGCCAGGTGTTCACCGCTTAGGAGGGTACCATGCATTCCGCCACCATGATTGCTTGGATGAGCATTCCTCTCATCCTCACC
>ML785947.1:5311-18659 GCA_009831015.1 Picea engelmannii
GCATGATAATGGAAAAGGCTACTAAACCATACACTCAACCTTATTTTTATAAAACAAATAGATTACATGATGAAGGCTACACATTGCTTACCTATAATTAAAATAGTTTAATGGTAAAATAAACAATGAGACTGTTGTAATTTTCCAATGCGGAAACACAAATTAACATAAGACAATCAATAAGAATGCAGACAAGAAACACAACAATTTATGTGGTTCACCCAAACGTTGGGCTACATCCACCAAACATAGGCATCGATTGTCTTATTATTCAGATCAAGGAGATTACAGAAGGCTCACACTCATCTCACTCTCTCAGCCTCGACGGGCATACATCAATTTATAACATTGTACATTAGAAACTAATTATTAAATGTAAACTCATCCATATTCTAACTTGGTCGTATTGGTTACAACCAATGCTGGATTATAGGATCTGGAATCCTATTCATGGAAGAATTCGTTGTCACCGTTTCCAACAATCTCCACCTTAACAACAATTAACCTGATACCTTGCTCCTCCTTTTGTTCATCACCTTTTCTACAAGCCGAGAGAAGCCAAGCACCATAGTATCTTATCTAACAATATTGGTTTTGTGAACATGTCTGGGAAATTCTCTTTTGTATGCACTTTCTCAAGAGAGACTCCACCTTCATCGATGACCTGCCTTACAAAATGGTACTTGATAGGTATATGTTTTTTTTTACTGTGGTAGGCTGGATTCTTAGCCAAGTGAATAGAACTTTGACTATCACAAAGTAACTTTACTTTGTCCTGCATCCTTCCAAACTCATCAAACAAACATTTCAACCAAACTGCCTCTTTGCAAGCATGTGAAGCAACTACATATTCTTCTTTTGTAGTGGATAAAGAAACAATGTTCTGTAGCTTTGACATCCAACTAATAGGTCCAACTTCAAGAGTAAAGACATACCCTGAAGCCGACCTTCTCTTGTCTAGATCACCTGCAAAATCAGAATCAACATATCCACAGACTAACTCACAACCACTGTTATAGGTGATACAATAATCACTTGTGCCCCTCAGATACTGAAGCACCCATTTCACTGCTGCCCAGTGCTCTTTACTTGGATTTTCCGTATACCTACTGACAACCCCAACTGCATGTGAAATGTTTGTCCTTGTACAAACCATCGCATACATTAGACTTCCTACTACATTAGTGTATGATATTCGAGACATATATTCCTTTTCTTCTTTTGTACTAGGACATAAAATTGAAGAAAACTTAAAATGGGAAGCCAAAGGGACTGAAACTGGTTTCACATCGTTCATACCAAACCTCAAAAGTATCTTCTCAACATACTTCTGTTGTGACAACCAAAGCTTACCATTCCTCCTATCTCTGAATATCTCCATGCCCAAAATCTGCCTTGCTGCTCCTAGATCTTTCATATCGAACGTCCTAGCCATTTGAGCCTTTAACCTGTTGATCTCAGTTATGATTTTTCTTGCTAAAAGAATATCATCAACATACAATACTAAGATAATGAATATGCCATTATTCAATTTCTTAAAGTAGACAGAGTGATCATACTCACTCCTTGTATACTTCTAGCTCACCATGAAAGAGTCAAATTTCTTGTACCATTGTCTGGGCGACTGCCTCAGACCATACAATGATTTCTCAAGCCTACAAACAAATTTCTTGCTGCGATCTTGAACGAACCCTTTCAGTTGTTCCATGTAAATTTCTTCATCCAAATCTCCATGTAAGAAAGCAGTCTTAACATCTAGTTGCTCCAACTCTAAATCAAGCAATGCAACTAATGCTAACACAATTCAAATTGAAACAGTCTTTACAACTAGTGAAAAAATCTCATGAAAGTCAATACCTTCTTTCTAAGAATATCCTTTCACAACCAACCTTGCCTTGTACCTTTCCACCTTATCATCAACACCCTTCTTCAGCTTGTAGACCCACTTGCAGCCTACATTTCTTCTGTCTTTTGGAAGTTCTACGAGGTCCCATGTAGCATTCCTCTCTAATGCTTTCATTTCATCCTTCATCGCTTCTTTCCATTTATCACTGTTTGAACCCTTCACAACTTCATGATAACATGAAGGTTCATCATAATTAGTACTTAAAGAAACTGATGAAACAAAATCATCATACCTTCTTGGAGGATTTCTGACCCGTGTAGACTTCCTTAGGGAAGTTTGTGGCTCATCCACAATATGTTGACTGTCATCATCAACCATGTCTTCCTCTACTGCAGAAGACTCTTCATGAACATATTCTAAAACTTGTTCATGTTCACCTTCATTAGTTTCAAACTGAATTTGTTGATACTTTGGTGCTTCTTCCTGTTTCATTTGAACATCTACATTTGATTTGATGAGAGATGATTAATCAAATATTACATCTCTGTTAATGGTGATCTTGTGGGCAGTAGGATCCCACAACATGTACCCCTTAATACCATCACCATATCCAACAAAGATAAGCCTTTTTTATTTTGGATCTAATTTAGAACGTTGATGTTTCAGAATTAGAGAATAGGCATCACAACCAAAAACTTTAATATTAGAATAATTACAAGGGTGGCCTGTCCATACCTCCTCAGGAATTTTGAATTCTATTGTTGTTGATGGTGATGGATTCACCAGATAACAAGCTGTAGTTATTTCTTCTGCCCATAGTTCCTGTTGCAAATTGGCGTTACTAAACATACTCCTTGCTCTCTCTAGAAGAGTCATGTTCATGTGTTGAACAACTCCATTTTGGTGAGGAGTATAGGCAGTGGTTTTATGCCTATCGATCCCAAATTCCTTGCAATAATTCTCAAACTCCATTGACGTAAATTCACCACCATTATCAGTTCTTAAACATTTAATGGATCTACTAGTGCTCTTTTCCACTAAAGCTCTAAACTGCTTGAAAAATGTAAATACATCAACCTTACTCTTTAACATATAGATCCACACCTTCCTAGAGAAATCATCTATAAAAGTTACAAAATATGATGATCCTCCATATGAAATAGTAGGGGATGGTCCCCAAACATCAGAATGGATATAATCAAGGATTCCTTCACTGGTGTTTCTTCCGGTTTTAAATTTTTTCCTATTCTGTTTTCCATAAATAGAGTGCTTGCATAAATATAACTTTAAAGATTTTAGACTAGGAAGTAACTTGCGATCAATTAATACCTTTAATCCTTGTTCGCTGATATGACCCAACCGTTGATGCCACATTCGAACAGAATCACTGTCGTTCTTAGATATCACTGTCGCATGATCTGATTCAATCCTCTGTTCTAACAGAAACATGTTACCGACCTTCTTTGCTTTCATAACCAGTAGAATTCCTGGTAAATCATCATGTATTCATGCAAATCGTCATGTATTCATCAATCCAAAAAATCAAAAACTAAATTGGTAAGGGAGATGCAATATTAATTGTAGGTTATCACCTATTAAATACCTTCATCAGTTTTCAATGACCCATCAATGAGAGAAGTGTACTTCCAAATATTGGATTGAGAAGACTCCAAGTCATTGATGACACAAAGAGAAAAATTGAAGTAGAGTTCCAAAGATTTGTTTCATGTATCAATATACCGATCATCTTATCATAACATGTAGTGGTACTAGTAATTGTGTTTGTGTTTGCATCCATTGTATATTTATTTTCACTCTCAGACTACTTGTTTATTTCTTGTAAAATGATGGATATTGATTTGATAATTATAATATGTAGGTTAAAAGACTGAGTTGTGCTATGAAAAATATGTTATTGCACTCTAGATAGTAAGGATGCTAGCTATGATCAATCAACAAAGTCAACCTCTAGATTTGTGCATGAAATATCTACTACAACTATTTATTTATCCTAAAGGACTCACTTTAAGCTACTTGTTTTTCCTAAAGGACTCGATTTAGTTATGAATACTTTGTTGCTAGATTAATTGGTGAATTCGACTAATAACGTTGCCTCCACAGAGTCTGCTTATCCCACCTTTATTGGTGCTTCTTCTTGTTAATAATATTGGTCCACTGATTATAAATCTTAGATCATGGAGTTGTGATTGTCTCTATGATTCCCCTTTGCTACCTCTCACCTGATATGCACATTTTAGAAAGAATAACATATCCACATTAACATACGACGTATTTCTTTGCTCCTTAGTATTATGAACATTGCACTCTTGAATAATGAATGATTGAGCTTGGAGGTAAAACTTCCATATGCTAGTGTGAAGTGATATCTTAAAGTTGTAATGATATTGCAAGTTGTGTGCAAGGAAGCAAGAATGGCCAAAATTGCTTTGGATCAATTTATAGAATATAATGAGAATGTTGAGAATAATAGACTCCAACCAAGCTATACTTACGTATCATATTGACTTATAAAATGGATTATCTATCTCAGCCAAACACTCCCAAAATTGGGTAGTACCAACCATTAGACAGAGTGGGCATAAGGGAGATAATATTCTCAATTCAGTGTAATATAGCTAGCTAAAAAGATATAACACATGAATGCGTAAGCACCATTCCATATCAAGTAGGAATGGCCCTTGCGCTTGTGATTTAAATGAAACAAATATGTAAGAGTCTACCCCAAATAAAGTGCATCTATAGTTGACCAACTACTCCTTATCCCTTGACCTATCTATGCTCATTATATGTTATCTCTAACCATTGTTGATTAAACTCAATTACATACCCTATAACTTTCAAATTCCTCGTGTCTAGGGAATGGTATAGATATATGGTCCTAGAATTTATTTGGAATTTCTTCTTGACTCAAGACCAATAAAATTCTGTGGAGAAATCTAGGGAGACCTGCATTATGTTGTTCAATGAAGGTGTTTAAACTATTCATATTGTCTAACCTACACCTCTCACTACTTTTGCCTATATTAATAATGCCTTTGATGGATTAATAGATGGGTAATCTAATTAAGATTATGGGTCACTCGTCATCAATCAATGGAGGCAAAGGAAAGGTGTATATGAAAGAAACACTAATCGCTTAGGAAATATTTAAGCTAGCAACAAAACAACAAGCCAATACAGATACATAACCATCAACTTTAATTCCATTATCATTTATAGTTCCATTGATCTTTGGGATATTTTTTCATTAAAGACAACCAATCAAATCAAGTAGTGGATATCAAGATAGAATAACACTCCTAATGCATTTGCATGAATATGGTAACCCTGTAGGTTTTTKATTCCACYTGGCTAACTTACAATAGTGGTTAGTAGTTGTTATTTTTTGGTACAATGGAAGCCACCTGCTATGTAGGTATTAAATGGGAGATTAAATTAGCAATACCACCACACAAGCCATTCAMAAGTACTAAGGATTTCTAKCTTGAYAGGCATGTAAYGAGCCCYATGACTATACTAAACAATGAATGAAGGAAGGKTTTTCACCTCGAGGTGAGTCTAAAGCATGATTTCCATCGAGTGGGACTTCCATGTCTCATTATGTTGCATAYTTCAATGTCTTCTAACCAGATTCTTATACATAAATGTCAAGGCAACTAACATAGCCAAGACTGGGATACGRTTATATAATGTATGAGGGAAGACATTTGCAGCCAACGTGGCCCTCATTTGTAATTTTTTTTGTGTTAAATACATTAATAAATATAGATGTGCAAGTTTTACCAATACATTTCCCAAAATCGAGAGCTAACAACAAGGCTTCAAGGTAGATAGAGGGTCAAGTGTGTGGAAATGAATTATAGGTAGTGGCTTTGAGTAAGGTTTTGAGCTTACAAAGGACTGTGAGCAGGGAACTTATCATTCTACTAGCTTGAGCTAGTTATAACTATGATTTAACCTGTTTACATAAGTATTATCATAAGCCTTTAACTTCATGTGTAGACACTACATAGGAGACTCAAGATTTCATGTGCTCTTGTTTATTTTTCATGCAGAAACACCTTTGTAGGTGATGTTATCACACAGTCTTGCACCTTAGTGCAAATCCTTCACAAGGTACACAGATGAGTGGAACATGGAAGTGTTGACATTGTCACATAGACAACTACTTCCATTGTTTTAGTGAAGAACAAGTCCAACACAAGCTGGAAGGCTTCCCTAGTAGCACCTAGGATTCCTAAGGCAAGACTAGGTTAAGTATAAGGTCACCTATGTTACTACCCAAATTACCACCAATGGATTATAATATATGAGTTACATATTAGGTGGTTACTAAAAGTAAATTTAATATTTAATATTTTCTCATGTTGTTTTAGAGGGCTTACTAAGTGATTATCTAATGAATAATTATGCCAAAATAGTCCAAATCTGAAAATTACTAAAGGTTGTCATAAAACTTGCATAAAATATAAGAAATTATAGCAGTAAACAAATTATAACAACAATATACTTCAGCCCCTCAAACAAATTATAAACATGTGAAGATTACGGCTGAAACAAGGAATAAAACTATGGTTTCAAGTAGCTTGTTAATTTTAAAAATTTAAGAGCATGTAGCAACCCAAAAAGACCAAGATGTCCAACTTGAAAAGGATATCATTACAAATTAGCTAGGGTATCTTTACAATGAAATTATTTTTAGGTCAAAATTGTATGGGAAAATGCTAGACGTCTAGGGTTTTGATGGCTGAAAATTAAATATAAGTTGTTAAAACCCTAGGTTTACCCTAAAAAAAAAAAAAAAATGGAATTTTGAGTTTAAAATTGACTAGATATGAAAGAGGCTAGTTCCTACTAATTTTTTGGGGGCATATGTCAACTAAGGCCTCTCTTGAGAAAGTGCAAGTGAAACTAAGGTGATAATTAGGGTTGTCCACTACAAACCCTAATAAATCCACCTAGGGCCTTATCAGCTTCAAGATAATTCTAGGGGAAGATACTTCATAAGTAATCTTTCAAAGGGTTTAAATAAGGGACTTATTCAAGAAAATAGAAAGAGAGTGCACCACCAACACTAAAGAAGCACAACTGCACCTACAATCATTCATAAACAAAATCCATAAATATTAAGAGAGATCACTTTGTCAAGAAATTGATTCATCCACAAAACCCTAGATCCAAGAATATCCATGAAATTGAAAATCATCCATGAGACCTCATCCTCAAGAACATGCTCTATTTATCCATCCATAGTGAAAATATATTCATAATAGTAGATAAGTAGTGTTCTCCACAAGTTCTAACAATGAGTTACAAATGAGAGGTGCTTCTATTATTTATATGAAGAGATATAACAAGCTTCTCGATATAATAATAACAATATTCTCCTAGACTTTAACCTAATAAAATATAAAATACCATTATCTCTTTTCAAACCGTAGAGATATGATCAAAACTACACAAACTATGAGGTGGTTACGCCACCTATACAACAATATTCATGATACATGAGTAAATGAGTAAAAAGACCCCAAAGATGCTCCCCAAAACAAGTAAACTCTCCTTAAGTTCCAAGTCATGTTCCTCAACATGTGGAACAACCTCCTCGAAAGGTGTCCCACAAATGGTCAAAATTTTGGTGATGATCTTCTTGCAAATTTTTTAAAGGCACCATAAATGTGTCAATTTTTTTCCTGAATTACTATTATGATCACATTTTGGAAATCTTGTAGCTATTCTTCATCTAATGGCATTGATATAGTAGAATTAAGGGATTTTTTTTCAGAATATAACAACTACCGAAGTTGGCTACCCTCAAAATATGTGCTAAAATATCCTCAAGGTGTGCAACGACATCTACAACATCCTCCAAGAATCACAATGCTCTATGCAATCCATATCAACAATCCATGTAAAGTACAACATCAAAAGCAAAGTTCAAGGGACCCGCATAAGTCATCAATCCCTAGGCATGTACACAAACCCAATGCAACATGAGAAGTGATTCATATCAAATGTAAATGCCATTAGGTAGAGAACATTAAGTATCATCTTCTAACTTCACAATAACTCATAGAATTCATACAATTTGCCAAGTTTAGGTATGATGGGGGCATGATTAACCCCTATTACATGTGTCAACACCCAAGAATATAAGTAGTTCTCAAGAAATCCAATCAATGAGTATGTGTAGTGATAGATGGTATGGTTTGGAAACTAACTTCATGAGTTGCATTGCATAGTCATGTGAGATTGTTTAAGATATTCATCCACATGAGTTGTAATGTACCTAGGGAAGTAACCAAGGGTATAGTGAATGTAATGTGGCCATAATAATGGAATAGGTTGTTAGGGACCTAACCTCCCTAACCCCTCAAGTAGGTAGAATAATATATTTTCCATGTAATAAAGGTTGATATTTATAAGGCCTAGTAATAAGGAAGAATAAGTCAATTGTAAGAAGACTTAATAGAATCTTTCACTTCTAGAAAGATCTTCCTCTAGATTGTTCTTTTTGTAGATAGATTTAGTATAAATAGGAGTCAAGCATATGAGAAATTTTGTCTTGAGAATTATTGTAATAGAGCTCTTCTCTGCTAGAGGTTTCCCCCTCGAAGACGCAAGTGAACATTGCTTCCTATCAATAAAGGTGCTATTTTGGTGTTGTGATTCCATATCATTTGTTGTTCTATTGTGTTAGCACTGAGAATCACCCTCACATTGCAAAGAGTATAAGCCCAATACCCATCAAAGTATGTGTAAATGTAAATGAGTGATTAAAGGTCAAATGGACAAGACTCAGAATAATAATGTTTTAACTCATAAATCTGGGCTAGCATGCATAAGCAAATGAGGTCTTGATTAGTTTCAGTTAGTGATTTGGAGTAAAAGTGAATAGGAGGAAGACTTAGTGAGGGAGTTGTAAAGGTATGCTATCGACATCAGGTCTTCAAGCAGCCAAAGGAAGAAAAACTCAAACACAAGAACTTCTTGAATTTAAAGTTAAAGAACATTGAAGAACATCATAGCATTATTATAATAAAAAATTCATCATAACAAAACCATAAAAATCTCATATGGATCATCCAATCATGAATACTTTAGTATAAGAGGCAACAAGATGATATAAAGAGAAACCAACTTCTATTAATAAAAAAGTCTCAAATCCAATACATAACCAGAAAACAGTCTACTTAGTCAAAAATATTACAATCAGGGAGCCTTGCTCAACCATTAAAACCTCTCTAATAATTTAGAAGATGTATTTATAATCAAAAGAGGAAAGGCAACAACTATAGGTGCGAGCTGGCCTTCTCAACCTAGGATTCTTCAAAACAACTAAAATTCTAACACCTATGCTAATAGATTTTAACAAATTGCTACAATTTAGGAGCCATGTTGGAAACCACTCCAATAGGAATTAAAGGACATGTCTCCTTTCTTAGGCGCATTCCTTTTCAGTGCCCAGTGTCCTACAGTGGTCATATGCTACCTCCATGCTGCCACTTGTGATCCTTGCTTCTCTCTGCATCCTCAACAATCAAGGAGTCATGAATCTGAATCCTTTGACTGCAAGGGCCAGTTCGTAGCACCATTTATTAGCGCATTTGGTAGTGATTTCTATAGTGCCCTTTGCAAAACAACTCTGTAGATTTCGTAGTGCCTCCTCCAAAAAAAATCTGCATATTTTGTAGTTCCACTCCTAAAACAGGTCTACAGTTTCCGTAGCGCCAATCCTGTGTAGCTCTACATATTTTGTAGCGCCACTCCTAAAATAGGTCTGTAGTTTCCGTAGCGCCAATCTTGTGTAGCTTTGCAGATTTGGTAGCACCATCCATAAAATGTTTCTACAGATTCAATAGCGCCATTATTGATACAACTAGGATATTTCGTAGCATCTTAGGTAGCGCAATTTGTATAACATACTATATAGACGATTCCGTAGTGCCATGGCACTACAAAATGTCTGTGTTTTTTCTGTGTGATGAGACCAATCCTTCAAAAGAACAAAAAACTTAGTTGATGGACTATGATCCTGTAGATGCCTGTATAGGTGGAAAAATTATACTGTCCTTGATCACCTTACATTTGCAAAAAGAGACCACCCACAAAAATGGATCTGTCATCCCCCAACTACTTCATCAATCTATCACTCCTCCTTGTTACAGGAGAAATTCCCTTTGCCATAACAACATCTTTTTCCTTTGCAGGATATTCCTCTTGATTGCAGGTGTACTCTTCTTAAATGTTGGTTCATATTTTTCAATTGCAGCTTCTACCAGGACATTTAATTTCCTTTGTGCCAGTTCTTTCTTAAAATGTTGCAATTCCTCCTTGATCTTTTTGTTTCGGGACTGAAAACTTTGCTAGATAAAGGGTTTCACTGTACATATCCATGAGCTCCTTCATATTGATTCTCCCAGTCAAACTTTCTTCTTTCAAACGAGCAACCTCCTTCCTAGCCTCCCTGAGTTGTCTGATCAATATTTTGAAAGTGGGATTACTAGGTGGAGTTTTGATGTTGATCACCTCAATAGGTTTCTCAATACCTTTACCCTTATATTTTTGTTGAATAGAGGCTCTGTCTATTACCTCAATAGTCTTCTCAATGCATTTACCCTTATCTTTCTCTTTCCTTGGAACTGAAGCCTTGGGTAATACTTCTACTTCAACAACTTCCTTAAGTGATGATGATCTAGTAAAAGGCTTCCTAATTCTGATCTTAGCTGCTCGAGCAGGTGAAGGGAAATACAATTTCCTTCCCCTATTGGCTGTGGATTTGGTGGATGAAGGGACTTCCTCCAATTCAGGTGCAGGAGGAGGTGAAAAATCTCTCTATGGAGAATGATGAACCTCCCTCTCTTCTTCTTCAATTTCCTTGATGGCTTCTTCGTATTGAATAGTGGCTTTGATTTTTCTCTTCCTGCTTGTTCCTATTGGGGAAACACTACTAGATGGAAAAGGGATCTACATCCTAGACTGAGGAGTAGAGGCTATATCTAGCTACATTTGGGTAGAGATAATGAACTATTCTCAAAGCATGTTGCTTTTCTTCAATTCTTCCAACACCAACATCCTAATCAACCCATAGTGAAAGACACTAGTATCCATAGCCTTGGACTTGGCTTGGACTCTATCAGACATCTTTCACATGCTCCCAAAAATATAAAAAGGGATATTCATTACATCCTTACCAATGAAATGTAGCAAGAGTCTTATATGATACTGGTATAACATGTTAAACCTTCCCTCACATGTAAAATATCTCTGGATGATCTTGAACATTTTATCAAAGCCTTCAACTAGGTGGCTTCTAGGCACTCCCTTAGACAAATTGTTTGTCTGATGGTCTAGTTTGAGGAAGTCCTTGGAGAAGGAAGCATTGAGGATCATGGATTTAAACCACCTCTCACCATTATTAGGAATCCCAGTGGTTGTTGCAATAGAGGCTTCATATACCTCAAACTCAAGGTTTCCCACCTTATTCTTAATGCCATCAATGTGTAATGCAAACTACCTTGCTACTTCAGGGTGTCCCCTTTGCATGTTTTGGCAAAAAGAGAGGCAACCAACCCTTTGGAAAACCTCCTTGACCATTGACTCAACATCAAATAGGTGCATGTCATAAGGTTCAGTCCTGACCACACTCCCTCCCTTGTGATACTTCTTCCTTTGAGGTGTTTCCATGGATATAAACATGGGATCAAAGTTTGTGGTGTAGTGAGGTGTAAAGGAAACAAATAGAGGCAAAGATCAAATGAGAAATGACAGTGTCTAATGGTTTCTCTCTCTCAAGGATTTTCCTCCAACTCACCTTGAATTAACAATAGACTATTTCGATGGCTTTTTTCTTTAAAATTGAGAGAAAGAAACTTTGAGTTAAGGAAGGCAAGGATGCACTGCTTAGTTTTATGTCACCACACCATGATCATCAAAGTTTTGGAAGGGTAGGGACTTCTTCCAATCACTGCCAACATATATTAAGATGAATGAATGATGATACAATGAAGAGAAGAGTCTAATGCATGGGTCTTTGAATACAAAACATAACAATGACCAATACAAGTAAAACACAACACGTGAAATAGGGGATCTATAGCGTAGTTTTAGCAATGAATTTCTGTAGCGCAGTGTGCACACAAGGGCCAAGTGATTGAACGGGTATTCAATATTTAGAAGAAAAATGACTTGACCTCTAGAATAGGTGAAATCTAGGTGACAAATGGATGCAAAGTCTGTGGAAAAAGAGCTACAGGTGCAAATGGATGAGAGAGGATGTAGTCTGTAGCATTAAGCGCTACCAAAAGTCAAGGTAGGGGTATCTTAAGACTTTTCCATTTAATTGAAAGGAATCATGGAATACTTGGAGATTGTGATTGATAATGGAGGATCTGTAACAAGATAGGGAAATGCTACATCCGCCTCTGCCTCCAATTGAGATTTGATAGTCGATACTGTAGTGTAATCTATAGTTGTTCTGAACTAGTGCTTTCAACAACATCGAGCTTGGGAGAAAAATTCAAATGCTTAAACAGTTAGCAAGCTCATAAATGAGAAAATCTCAATATTCTCTTTTAACAACAAGGGCGCTAAAAACTAAAGAAATCATGACCTCAGCTGATTATGACGAATTATGGTAAATAGCATAGGACAAAGGTGTGCCATGGAAACTCTTAGTGAGTTGGCAGCGCCTTTTTCAAAATTCGATTTGACCCCCCTATAACAAACATAGGGACATCATGGAAAGGATAAGGAGTACGAGTGTATGGAGTGATTTTTCAAGTCATTAGGATCATGGGGTCGATTATGCTTGATGTCAAGTCAGAAGGCGAGTCAAAGAGATAAACCATAGAATGAACCTAGGCTTATAATATATGTGTAGGCCAAAAGTAAGCCAAAAACCCAAGTCTTTATTTGTTTAGACTAACCTAAGCAAATCACAAAAAGGAAAATAAAGAAAACCTAAAGTCTAAAGGATAAAAAAAAAAAACCTAAGGGATAAAAGACCCAAGGAAATTTCATGTGATAACATTGGCTCCATAGGGGATGGCATGGTCCCTGTGAGATGCCAAGAACAAGTAGTTTCAATGCCTTATCCTAGGGCTATGGGGTCACTTATTCAATCAAAAATAAAACAAAAATGATATTTACAATGAATGGAAAGCCACTCATGTCTTAAGAAAAATACTTTTTCAAAAAGTTCCCATTGACAAGGCCACCAAAAATTTCAGAATCCTCCAAATTCTGCAACTTATAAATGTTATTTGAAAATACCTCAGAAATATTGAAGGGACCAATCCACAAGGCTTCAAATTTACCATGTTTTCCTTTTTCTTTCTTGGGTGCATCCCACTTGAGCACTAGATCTCCCAACTGGAAATATTCTTTGCTTACTTTCTTGTCAAAGGCTTGCTTGATCTTCTGTTGATGGTCCTGTGCTTTGTCCAATAGTTTCTCCCTTGTCTATTTCACTTCTACTAG
>ML785947.1:18759-40266 GCA_009831015.1 Picea engelmannii
GAAGGATCGAGAACTTATTCGTTTTCTCCCTTAAGAAACATTTCCACACCCTGACCATTAACACAGTGCGGAAAGTCCGCAGTCAGACTGAATGCAGCCTGCGGAAATCAAGTATTTCCGCAGGGCAATATATATGCAGCCTGTGTACTATCTTCAAAAGTGTGATTTTGAGAAGCTGATAAATGTAACTTTCTTCATGAAAATGATCTTAATGAAGAGTCAGATCTTCTATCACCATGTCATTATCATGTCATCATCTCGATAACCAAAAATGTGGATAACAGGCTCTTGTTAGAGGATTCTGCCAATCCATTTCCTTGGGGATAATAAGGAGTAGAATGAACCAATGCAATCCCATACTATTCACAAAACTTGATCAAAGCTTTAGCCTTGAAAGATGCAGCATTATCAGTAATAATTTTTCTTGGACAACCAAATCTTGACATGATATCCTCAACAAAACTAATGATTACCTTGTGCGAGGCATTCTTTGTAGGAATGGATTCTATTCACTTGGTGAAGTAATCAGTGGCAGTCAAAATACACCTATGTTGACCACTTGAAACTGGATGGATTTCCTTGATGAAGTCTAGGCCCCACTACTGAAAAGGTCCTGAAGCTACCATGGGCTTCAATGGAAAAGGTTTGAGCTGCTGCTTTCCAGAAATTTTTTGGCACTTGACATAAGATCTAATATTTTCCCAAACATCAGTAAAAAGGCTAGGAAAAAAATACCCAGATTTGAATATTTTATAGGCTGTGGTTCTCCATAAGTGATGGCACCCACATAGACTATCATGAAAATCAGTCATAACCTTTTGGGTCTCCTGTGGATCAAGGCATCTTAAAATCACTCCTAGCGGATATTTCCAATACAAAACTTGGTCAATAAGACAATATATGGTTGATTTAAGCTTCAAATATCTTACCTTGTTCCTTTCCAAACCATCAGGAGGCTGCAACTTCTGGAGAGAATATATGATGTCCTTATACCAAGTGCATTCTACCAACTTTGGGCCGACATGAGAATCTTTATCAGACAACTCAACTTGCTGATTTTTCTAGTTAATGTTTATGAAATTAACCCCGAAAGCTTTGAAATTTGATTCAAACAACAAGCTAGCTAAACCTTGGCCTTTAACCAATTTAGTGGGCTTTATTTCAAGGTCAAATTCTAGAATTTTGGCAATCCATTTACTTCTCCTCCCATCTATGTCAGGCTGGATAAGT
Source organism: Picea engelmannii (assembly GCA_009831015.1). NCBI lineage: Eukaryota > Viridiplantae > Streptophyta > Pinopsida > Pinales > Pinaceae > Picea > Picea engelmannii. The sequence goes on from ML785947.1 coordinate 19,990, forward strand.
ATCTCTTTCACTGAGGTTGGAGGGACAAATGAAACAAATTTTGAATTCATAACATATACTCTGAAAGCCTTGAGGGATTTCACCAAATCATAAGCCTACTTTTCCATGATATCATATTTAATTTCTACATCCCTCAATGCCTTGCTAAAAAAGGAAATAGGCTGCTCTAACCCTTTTGCATTTTTCTGCAATAAAACAACATCTGTTGTGTCAAATGAAGCAAAAGAAAATATTGGAAAATCCTTGGAGTAGTCAGGGTTGATGAGAACAGGTGCTTCAGTCAAAGCCTTTTTGATTTGATCAAAATAATCTTGATACTCAGTAGTCCATTTGACCTCATTTCCTTTCATAAGCATGGCTTTAATGTACTTTACCAATTCAACAAAATTTGAAATGAACCTTCTTAAAAAATTGATTTTCCCCAAGAAAGACTTAACTTATTTCTTGGATCTAGGGAGAAACAAGGTTTGGATGGATTCTACTCTGCTTGAATCAATTCTTACCCCTTCAGCTGATACAATGTGCCCCAACAACTTCCCCTCCTTCATAGCAAACAAAGAATTTTTAGGATTGAGAGAGAGACCAAACTTTCTGCATTTCAAGAAAACGTTTTTCAAATGATGATAATGTTCTTTATCAGATTGTGAGAACACTTTGATGTAATCTAAATAGATGACTGCAAATTTTTCCTTCTCCCCAATAAAGGCAATTTCCATGGCTCACTGGAAGGTCACTCCTGCATTCATCAATCCGAAGGGAATTTTGGCATACATGAATGTGCCCCAAGGAGTAGTGAAGGTTGTCTTCTCTCTATCTTCAGGCAAGACAAAGATCTAATTGTAGCCATAAAATCCATCAATCATAGACATCCTAGATGAACCTATCAGCCTATGCAATATGTGTTCCATCTTTGGTAAGGGGTAATTATCTTTCTTGGAGATTCTATTCAAATTTATGAAATCGACACAAAGTCTAATTTCCCCATTCTTCTTTCTCATTGGGACCAAGTTAGCCACCCATTTAGAATATCTCAAAGGAATGATAATCTTGGCATCCAAAATATTTTTTACTTCCTTTTCCATAATAGGCAACAACATAGGATTTATCTGTCTGATTTTCTTCCTAAATGTCTTGGTCTCCTCTTTCAAAGTTATCTTATGTTAAATGATTCTTGTGTCATATGTTCTCAAATCTTCATATTTTCAGGAAAACACATCATAAAAATATTTTAAGAGATTAACATATTCAACCCTCTTCTGTTTTGACAAGTTTCTAGACAACTTAACATACTTTGGATATTCCTCTGTACCTAGACTGCATTCAGTCACATCATCATTTTTAGTTGAACCTTTAACCTTCACAACAACATCATTTCTATCAAACAATCTCTTCAAAGGAACTAGTCCTTTTGGAATATGGTTACTAGGTAACTGAACAATATGATGGTCAATAATTTCATTCAGAAAAGCATCATCATGAGGGATTTTTTCAATGTCATGATCTTGATCAATACGTAAGACAAAAAACTCATCCACGGTCTTAAGAAATCTTTTTATTTCAAGATCATCTTCAAAAACCTTCCAATGTTTGACATTGTTGGGTATAGAGGGTCTATACTTCACTTCCACATCATATTTGAGTTTAGGGGGTAAAGGAACTCTAAAATTACTTGCTAAAACATCCAAGGAATCTGCCATAGTGTTCTCCTCTCTTTGAACAAATGAGATATTAAAATCTAGGAAGAAACTATCAACAATATCTCAAAATTCATTTCTATAAGTCCTTAACCTAGGGTGTTTAGCTTGATAAATTTTTTTGATTTTATGGAAAATTAATTCAACATCTCCAAAAACTTCTAGCTCTTCAATCCTCGTGTCTTTAGCAACCCTCAAACCCTAAACAAGATCCTCATATTTTGCCACATTGTTTTTAGTTTCAAATTCAAGTTTGTAGGATAAAGAAATGATCTCTTGAGTAGGGGAAATAAAGACTACCCCATCACCATCACCTTCTTTAGAAGAAGCCCCATCAAAAAACATCTTCCAAATAGAGGTATTAGGAAGAGAGTCTTCACAAGAGGTAATGGATTTTTTTCTGATTTCAATAGGAGGTTGAAGAGCATCAGTGAGCTGTGATATATTGGATCCTAAATCAGTATCAAGTGAAAAAATAGGATGGTTGGTGGGATTTGCTTCATCACTGATGATGTAAGCTAATCGAGCCTCCATGTAAAGCCTTCTATGTTCTCCCCCAAACACAAGAATGGTGGCATATGTAAGGTCCATCTACAAGGTTCACTCTATTCTTTTTATCCAAGATCTTGACAAGAGCATCCCAAACTTAGGGGGGACATCAACCACCACAATATCCATGAACACACTTTTCATGGTCAACTAAAACAAGGTCACAACCAGATCTTTGATAACCCCAAGACACTTCACTTTCCTAGAGTCAAAAGAGTATAAGTCATGGTAGGTTTTTGTAATTTCCAACCCAAGCTCATCCGTGACTATTTTAGGCATGAGATTGTGAGATGCCATTGAGTCCATCAAGTAGTTGTGCAACACTTTATCATGAATGTTCAATGATGTATAGAAAGGAGGGAATGAATCATCTCTATCTTCTACCAAAGGTCCCGAGATAACAATTGGCTTTTCATCTTGAAGGTTAACTAAATCTGTGGAATTAGAATAAAGATCAGGCTGCAACATTTTAGAAAGGTATATTTTAAATTCCTCATTCTCAATTAGCTCCAAAAAAGGTACAAGGATTTTGATCTTTTGGATTTCATTTTCAAAGCTAAAGGAGGATGGGGATTTCAAAATTTCTTTAAATTCTGGGGTAGGGATCTTAACTAATTTTTGAGGGATTTACACATATTTTCCTTTGCTGCTAGTTGTCATAGCCTTATCAAATTTTTTTGTTTTAGTGGGCTGATTAGAAGTTTCATTCTTTCCCTTTTTCTTTTTAGACCTTAGGTTGTATCTATTAGGATTGCCATTTGTTTTCTCTCCTTTACTCAATTCATTTAATTGACTATCCATGAGAGAATCCTCATATGCAGATTGGGTCAAATGAGGGGAAGAAGAGGTGTCACCAAGACAATGGATTTCAGGATCAGTTTCTTCATCCTCTCCTTCTTCATCAACAAGAAGGTTGTTTTGGAGAGGGATTTGAATTTTTTGATCATCCCTATCCCTATTTCTTAGATCTCTCTGGAGGACCCGAGGGGAATTATTTGGTCTTCTTAAATTACCTCTATTGTAAGCATTCTATGTGTTTCTATAGTTTTGTTTTCCTTCAAGTTTCAACTTCTCCATTTCATCAAAAAATGATTTTACCAATTTTTTAAGTTCATCAACCTGAGGGTGGACAACAGGGGATTCAGAGGTTGAAGCTTTAGCCCTACCTTTCCTTCTATCTCTATCCGACTTTCCCCTATTTTTTTCAATTGCCAATATATTGGATTCTACTTCTAAGGCTTCATCTTGCATATGGGTTAAAGAGGTAGATCTTCTTTCTCTCAATAGGAGGCAAAAATCAGGGTCAAAATCACTGGAATAGGTAATCTTGGAAGAGGTTTTTGTAGGATTGATTTTAGTGGGAATATTGTTGTAAATTTTATTGAATCTCTTGGAGAAGTCAGAAATAGATTCCCCTTCTTTCCTCTTAAGTGATCCAAATTCTGTAATATAATAAAGGAAATCATTTTTATCCCCCCAATGCCTCAAGAAGGCATCATCCAAAGCTTCAATCCCAACAATAGATCTAGGAGTCAAACCCCTAAACCATTTTCTAGCCTCACCATCAAGGCTCTGTACAAATACTCTCATCCATACATCTTCATTTTCAATGTTAAGATTATCTGCATAATTATAAAAGGTTGCAAGGTGCTCTTCTGCAGTTGTGTCTTCCTTCCCAGTAAACTTGGGCATGTAATTAAGGTAGTATCCAACTGGGAGAGAATTCATAGGTTGAGGTAATATAAGATGAGCATACTTAACAACCACTATGGAATCCATCTTATTTCTAGGAGGATTAGCACCTGCCATTGGGTTGTAAATTGTAGGAGAACAAGGGGGAGATGGAGTTTTGAAAACTGCAACTACAGTTTGGGTTTGAGGGGAAAGAGGGAACTTGGATGAGGATGGAGAGGTTTCATATTTCATAGGAAGAGTTTGAGCCTTTGGGGAAAATGAAAAAGGGTCCAAGGGAGAAGAGGTTTCCTCTTTTTTAGTCTCAGTAACTTTGATAGTAGTAGGAGTAGGAAAACCCAAAGTAGGAAAATCTTAAAGACTCTCAAGTTTGATCCACTTTACAATATCAGGGGAAACAAGGTTTTCAAAACTTTCTTATTTGAATTGGGGGATAAAACATGAATATCCAACAGGGAAATTTTCAAAATCTAAACTTCTAGAAACTTTAGTAGAAGGTAAAATAAGAGGGTTAGATATGGCTACTGGAGTTTTAAAAGTAGAATCATGTGAATGACTAGAAGTAACTGGTATAGGATCTGAAAAGCCTTCTTGAGAAGCCTTTCCTTTTTTGAGAATCTTCTCTGGGTCAGCTTCAGGTGTTTCCAGAGGTAGATGTGGAGTAGACCTTGTGTGTCTGCCTTTGGGAGCCACAACTGAAACAGTGGAGTCACCAGGTGCAAGTTGCAATATTCAATGTACTGATTTCTAATGCACTTTCAGGATCAATATGCTTTGTCATTCAATCCCAGGGAAATATCTTCAATTCGTTCTGTGGAAACGACGCCAAGAATGTTAGCATTGAGAATCACCCTCAGATTGCAAAGAGGATAAGCCCACTACCCATCAAAGTATGTGTAAATGTAAATGAGTGATTAAAGGTCAAATGGACAAGACTCAGAATAATAATGTTTTATCTCAGAAATCTGCGCTAACATGCATAAGCAAATGAGGTCTTGATTAGTTTTAGTCAGTGATTTGGAGTAAAAGTTAATAGGAGGAAGACTTAGTTAGGGAGGTGTAAATATATTCTATTGACATCAGGTCTTCAAGCATCCAAAGGAAGAAAAACTCAAACACAAGAACTTCTTGAATTTAAAGTTAAAGAACACTGAAGAACATCATAGAAGTATTATAATCAAACATTTATCATAACAAAACCATAAAAATATCATATGGATCATACAATCATGACTACTTCAGTATAAGAGGCAACAATATGATATAAAGAGAAACTGACTTCTATTAATCAAAATGTCTCAAATCCAATACATAACCAGAGAACAATCTAGTTAGTCAAAAATATTACAATCATGGAGCCCTACTCAACCATTTGAACCTCTATTATCATTTATAAGATGTATTTATAATCAAAAGAGGAAAGGAAACATATAGAGGTGCGATCTAGCCTTCTCAACCTAGGATTCTTCAAAAAAACTAAAATTCTAACACATGTGCTAACATATTTTAACAAAATGCTACAATTTAGGAGCCATGTTAGAAACCACTCCAACAATAATTAAATGACATGTCTCCTTCCTTAGGAACATTCATTTTCAGTTCCAAGTGTCCTCCAGTGGTCGTATGTTGCCTCCATGCTGCCACTTGTGACCCTTGCTTCTCTCTACATCATCAACAATCAAGAAGGAGTCATGAATCTGAATCCTTTGACTACAAGGGCCAGTTCGTAGTGCCATTAAGTAGCGCATTTGGTAGCGATTTCTATAGCTCCCTTTGCAAAACAAATCTACATATTTCATAGCGCCTCCTCCAAAACAACTCTCCATATTTCATAGAGCCACTCCTAAAACATGTCTACAGTTTCTGTAGCACCAATCATGTGTAGCTCTGTAGATTTGGTTGCGCCATCCATCAAATGTTTCTGCAGATTCGATAGCACCACTGTTGACACAACTAAGAGATTTCGTAGAATCTTAGGTAGCACAATTTGTAGAACATACTATATAGACGATCCTGTAGCGCCATGGCGCTACAGAATGTCTATGTTTTTTTTGTGTGATGAGACCAATCCTTCAAAATAAAAAAAAAACTTAGCTGATGGACTAGGAGCCTGTACATGCTTGTATAGGTGGAAAAATTATATTGTCTTTGATCACCTTACATTTGCAAAAAGAGACCACCCACAAAAATGGATCTACCATCCCCCAACTACTTCATCAATCTAGCACTCCTCCTTGTTACATGAGAACTTCCCTCTGCCATAGCAACATATTTTTCCTATGCAGGGATATTCCTCTTGACTGCAGGCATACTCTTCTTAACTACTGGTTCATCTCTTTCAATTGCAGCTTCTACTGAAACATTTAAGTTCCTATGTGCCAGTTCATCCTTAAAAATGTTGCAATTCCTCCTTGATATTTCTGTTTTGGGACTGAAAGCTTCTGTTTTTTTCTGTAGAGGTTCTTTAGTTGCCTAAGGAGAGGCAGGGCTCTTCTTGCTGAAATTTTTTCCAAATCAAGGGTTCCACTATACATATCCATGAGCTCCTTTATCTTGATTCTCCTAGTCAAACTTTCTACTTTCAAACAAGCAAACTCCTTCCTAGCCTCCTTGAGCTATCTGATCAATATTTTGAAAGTGGGATTACTAGGTGGAGTGCTGATGTTGATCACCTCAATAGGTTTCTCAATGCCTTTACCCTTTATATATTTCTATTGAATAGAGGCTCTTTCTATCACCTCAACAAGATTCTCAATGCCTTTACCCTTATCTTTCTCTTTCCTTCGAATTGAAGCCTTGGGTAAGACTTCTACTTCAACAACTTCCTTAAGTGTTGATGATCTAGTAAAAGGCTTCCTGATTCTGATCTTAGCTGCTGTATCAGGTGAAGGAAAATGAAAATTCCTTCCCCTCTTGGTTGTGGCTTTGGTGGATGAAGGGACTTCCTCCAATTCAGGTGCAGGAGGAGCTGAAGAATCTCTTTATGGAGAATGGTGAACCTCCTTCTCTTCTTCTTCAATTTCCTTGAGGGATTCTTCATCTTGAGTAGTGTCTTTGCTTTTTCTCTTCCTGCTTGTTCCTATTGGGGAAACACTACTAGATGGAAAATGGCTCTTCATCCTAGACTAAGGAGTAGAGTCTATATCTAGTTGCATTAGGGCAGAGACAATGAACTGTTCCCAAAGCATGTTCCTCTTCTTCAATTCTTCCATCACCAACATCCTGATCAACCCAGAGTGAAAGACATTAGTATCCACAACCTTGAACTCATCTTGGACTCTATTAAAAATCTTTCCCATGCTCCTGAAAAAATAAAAATGGATATTCATTGCATCCTTACCAGTGAAATGTAGCAAGAGTCTTATATGATACTAGTATAACATGTTAAACCTTCCCTCACATGTAAAATATCTCTGGATGATCTTCAACATTTTATCAAAGCCTTCAACTAGGTGGCTTCTAGGCACTCCCTTAGACAAATTGTCTGTCTGATAGTCTGGTTTGAGGAAGTACTTGGAGAAGGAAACATTGAGAATCATGGATTTAAACCACCTCTCACCAGTATTAGGAATCCCAGTGGTTGTTGCAATATAGGCTTGAGATACCTCAAACTCAAGGTTTCCCACCTTAGTCTTAATGACATCAAAGTGTAATGCAAACTACCTTGCTACTTTAGGGTGTCCCCTCTGCATGTTTTGGCAAAAAGAGATGCAACCAACCCTTTGGAAAACCTCCCTAAACATTGGCTCAACATTAAACATGTGCATTTCAGAAGGGTCAATCCTAACCACACTCCCTCCCTTGTGAGACTTCTTCCTTTGAGGTGTGTCCATGGATATAAACAAGGGATCAAAGGTTGTGGTGTATTGAGGGGTAAAGGATACAAACATAGGGAAATATCAAATGAGAAATGACAGTTGCTAATGGTTTCTCTCTCTCAAGGATTTTCCTCCAACTCACCTTGACTTAACAATAGACTGATTTGATGCCTTTTTTGTTTAAAATTAAGAGAAGTAAACTCTGATTTAAAGAAGGCACAGATGCACTGCTTAGTTTTATGTCACCACACCATGGTCATCAAAGTTTTGGAAGGGTAGGGACTTCTCCCAATCACTGCTAGGAGATATTAAGATGAATGAATGATGATACAGTGAATAGAAGAGGCTAATTTATGGGTCTTTGAATACAAAAGATAACACTGACCAATCCAAGTAAAACACAACACATGAAACAGGGGATCTGTAACGTAGTTTTAGCAATGAATTTCTTTAGCATAGTGTGCACACAAGGGCCAAGTGATTGAACATGTATTCAATATTTAGAAGAAAAATGACTTGACCTCTAGAATATTTGAAATCCAGCTAAACAATGGCTGCAAAGTCTGTGGAAAAAGAGCTACAGGTGCAAATGGATGAGAGAGGATGTAGTCTGCAGCGTTGGGTACTACCAAAATTCGAGGAAGGGGTATCTTAAGACTTTTCCATGCAATTGAAAGGACTCACAGAATACTTGGATATTTTGACTGATAATGGAGGATCTGTAACAAGCTAGGGAACTACTACATCCACCTCAACCTCCAATTGAGATTTTAAATTCAATCTCGTAGCACAATTTGTAGCTGGTCAGAACTAGTGTTTTCAACAGCATTAAGCTTGGGAGAAAAATTCAAATGCTTAAATAGTTAGCAAGATCATAAATGAGAAAATCTCAAGATTCTGTTTTAACGATAAGGGTGCTGAAAACTAGAGAAATCATGACCTCAACTGATTATGAGGAATTATGGTAAAGAGAATAGGACAAAGGTGCGCTACGAAAACTCCCAGTGAGTTGGAAACACCTTTTTCAAAATTCAATTTGACCCCTCTTTAATGGACATAGGGATAGCATCGAAATGATAAGGAGTATGGAGTGATGCGTCAAGTCATTAGGATCATGGGGTCGATTATGCTTGATGTCAAGTCAGAAGGTGAGTCAAAGACATAAACCATAGAATGAACCTAGGCTTAAAATCTATGTGTGGGCCAAAAGTGAGCCAAAACCCCAAGTCTTTATTTCTTTAGACTAACCTAAGAAAATCACAAAAAGGAAAATAAAGCAAACCTAAAGTCTAGAGGGTAAAAAAATTTAAACCTAAGGGATAAAAGACCCAAGGAAATTTCATGTGATAACACACTATTAATTTCTATAGTATTTACATTTCATGTTGTTATTCTGTTGTTAATTTCTACAATAATTCTCTTTTCTACTATTATACTAGATCTTGTATCTAACAAGTGGTATCAAAGCACCTTTCTTGACAATAATTGTGGGTAATTTTTTTTTAGGGTAGAGACGTATTCTAGCATCTTAAAGCTACAATGATCTATCGTTCAATGCATAAATCCGTGGTTGGGGAAGCACACACGTAAGAAATGAAAGTGGTGGTTTTTAAGTGCACATTGTTGGCCACCCTTCTAATCCCTTTTTGGTACTCCTTCAAGTGGTAGTGAATCATACAACACCTGTATACGTATCGACCTAAATATCATGAATGCCTCTGTAGATAAATCAATCGGTAGCTTGAATTCTATAGTGCCACCGAGAACAACACTCAGGAAGATACTCTCTAGTACCCGAGTAATCAGGTAGTGTGGCTAAGGGTATGGTCTAGCCTCTTTAGTTGGTGCCCTGAGATATTGGGTTGAGTACTAATGTTCGATCCCGCACATATATCAGAGAGATATAAGACAGGGAAAACCCTTTTCTGTAGAAAACCTGACAAAACCCTAAACCTTGGGAGGGAAACCACAAGGAAAATACAAGATTTATTGTCACACAACCTTGCCTCCTTCACTCTGGTTGAAAAATCACTACATATTTTCATTTGGTTAAGAATTTGGGCATTTCGACACTGCAGTATTATTCAGATCAGAGTATAACTCCGTGAGAGTAAAAAAAAAAATGAGTTTGGGGCCTTCCCACATCCTTATTTAAGACCTATCCCATTGGCCTTCTCTCTTCGTTCTGATCGCAATAATACCTATCAACTTTCCACCATTTTTTCTGTGGTTCCGACCCTCTTATTTGGGACCTACCCCATTGGATTCCCCTTTTCGCCCTGATCATCATGATACATTCACCCATAAACCCTTTTTCTGTGTGGACCCACTCGCCCCCTTCCTGTGCCCTCCTTTCACCATGTCCCACACCCGCAACCAAGAGCTTGAATCCCACTTCAATACCTTATCATCTAATTTCGCCTCGACCTAGAATGAAGTGAGACAAATCAATGCCAATATTACCACCCTCAATGGCCATATTATCATCATCAATGAAAACATGCATTCCACCATCGAATCCAAAATGGAAAACCTAAAAAAAGACATAACGAAGGACCTTTATGCTCATATCGACCGCCAACTTGAATCCTTTACTACCAAGCTCTTCTAAAAAATGCCTAATCTTGGAGACCTTCACTCATTTGACTAATCTTTGCAACCCAAAGGTGCTATTTCTTCCAATTCCCATAATTTTTAGTCCCATCAATTTCAATGTGACATATTCCTTCCTAGAGTAGATGTCAAAAAATTTGATGGCTCATATCCCATGGGATGAGTCATGCAAATGGAACACTACTTCTCTTTGGATGGCATTACCGATGAGTTGGCAAAACTTCGTTATGGTGTTCTCCATTTGGATCGAGAATGTTGGCAATGGTGGCAATGACGTAAGAAGGCACACCAAGGGAATGTGGCTTGGAAATAGTTTTTTGCAAAGCTCTATGACCTCTTTGACATCGACACCCATCATTTAGGCTGTTTAACCAAGTTGAAACAAACTGGCCTAGTGGAAGAGTTTATAGTTTCCTTTGAGCAATTAGCTTTCAAAACGAAGGGCGTGACATATGTTTTTTCATAAAATGATTTATCAGTGGCCTCAAGGATGAAATACGTGCACATGTCCTTATGTCTCACCCCCATACTTGGTTAGAAGCTACAAAAAAGGCCAAGGAAGCACAATAAGTCATCTCCTCCCAAACCAGAAAAACACCCTTTATTCCTTGCGCTAAAAACCCCCTTCCTGCACCTCTTGCCACTCCCCTCAAGATCCAAAAATTGACTAGGGGTGAAATGGTTGAACGTCAAATTAAGGGTATTTGTTATAATTGCGATAAAATGTATTTTCTTGGGCATAAGTGTAAGGAATATAAGATTTTTATGGTTATGTATGAGGATGTTTCTGAAGAAGAGGACGATGTTTCTACTATCCTTGAGCTCCCTCCACTAGATGGTCTTACTCCACCCTCTAATCCACCAAAAATTGAGTCACTGATTTCTCTGAATGTATTCATAGGTTTCTCTGCTCCCCAAACCCTCAAATTAATTGGCTACATTAAGAACCGAAAAGTCATCATTCTCGTTGACAGTGACAACACCCATAATTTTATTCATCATCACATTTCTCCAGAAGTAAATTGTTATATCCATCCAGTTAATAATTTCCAAATCATGATTTCCAATGGGGGTTCCATGAAATGTGGAGGGCGTTGTGAAAATGTGTGCCTCCAAATTGGTCAATATCACCTGAAATCTCATATGTTTTCTATTGACATGGGCGGCTGTGACATTCTACTTGGTGCATAATAGTTACACACTCTCGGCCCTATCACCATGGATTTCCATAAATTAACCATGAAATTCTAGCAAGAGGGCCGACCAACAACACCACTTCCAAGGAATCATGTAGGGTCACCCGAGATCATCAGTTCCCACCGAATGGAAAAGCTCCTCAAAAAAGGTCATTCTAGCATTATTTCCCAACTTCATGCCATTGAGGCAGTTGAAACACCCTTTGTACATCCCAACCTTCATCTATCTTATCCAAACACCAAGTTGTGTTTCAAATCCCCTAGGGACTTCCACCTTCTCTTGGTGTCCATGATCATTACATTCCTATAATTTCGGGCAATATTCCTCCAAATGTTGACCCTTATCGTCATCCCTTCACCCAGAATAATGAAATTGAGAATATTTTTCAAGAATTGCTAGAAGTCGGTGTCATCCGTCAAAATACCGGTCCCTATTCTTATCATATCATCATGGTCCTCAAGAAAGAAGGTACTTGGCAAATGTGTCATGATTTTCGATCTCTCAACAAACTCACCATCAAAGACAAATTTCCCATTCCTGTCATTGATGACCTTTTGGATGAATTAAGTGATGTTCAATATTTTACCAAACTCGATCTCCACTCTGGCTACCACCAAATTTGTATGAAATAAGAAGGTATTCCCAAGATTGCATTAAAAAATCATGAAGGCCACTATGAGTTCTTGGTTATGCCATTCGGCCTCTATAATGCTCCCTCCACTTTTCAAAGTATCATGAATCATGTATTTCGTCCTTTCCTTCATCATTTTTCTTGGTTTTCTTTGATGATATTCTCATCTATAGAAAAACTTGGCAAGCCCATCTTTCCCACGTGGATCAAGTTCTCCAACTACTATCTCAACACAAACTTTTTCTGAAGCATTCAAAGTGCACTTTTGGATCCTTTGAAGTTGATTTCATAGGACATATTGTTGGAAAGTATGGTGTCTGGGTGGATCCAAAGAAAATTGAATCTATGTAGGATTGGTCACGCCAAAAAACTCTTAAAAGTCTATGTGGCTTCCTGGGTTTGACAGGATATTGTCGCAAGTTTCTTAAGAATTATGGAAAATCTGCAGCTCCCCTCACAATGCTCCTTAAAAAGAATGCTTTTAGATGGATTGCAACAATCGACCATGCCTTCCAAGATTTGAAAGTGGCTATGTGCGCTACTCTGGTTCTGTCTCTACCTGAATTCAATAAGACCTTTGTACTGGAATGTGTTACCTCGGGGAAAGGAATTGGGGCTGTTCTCATGCAAGATGGTAGACATTTGGCTTTCACCAATAAACAATTGTTTGAGCGCCATTTAGGCCAATCCATATATGAAAATGAAATGTTGTCTATTCTTCATGCCGTGGATCTTTGGCATCCTTATCTCTTGGGGCAACGCTTCCAAATAAAAATTGATCATCAAAGCCTAAAGTATTTTCTGGAGCAAATAATTTCTTCCTCGGAGCAACAAAAATGGGTCACCAAGCTATTTGGATATGATTACACGATCATATACAAAAATGGAAAATAAAATGTGGTGGTTGATGCCCTTTCCAGGACATATGAAGAAGACATGTCTCTTTTTTCCCTCTCTTTCATTGTCGCAGATTGGATTCACGAGGTTCATCAGGAATGGTTGCATGACCCCAAACTTTCAAGACTGATCCAAACACTGCAGTAGGATCCATAAGATACTCAAAGGTACTAGTGGCATCAGGACGAGCTTCATTATAAAGGTCACTTGTATTTAAGAAAATAGTTGAACCTTAAATCCACCATGCTCTTTGAGTTTCATGATTCACCTACATCCGTGCATTCAATTTTTACCAAAACCTATGAACGGGTCAAACATTTTTTTTTCTAGGATGGTATGAAATAGGAAATTAAAACATTTGTGGTTGAATGTGATACCTGTCAATGAAATAAGAGAGAGATAGTAAAATCCTTCGGTACACTCCAACCGTTTCCAATCCCATAAACTATTTGGACAAATATTTCTATGGACTTCATTGTTGGCTTATTGAAATCAAGCAATAAGTCAGTCATCATGGTCGCAGTGGATCATCTTTCCAAATTTTCTCATTTAAGTTCTCTTCAACACCCATTCACCACTTCCACCATGGCTCAAATTTTAATGGATACTATCTTCAAACTACATGGCATGCCTCATTCTATTGTTTCTGACTGTGATCCCACTTTCACAAGCACTTTTTGGAAAGAATTGTTCTGACTCTAGGGAACCCAATTACATCTCAACACAACATATCACTCTCAGACTAATGGCCAAAGTGAATCCTTCAACAATGTTAGCATTGAGAGTCACCCTTAGATTGCAAGAGGATAAGTCCAATACCCATCAAAATGCTTGGTGGATGTTGGTTTTATGAGTGGAGGTCAAATGGACTAAACTCAGTACAAGAATGATTTTAACACAGAAACTAGACAAGTAATGCACAGGGAAGTGAGGTCCTCATTAAATTCATTCAGTGATTTGAGTTTAAGAGTGGGAATAAAGAAGACTTAGTTAGAGAGGTGAACAAGACTAGTATGGGCATTCGACTTTCAAGCAGTTTGGTGAAGAAAAAATCAAGCTCAATAGCACTCTTGAACTCAAGTTTCAGACATTGAAAAATGTCACAACAACATAATAATTAAACCTACATTATCGTGCAACTAATAAGAGGATACAGATGATATAATAAGAGGCTACATAAAATGGTTGATTGTATTGATGTAAAAGTTGATGAAGGAATCCCAGCAAGAGAGGTGTACAATAGTGAGTCTTCTACAGATGACACAACTGAAGCTGAAGATGAACAGGTCCAAGAATCATAAAACGAAGACTTTGAATCAGATGAATACACAGATACTCAGAGAAACTCAAATCAGCAGACAACTTCAAATTCCTCCTCCAAAATCACTCAAAAGAATCATCCTTCAAGTCAGATAATTGGTGAAAAAGACAAAGGTGTACAAACTAGGAGAAAGATAATAAAAAACATGGAACAATCACATATAGCTTTCATATCCATGCTGGAACCCAAGAATTTTAATGAAGCTAGCAAAGATGACCATTGGGTTAAAGCAATGAATGATGAACTTGATCAGATTGAGAAAAACAATATGTGGGAGATGGTTCATAGACCTGAAGGTAAAAATATCATTAGTTCCAAATGGATCTTTAAGAATAAATTGAATGAGCATGGACAAGTTGTCAGGAACAAAGAAAGATTGGTCTGTAAAGGCTATGCTCAAATAGAAGGACTAGATTTTGATGAAACATTTGCACCCGTAGCAATATTAGAAGCTATCAGAATATTTCTTGCCTATGCTTGTCATAAAAGGTTTAAAGTCTATCAAATGGATGTCAAATCAACTTTTCTAAATGGATATTTAAATGAAGAAGTCTATATGGAACAACCAGAGGGTTTCAAACTGTCTGATAACCCTGAATTAGTATGCAAGATGAAGAAATATTTATATGCGTTAAAACAAGCCCCTCATGCCTGGTATCATAGACTGGATACGTATCTCAAAGACAAAGGGTTCAGGAGAGGAACAATTGACAACAATCTATATATCAAAACATAGAATAATGATTTTCTCATCATGTTGGTCTATGTAGATGACATCATCTTTAGATGTAATAAGGATTCATTGGTACAATGGTTTTCTTCTACCATGGAGTCTAAGTTTGAAATGTCTATGATAGGTGAACTGCCATTTTTTCTCGGTCTGCAAATTACTCAAAGGTTTGAAGGGATGTTCATTTCTTAAGAAAAATATCTAAGAGAAATGTTGAAAAGGTTTCAAATGGAAGATTCTAAACCTGTGGGCACACCTATGGTTACTGGATGCCAATTAAGAAAGGATGATGACTCACCTGATGTTGATCAAAGTTCATATAGGTCAATGATAGGTAGCCTTCTGTACATCACAACATCTCACCCAGACATAATGCATGTTGTTGGAATGGTAGGAAGATATCAGTCTGCACCTAAACAAAGTCATTTGCTAGCTGTCAAAAGGATATTCATATATTTGAAAGAAACAATGAACTATGGCCTATGGTATCCTAAGAATCAGAATTTTCAATTATCAATCTACTCAGATGCTGATTGGGCTAACTGCATGGATGAAAGGAAAAGCATGAGTGGAGGTGCGTTCTTCTTAAGAGATTCTCTAGTAGCATGGTTGAGTAAAAGGCAGGGTTCCATTTCGTTATCAACTACAGAGGCAGAGTACATTGTTGCTGCTACCTGTTGCACTCAGGTATTATGGATGATTCAGACACTTGCAGACTTGGAGGTAAAATACGCTGCACCGATCCCAATTCATTGTGATAACACTAGTGCCATCAGCGTGTCCAAGAATCTTGTATTTCACTCCAAGACCAAGCATATTCCCATAAAATACCATTTTCTGAGAGAGAAGGTCACCAATTAGATTGTTTAGGTCCATTACATTCCAACCAAACAACAAATTGTAGACATCTTTACTAAACCCCTAGCCAAGACACCATTTGAATATCTCTGACATAAGTTGGGTGTCATCCCGTCTCACACCTAAGAGAGTCCATCCTGTCAGGGGGAGTTTGTATTGATTGAATATCTGATACCTTTGAAAAATATTGCAACAGCTCAGGGGGAACATGTTTTTTTCTTTGACATTGATGTCAAAGGGGGAGAAATGGTAATTTCAAAGATGCTACAATGGTATAATTGGATGTTCTTCAAGGGGTTGCCATCAATGCCAAAGGGGGATATTGTTGGCATGTTTTTAGGCAGAGGCAGAGTATGCCTGTTTGTCATTGATGGAAAAGATCATGACCAACAACACAACGATGATCACATGGAAAGATTAGAAGCTAAACTTCATTTCAAGAAATCAAAGGTTTCATATACCGGGAGTTGGAGGAGTCAAGAGTTGAGACTCTTGATCACAGGAGTCCCGAAGTCGTGAAATGCGAAACGCCGAAATCTCAAAATAGGCACATCAACAAAGAGTTTCACAAACTGAGAAATAACTCCATTTCAGAGTTTCAGATACCAGGAGTTGGAGGAGTCAAGAGTCGAGACTCTTGATCACATGAGTCCCGAAGTCACGAAATGTGAAACACTGAAATCCCGAAGGCTGAAGTCCCGAGGCAGAGGATAGTCGTCCGATCACCACGGATCGTGGACCGTTGATCTAAAGTGTGAAATACGTTTTTGGTCACAACTAGTGGTCACAACTAGTGGTCACATATGTGGAATATGGAGGAAGGAGCTAGTGCAACCAAGCTCCATTTTGGGGATCGCGACTTGGAGTGTCGAGACCCTTCATCATAGGAATGTTGAAATGTGAAATTATGAAAGCGCTTTATGGATAAGAACTTGGTCACCGCCGATGGTCACATCGTCAAAGAGCTGTAGATAAGAGCTCGTAGAGACAAGCTCCATTTCAGAGTTTGGGACATGGAGAGTCGAGATGAATCATCACAGAATCCCCGAAATGTGAAATGTCGAAATGCGAAAAACACCTTTTGGTGTAGGTTTCGGATATCAGGAGTTGGAGTGTCGAGACACTTCTTCACAAGCACCACAGGAATGCCAAATTGCCGAAATGACGAAATGAAAAAAACAACTTTTGGTGTAGGTTTCGGGTACCGGGAGTTGGAGTGTCGAGACACTTCTTCACAAGCACACAGGAATGCCAAAATGATGAAATGTCGATATAATCGGTGGTCACTGCTGGTGGTCACATAAGTGGAAGGAGCTAGCATAGCTAGGCTCCATTTCAAGGTTCACACTGTACCTACTAGAAACCATTGATGGTTTCTACCAGAGGACTGAAAGAGACTTCAAGGTGATCGCCAAAGAATATGAAGAGTCTGGAGGCATCTTCTAGTGGGATGAAGACTGTCCATGGAGGCGATTGATAGATGGACGACTGTTGGAGACTGGAACTGCAATAGAGGGAATGAGATCGATTGTGACAGAGAAGACGAAGAGTCTCGACTACTAGAGAGTCTAAGAAATCTCAGCATAACACCTAGTGATGATGGACGCATGGGTTGAACCACCAGGGAAGATGAAGAGTTGCAATGATGATCAGGCAAAGCACTTGACATGGGGAGAGCATGCATAAGCATGGAACAAATAGCATGCACAATGTGCACATAGACTATAAGAATGCAGAACAAAGAAGAGATGAGGGTTGCTATTGAGAGTGATTTAGGTGTGTAGAAGGAGGCAGAGTGCAGCAGTTGAAATGCACAGAAGAGGAATGGTGCATATATGGGACATGGTGCACAGAGCATAGAAAAACAAAAGAATAGAAAGCGCAAGAATATGCAGACAGAGAGACACTGATATAGGAGAGTAGAGCAGGATCGCAGAACAATGATAAGCCTGGTAAGCCAATGATAAATATTATATCATTGTGATAAATTTGTATATATCAAACTTTATATTTCAGGGTGGTAGGGAGGTGCTAGGGAGGGCTATTGTCCTCAGAGGTTCAAGTGCATGCTTGAACATAGAGAGTTGTAGCTTCCATCTGGTTGCAACCAGAGAAACCAGGGTGGCAGGGTGGTGCAAGGGAGAACTGTTGTTCTCTGTGTTACAGGTTGGTGCCTGTGTGATTGGAAGTTGGTGCTTCCATCAAGTTGGTGCTGGAACACTTAGGGAGTTGGTGCTTCCTTCTAGTGGGTGCTAGAGAAACCAAGGAGTTGGTGCTTCCTTCTAGTGGGTGCTAGAGAAACCAAGGGAGTTGGTGCCTTCCTTCTAGTAGGTGCTAGAGAAAACAGAGAGTTGGTGCTCTCAGCAAGTTGCAGCTTGCAAAACGGAGGTTGTAGCCTCACAATGAGTTGGAGCTCATATGTATGATAATGTACAACATGTAAAGATTAATTATCATATAAAGAAGAATAGGTTTTTACCCTTTCTGGATTTCCTCAAGAAATATCTGTCTTTGTATATTTCATATGTGTGAATGATGCTGAATGTTCTATTGCTTACTTCCCCGCATTATTGTGATCATCATTGAGAGTTCTATAATGAATTTAAAATAAGCATAATTGTTTAAGCATGGTAACAACTGATTCACCCCCCCCCTCTCAGTTGTCCAACAAGGTCCATGCAAACACATCAACAAATTATCTTAATAACTCGGTATATTCGGCCTTCTGATATTTGGTCAAACTGCTTGGCAACTTGACACACTTAGGCTCTGTTATCGCTCAGTTTGTAGGATAGGTTCAAAATCTTGGAGACAAGACTCAAACTGGCGTAACAGGAGCTTCCCCACCCACTATCACCTCGATGGGGAGATCTTTCTATTCAGGGTGGCTAATCCCTATGGAGACGTCCCTATTAATCTGGGGTTCAGAAGGAAAAGGATCAAGGGTTCAAGGCTCAAGGTTAAGGTAAGCTTTCCCTTCACAGATTACTGCCAAAAGGATAGTCAAAGGAGAGATATTTCACTGAAAGAGCACCTATTTGCGAGACAAGGCAAATGAAACTAAAATGTGCATACAGTGATTAGTACTTCAAAATATCAATGACTATCTTTAATACACATGAGCAATAATGAATGTAATTATTGACGAAGTCAGTGATTGCAATTAAAGCTAAGACTTATAATATCACTTCCTCAATAAATACAACATGATACTTGCATTTAATGTATAAAACAAATCCCTATTCTATCACAATGCAATAAATATCATAAATCTGCTCATATATATAATGTTGTTGTGTCACTATACTAAAGGGGTGACGTCAGCCTAGTTTCTAGGTTAGTTAAATAGGCAAAGAGAAGGATGTTTTGCAAATTAAAACTATGAAGATGATCAACACCTCAAAGCCTATCAAAAGGTGACAATACCACAACGTTTGAAGCCAAACAAGAGTTCAAACAGGTATGACATCACCTTAGGGTTAGGGTTAGGTTAGCTAGACAACAAAGTGAACGTTTTGCTTTTTCAGCCAATGAAATTACTCAACACTTATGTGTCTATCAATGGATGAGTCAGCCGCAACTTTTAGACCAAACGAAAGTTCAAATAGGGAAATACGTCATCAACAATTAGGGTTAGTAAAATCGCTAGGGTTAGTAGGGTTTTAATTCAAGAGCTTGAAAAAAGGTTGTTTTGAACACAAAGAGCTCAACGTTTTAGGTTTAGACTAGTGCCTTGGGTTAATGGAGTCAAATGGAGAGAGACTAAAGGCTTGGAAGGACTTAAACTTAAGGACGGGAGAGTTAGGGTTGATGGTGTTGCAATGGCAAGGCCACCAAATCAAAACCCTAAGGGGAGGAGGCTCATTCCGGTGTAGCTAAAGCTAGGCCTCATGCTCCTCCCTCTTTCCTCAAGACTCTTTGGCAAAAATGGCTAGCTATAAAACATAAATCTATGGCGGAAAAGTGTTGCTTGGGGACAAGGCTTTTCAAACCCTAAGAGTCAAACCCTAGGTGTAAACTCAATTAGGCCTGGGACGTCTTCTTTCTTCAATTTATGTTTCAAGCTAACTCAAGAAAAAGATGAACTAGTGTAGCAATGGCTAGGCTAAGTTCCTCTTAATCAAATGGCTAATAAAGCTTTTATCATGGGGACATGAAGCAATGACCTACTTGTGTGCTTGCTCCCTAGGGTTTCAATGATTAAGCAAAATATTAACAATGTAACCATAAAAGTAAGATATTCTACCTACAACCATTCAATCAAGAAGTTTTGCATG
>ML785947.1:46034-68127 GCA_009831015.1 Picea engelmannii
CCCCCCCCCCCTCCCCGCCCCCAAAAGAGGAAAAAAAATGTTGAGTGGCCAAAAGTGACCTACTCAACTATCTCCACCACTCCAAGCATGGCTCTCAGTTCTGAAAATTTGTTTTCAGTGAAGGACATGGTGAAGATGTCTGCAACTTGCTGCTTTGTGCGGAAGTACTACAATGAAATGAATCTATCATGGATCAACTCACAGATGTAATGCATGTGATGAACTTCCCATCTGCAAGAAGCGATAATGGCCAAAACTAGTCAAATGGAGTCCATTTTTGCAACAGGTGCAAATGTCTTTGTGTAGTCTATGCCATGTACCTGTGAGTATCCTTTTGCAACAAGTCGAGCTTTGTACTTTCTGAACTCACCATCTGTAGAAATTTTTGTTCGATATACCCATTAGCATCGAACAAGATTTCTTCCTTTCGGAAGTGGAACCAAGTCCCATGTGTTGTTGTCCATAAGAGTAGAGTACTCTTCATCCATGATAGCCTCCCAAAGTGGGTTTCTAGCAGCCTCAGAGTGTGACTGTGGATCTGAACCAAGTGAAATATAGAAATTTATGGGTATAAAAGGTTCTGTGTCATCCAAGTCTCGAGGATCCCCAAAAAACTGTGATCTAGTCCTTCTTGCATCCGTAGGATCACCGACTAGTTCACCCGCATCTTGCAGGGTTTTCTCTACCCAAGTTGGCAACTGAGTTGGAGTAGCCATGACCTGATCCTCATCCTCTATATCAGACCCAAAATTATGCTCTGATGTTTTCTTTGAAGTGCTCGAAGAAGTTTTCGACTTCTCCTCATCAGTGACAACAAGCGGTTCCTCGGCAGGGTCTTTTGAAAAATCATGCAGTGTTTCTTCTTCAAACTTTACACTTCGAGCTAGAATGAAATTTTCAGTGTGAGAGTCAAGCAATATATATCCTTTGACACCTTCAGGATATTCAACAAATATGCATTCAACACTTTGAGGCTCCAAATCCTTCCTCTTATCTGTTGGAATGTGAGCCCATGCTCGTGAACCAAAAGTATGAAAGTGCGACACTTTCGGTTTCTTACCAGTCCAACATTCAAAAGGAGTGGTGCCTTTGAGTGATTTGTGAGGAATTTGGTTTTGAATGTATGCTACACAATTAATAGCTTCATCCCATAGCTTGGGAGCTAATGATTTCGACTGGAGCATACAATTGGCCATCTCTTTTAAGAACCATTTTTTCTCTCCGCAACACCATTATGTTGTGGTGTATATGGCACTTTGTGTTGTAGTTGTATACCTGCATGAATACAAAGTTGATGCACATATTTGTTGACATAATATCCCCCATTATCAGTATGGAGTATCTTAATCTTACACCCAGACTCATTCTCAGCAAGTGCTTTAAATTCTATAAGGCATTCAAATACTTTCGATTTTAATTTAAAAAAAAATACCCAAGTAAAGCGAGAGAAGTCATCTATGAAGGTGAGTACATATCGAACCTTACTGATTGAAGGCTATAGGAATGGGACCATAATGTCACTGTGAATCAGCCCAAGAGGTGAAGAATCTCTCTATGACCTCCCTTTGTCAAACTTTTTCTCTGGATGCTTGCCAAGAATGCATCCTTGACATACACCGCTTGTGAATTTAATAGCTGGCAATCCTTCTACCATGTTTTCCTTGTTGAGTTGATGCAAGTACTTATAGTTTAGATGGACAAATATTTCATTCCATAACCTGTTGACATCATTATATTGTGACAGAAATACAATTCTAATAGATTTAGGAACAAAGTGGGAGAATAAATACAAACGAGAACTGTGATCTGCAATTCTATGTGCAAGTTGTGAGCTTGTGGAAATGTCGGTAATCACTGCGGAGTCTAGAGTTAACTCCACCTTCCTTCCAGAGCTAGAATAATTGATCTGATATATCAAGAGAATATTTGTGGATAGTGAGGGAACATGAAGCACATTTGTGAATCATCCCCCTTCAAGATCAACAATTCCTTCTCCGCACACCTTTGCGGGTGTGGCATCTCCCAAGTAAATTGGGGATCTGGTGCTTTCTTTGATGTTGGAAAATTCATCTTTTGATGCAGCCATATGGTTCAATGCACCTGAATCAAGGATCCAATATGATGGATTGGATGTGACAGCCATTAAAGCATGACCATCCTGTGCTCTCCCTCCCGTTCTATTATCATCTTTCTTCTTTGCATTTTTAGGCACCATGAGATTGTGTTGTTGCAATTGCTTAGCCATCTCATCGATAGTCTTCCTCATGCAATTTTATTCGGGATGAAAACCTTTGGAACAGTAGCTGAAAAGTTTTGTTTCCTTCTTCTTCTTACCCTTAGGCTCAGAAGAGTTATCTAAAGATTGTGTGGATCTCTCCTTCTTCGAATCAGGAAATTTACCCATTCCTGTCTTTTCCACTTCTCTTTGGAGCATTAGTAGCCGCAAGTGCTTGGTTCTTGGAACGCTTGATGGGACCCATTTGGACTAACTTAACTTTATTTTGAGTCAATTCTGCAATTAAATCATTCAATGGAGGCATTTTCCATTTTTCCTGAGTCAATTTAGATGCTTGAAAAGACGACACAAATATGGAATATTCAGGGCCTAATTTTGAGAGAATTGAAAGGATGAGTTGTTCTTCCTCTTTCGTGACTCCACATGCATTAATTTCAATGAGGAGGGATTTGAACTTGGTGAGGAATTCTTGCAGGTTTCTGAAATAAATTGGAGTTAGGGATATGAGTTCATTCTCCAATTGATGCACTTTCATTGCATCCTGCTTGTCGAATAGTCCTTCCAATGTGGTCCAAACCACATCGGGAGTAGTGGCTCTACTAACATGAAAGAGGAGATCTATGGAAATTGATAGGAATATTATCCCAATTGCTTCATCTAATTTATTGAAATACTTTATTTTCTCTGCTGCACCAGTCGGTTCTTTCTCCGTTCCCATTGTTACCCTGTAAAGCCCTTTGCTTCGGAGGAGCAGAGAGATCTTTGTCTTCCATTCGAAGTAATTGAAAGGATTTAGAATGAGTTTTGTGGGATGAGAGAGATGATCCATTTCTTTTTTCTAGGCCTCTTGATGATCTATACCTGCAAATAAGACCATGTACAATCCACTAGATTCAATCTAGCTCTGATACCATGTAGAATTCCTGCAGAAACCTCGATAGATCTAGAATTCTAGTTGAATTGAACACATACAATTTGCTGATATTCAAGAGATGAGAGAAATTTTTTACTCCATAAATCAAAGTATTATATTAATAAAAAATGAATATACATGAGCAACCATCCTCAAAAAGAAGAGAGGAGGTGAATATATAGAATTTCCAACATAGAAATTCTAGTAAAAAAAAGCTAGAAATAGCTAAAATAAGTGTCATAAGCTAAGGGAGATCACATAGTTCGACCTAGACCACTAAAGATACATGTCACACACTCATTAATTTCCACAAGAGTCAATTTATGCGCATTATCTCACTTAATCTCACTTAACTGACAAGAGAAGTAGTTCCAACTCACTTAACTGACCAGAAATAGTGGTTACTAATAATAGTAACGACAAAAATCATTAATTAAGGAATAAATCTCTCACTCAAAGAGGAGGTGCGCATTCCCCAATAATGGATGATTTTTGCATGGGGGAGTTGGAATAAATCATGAATAAATCAAGAAAATCAAGAATAAATCGAGAAAATCAAGAACCAGGAGTTGAGTCTTGATCTAAAATTAGTAGTTTTCCCTAAAATCTAGGGATGCGGCGCCCTTCGTCTCTATGTGGCCAAATTAGGTGAAATAAAGTGTGATGGGATGTATTAACCAAAATCTAGGAGTCTAATCTAGGAATAAACTAATGTAAGTTAGGGATATGCTCCAACACAGGGGAGAGGGAAGTGACAAGGATATCTCCTTCCAATCCTAGACCAGGGGGGGAAAACTCAGCAGGAACACTTCCGAAATTCAAGAAATGGGAAACTTCAGAAAAAGGTCTGCTAGGAAGCTGAGAGGAAGAGAATGGAGATTCTACAGAAGGAGATGACAAATTACCTGGTTCAGCGGTGGAAGTTTCTCCTTTAGAGGGATTTCCTTTTCTGATAATTACCTCTGAATCAACTTCAGGCGTAGCTAGAGGCAGCTGTGGATGGGACTGCGTGTGTCTGCCTCTAGAATCCACAACTAAAATAGCAGGTTCTCCATAGTGGAGTCATCACAATGGATTCACCAGGTGCATAGTAGCAATCTCGTAGGGATCTGATGCGTGATGCACCTTCAGACTTAGAGGCTCGATGTCATTCGATCCCAGGGAAAACTTTCAACTTCGTCCCCAGCAACGACGCTAGAAAATGTTGGTGTTAGAAGTCACTCCTATATTGTAGTAGGAGTAAGCTTGATTCCCATCATTTTATGTCACTATTTGTTGATAAAGGGTGATGAATGGAAGTAAACTCAGAACAATATCGTTCTAACTTAGAAACTAGGCCAGGCATGCACAAGCAGATGAGGTCTTGGTTTAACTTCAGACAGTAAGTTGTAATAAGGGTGAGTAGGAGGAGCACTTCTGTGAGGAAATGTGAAGGCTTGCTGTAGGCATCGAGCTTCCAACAACCTGTATAAGAAAACTTTGAACATAAAAACCTCTTATATTCAAAAGAAGAAACACTAAAAGAACATAACAATGCTATAATAAATCCTTTATCATAACACAATCACAACGATTCATGTGAATCAATCAATCATGAACCCTTTTAGCATGAGATGGAAACCAGATGAAAAAGAGAGCTGCCTTACATTGAACAAGAAAATTTCATATGCAGATACATAGCCAGGAAAACCATTTCTTCATTAAAACATTACAGTTGGGAGCTCTTCTCTACCATCCATCATTACAAAAATACAAAAAATGAGTATATATACTCAGAGAAATTCACCCGCCTTGGCAGCTAGAGGGTAGCTGAGACATTAAATTCCAATTTAGTATGTGCGGGCTCCCCTGGTCAAACGAAGACATCAGATCGACATAGCTCTTTTTGGAAAACCTACACACAAGACGATCTTGGGCAGACTGCCTGCCAGAACCTCCATGCCTTACATTCATGGCTTAAGCTGAGGTTTTAGCTACCTACTCAATTTTCATTAATTGCCTTCCTCCACGGCAGGAGGCCGAGACTTCGAGCACAAGGAACGACCACACGCTTGCTTCCTAGGGTTCAGAGGCTAGCCTCCTTTTCTATTTTGGCTCCGCCTTCAATGTAACCCATGGCCATGACCTGGCGCCTTGCTCTAGAGGTTCTTTGACACTTCTCCTTTCGGGAGATTCCACCATTCTAGCATCCAGGAACCTTGGTGACTAAAACTACGAAACGACCTTCCATATCAGCGGTTGTATCTGGCTTCAAAATCAATAGACACGATCCATTTTCCCTTGAACACATTGGCTCCGTGCCCCTCATCTGCTTTGTCCCCTTTCCATACAACCCTGTGCTATGACCGTGGGCCCGCACCCAAAAGGCGCCTTCACATCTCGCATATCATGGATGGAAGGGAGTCGACCCTTGTATCTCAAATTTGTGATAGCCAAGATGGCGATCAGACTTAATCAAGTGCCACGTGTCCTCCAAGACTAACATTCCCAATCCTTTCAGGGATTCTCCTACCAGGAGTTCTCACTCCTCTTCCTCCAACCACCTTTCCATACGACCCTGTGCTATGACCGTGGGCCCGCACCCAAAAGGCACCTTCGCATGTCACGTATCGTGGATGGAAGGGAGTCGACCCTTGTATCTCAAAGTCACGATAACCGAGATGGTGACTGGACTTAATCAGGCGCCATACATCCTCCAAGACTAATGGTCCTGATCCTTTTGGGGATTCTCCTACCGAGAGTTCTTGCTCCTCTTCCTCCAACCGCCTTTCCATACGAACTTGTGCTATGACTGTGGGCCTGCACCCAAAAGGCGCCTTCACATCTCTCATATTGTGGATGGAAGGGAGTTGACCCTTGTATCTCAAAGTCACAATAGCCGAGATGGCGACTGGACTTAATCAAGCGCCATGTGTCCCGCCTGGATCAGACGACCACGATCATTTCATGGCTTTGCCCTAAGGGATGAGCCCATGCACTAAACCTCGTGCAACTCCATGGCTCTGGCTCACCTGATGACCGTTGATCTGCTCCATCGATGGATCCTCGCCACTGAAAACAAAAATACATGCTCGCTTGATTTTAATCCCAAAATGGACTTCTTCTGTGTGTTGCGCTTGATGCTCATGAATGCAGCCTTTGAATAAAATGCACTTGATGGTTTTTTTAAAACCCATTTCTTCACATTTTACGCCAAGGGATTGAAATTGGAGAGAAACACCCCCCTTGCAAGAATTGGTGCTAACATGTGGTAAACCAGAGCATTATAAGAAATATTGCAAGTCTAAGAAGGTTGAAAAACCAAAGGGATCTGATAGTACCTCTTCCACAGAGGAGAAAATTTCCACTGAAGAAGGAGGTTATGTTTACCTGGCATCTACAAGTACACATGCAGACCATGATGTATGGTTGATCGACTCAGGTGCATCATACCATATGACTCCTCATAGGGAGTGGTTCTCTGAATATGAAAAATATGATGGTGGTGATGTATTCCTAGGAGATGACTCGACAACAAAAATCATGGGACGTGGAAGGGTTAAGTTGTTGCTAAAATATGGAAGGATTAGAACTCTCCCTGGGATTCTGCACATTTCAAAACTTGCCAGGATCTTAATATCTATAAGCAAGTTGGATGATGCAGGAGTGGATACTATATTTGGAAAGAAAACTTGCAATATGGTACAAGGAGCAATGGTGTTGATGAGGGGAGTTCGGTGTGGAACTCTGTACAAGTTGTTGGTAAGAACTTATACTAATGGATGTAATAGTTCTGTTTTCCATGAGAAGATAAATGGAGACAAGACCAATACTGTCCCAGAAAAGAAGACCATGTTGTGGCATCAAAGACTGGGGCATATTGGAGAAAAGGTCCTTCGAACACTACACGGTAAAGGTATGGTTGAAGGTATGTCTAATTGCACTCTGGATTTTGATTTCTGTGAACATTTCATATATGGTAAACATAATCGAGTAAGATTCCCATCTAGTTCTACAAGAGAAAAAGGGATCTTAGAGTTGATACACAGTGATGTGTTTGGACCTGTTCCTGTTCCATCCCTAGGTAAATCTGTGTATTATGTTTCATTCATAGATGATTTTTCAAGGAACACATGGATTTATTTTCTTAGAAAGAAGTATGAGGTATTTGATAAATTTAAAGAGTTTAAGGCTCTGGTAGAAAATCAGACAGAGAAGAAAATAAAGGTATCGAGAACAGATAATGGTAGAGAATTCCATGGAAATGAATTCAAAGAATTATGTAAGAAGTGTAGTATAGTAAGGTAGAAGACTACTCGATACACTCCTCAACAAAATGGATTTGTAGAAAGGATGAACAGGACACTGATGGAAAAATCAAGGAGCATGCTCACCGGTGCCGGGTTAGGACAAGAATTTTGGGCAGAGCCAATGGGTACAACATGTTACCTAGTCAATCAATCACCTTCATCAGCATTGGCTGATAAAACTTCACACGAGGTATGGTCTGGAAAGAAACCCTCTCTTCAACATCTTAGAGTGTTTGGTTTTGATGCTTATGTACATGTTCCAAAGGAAAATAGAAGTAAGTTGGATAAAAAGGCTGAAAAGTGTATCTTTATTGGTTATAAATATGGCGTGAAAGGTTATAAGCTTTGGAACCCATAAACCAAGAAAACTATTTACAGTCAAGATGTTGTTTTCAGAGAGGTAAAAGATGTGTCCAAACAGGAATTCCTACCAACGCAAGACGAACTTGAGAAAATAGAGCTTGAGTTGGATGATGCAAAATCTGAATCATCTGAAGAAGAGGAAGTAGAAGAAGAAGAAGAAGAAGAAGAAGAACCTCATACCCCAGGATTGAGGAGATCAGTGAGAGATAGAAGGAAACCAGAAAGGTATAGTCCACTTGATTTTCGTTCCAATTTTTCTTTATCTATTACTGATGATGATCCCAGAACTGTCAGGGAAGTAGTGAATTCAGAGGATAGTAAACTCTGGAAGAAGGCCATGGTTGAAGAAATGGATGCCTTGGATAAGAATGAGGCATGGGATATAGTTGATTTTCCAGTTGGAAGAAAATCGGTTGGTAGAAAATGGTTGTTCAAGAGCAAGTTTAATGCACAAGGTAAAGTGGAGAAATACAAAGCTTGGTTAGTAGCAAAATTTTATTCCCAGGTAGAGGGAATTGACTTTGGTGAGAATTTTTCTCCTGTTGCTAAGTTAACTTCTATTAGATTTTTTTTATCTATTGTTGTTGCTTTTGATCTTGAAGTGGAATAGATGGATGTGAAGACAACATTCCTACATGGGGATCTGGAAGAAGAAATATAAATGAAGCATCCAGAAGGCTTTGTAGTGAAGGGAAATAAAGAGCTGGTCTGTAAGATAAATAACTCACTATATGTTCTGAAGAAATCACCTAGGATGTGGTACCAAAAGTTTGACACATACATCCTTGGATTGGGATTTGTAAGAAGCTAGGCTGATCACTGTGCAGGTTGGTAATCACTTCATTTATGTAGTGTTGTATGTTGATGACACATTGTTGGTAGGAAATAGCATGGATGTTATCAAGGAGGTGAAATCGCATCTATCCTGCAAATTTGACATGAAGGATATCGGTGCTGCTAACTTCATTCTGGGAATGGAGATTAAAAGAGATCATGCAAATAGGAAACTCTAGTTGAATTAGAGAAAATATGTTGAGACGATATTGCAGAGGTTTAATATGCATGGAAGTAAACTGTTCAAGGTTCCTATTCCTATAGGTGTAAAGTTATCTACAGATTAGTGTCCCAAGACACAGGAAGAAGAAGAGGACATGTCCCATGTTCCATATGCCAGTGCAGTTGGTAGTTTGATGTATGCAATGGTCTGTACTAGACCAGACATTGCACATGCAGTGGGAGTTTTGAGTAGGTATATGTCAAAACCAGGGAAGGATAATTGGACAATAGTAAAGAGGGCCTTCAAGTATCTTCGTGGCACTACCAGTTATGGATTGTGCTACCAAGAAAAACCAGGATTGGACAGAGTGATGGACATACATGGATTTGTTGATACAGACTAGGCTGGAGATATGGATCACAAAAGATATAAAAGTGGGTATGTGTTTAACCTATTTGGAGGAGAAATCAGTTGGATGAGAAAAAGATAGGTAGTAGTGGCACTCTCAACTACAAAAATTGAATACATGGCAGCCACTCATGCAAGCAAGGAAGTAGTATGGTTACAAAGATTGTGTTTAGGTATTGGGTTGGTACAACAAGCAGTGAGATTAGATTATTACAATTAGAGTGAAATATTCCTGGCAAAGAACCCAACTTATCATTTGAAGACAAAGCATATTGATGTTCAGTATCACTTTGTGAGAGACATGGTTGAGGAAAAGAAGGTGTTGTTGGAAAAGGTTGACACTTTAAACAATGTTGTAGATTCATTGACAAAGTCTATGAGAACAAAAAAGTTCTCTTAGTGTAGAGTAACAATGAGCATTGTTGCCCTGGATTGTTGACTATATAATCCCCTTGACCCCTAGATGCAAAGAAAACAACAAGTGGGAGAATGTTGGGTATGTGTTATATTCTTTGCATGTGTGTGTGGGTGCATCAGATATGACAACTGTGTCTGACGATCCCTCTAGTAGTGAGATTTGTGTCGTGTGCACTGATAACTTTCCTAGGGGGGCACGTATGCCCCCCCTTGTTACGCACAGTGTTCAACAATGGGCGATAGCCCGGGGCAGCGCCCCAAAATTTTTTTTTGGGCGTTTTTTTCTATTTTTAGCAGTTTTGTAAATTAATCCCAGATTAAGGGACTAGGGTTTTGGTATCTACGGAATACCTAAAAATGTTGTATATATTGTATGGTGAATGGTGAAATTTTATATAATGAATATAAGAAGGGTTTTCCCAGTTGAGGGTTTCCAGTATAAAATCTTCGTGTACTTTGTGTATGAGCCATTGATTAAATTATGTTTTTCTTAAGAATCTATATGCATTGCTTTACTTCACATGTTTAAAACTTACAAGGAAAACCCAACAGAAGGGACAAGATGCCACTACAACTGCAAGTGACACTTTAGGCATTCGACAAATGGGCAATAGACTTTGTGGGACCCATTAACCCACCAACCAAAAGAACGGGGGTGAGATATATTATCACCACGATGGAATACCTAACTAGATGAGTGGAAGCCGCACCAGTAAAATATTGTAGAGCAGAAGTAGCTGCACACTTTCTATTTGAACATGTAATTACTAGATTTGGGTGCCCAAGAATTTTGATGAGCGACCAAGGAACACACTTCATAAACAACACCATCTGAGCGATGTTGGAAGAGTTTGAAGTTCATCACCAAAAAATCATGCTGTATCATCCACAGGAAAATGGCATGGTAGAAACCTTCAACAAAATTCTAGAAAACCCCTTGAAAAAGATATGCAACATCAATAGGGACGATTGGGATCTCAATATACCGACAGTACTATGGGCGTATAGAACCACATGTAAAAATTTGACTGGCCACACACCATTCAAACTAGTCTATGGTCAAGAAGCAGTAGTGCCCTTAGAATTTTTAATACCCAGCCTACGTGTAGTAGCCATTACACAAATGATAGAACGAGGCACAATACAGGAAAGACTGAATCAATTACTGCCAATGGAGGAAGACTGAATCTTGGTAGGATTCCATCAACAAGTATAGAAAAAAACAGATAAAGCTTGGCATGACCGCTACATCAAGAGGAAGATGTTCAAGGAAGGAGATCTATTATTACTCTATGACAATAAAGCGTTACAACACCCAGGAAAGTTGAGAATGCATTTGCTAGGACCATACGAAGTAAAAGTTGTCACAGACAGAGGAGTTATACAATTAAGAGATTTAGCAGGCGCAAACCTCAGAGGAATGGTCAATGGGAGTCAATTGAAGTTGTACAAGGACAGTCGACCACCCACTACGCAGTTAAAAAAAATAAAAAAAATAGTTGAAAACAATGCATAGCATGATGGACAAGCCACATATGAAACACGAAGCTAGCAAGGGAAAATATAATGACCATATCAAAAAAGGAAACACGTGGGAAAAGGAAATCCAACAAAAGTAGGCTGACAGGACAACAAGAATCAGAGTTAAAGCAAGGCAAGGATGGATGGGATGCCACATTAAACATGCCAACTAGAGATGGCAGAGAAGGCATAATGGAAAGTATGAAACCACTGAAGATATATTGAACCTACAGTTATGGTGCATTAATCACATGATGGAGGAAGCATCCTCGACAAGCTTCATGACGAGCCCATACAACACATGACCACAACAACAGTTAGTCTATTCATGGAAGGAGAATAGGAAAAGAGAAACAACAACAAGAATGAACAGAGTGAAACCACAGAGCTCACCGAAGCCATTCAAACCCCACAAACATTTGAAAGACACCATTATGGCACCATTGAAGCTCATAGAACCAGGCCATATAGCCAGATCAACTAGGGCTCAGACAAGGTCGCAAGGACCACTGGAAGAAAGTGAACAACAACCCCCATAAATCATTGACATTGATGAAATCCCGTCACCAGAGGAAATTCTAGTAGAGTCCACACCCATACTTGAGGAGGTTCTGAAACCACAAACAGAGGCCATGGAATAGGATACACCATCAACTATGCATGAGCCTCAGAACAAAGAAGAAGAAACCCACTAGGAAATACCACCAAAAAATGCCGAAGCAGCCGTAGGATCTAACAAAAGCGCACAAAACTTGGAAGTAGAAGTGAAACTAGACGTCCCACAAAGACCAATCCCAAATTTTCTTTCGGTCGAGCCAACAGGTGAAATGGCCACGACTTGGGCAGAATTTATGGCGAAGGAGCAACTAGAAGTTGCTGGAACCTTGAGCCAACCATCATGGCAGGAGGACCTAATTTAGATACTGAGCTCACCTCGAAAGAAACCGACTACATATATTGTGCTACCTCACATACCAGAGGGAGTACAGGTGGACCCACAACTATTAGGTCACGTCGGGAAGCTCAAGTATTCCGACCACGACATAGTAGATGAAACCAAATATCCAAAGCTTGCACCAGAAGTTTTTATGCAGAAAATAGTCGTGAACCAACTCGGAGAATCCATCACTCAACCACACTAGTGGGCCACTAGACTAGACATAACATGAATTCTAGGGTTGTTGAAGATACCAGACTTTGGCAGAGGGAAATATGCGACAACATTCATCAAAATTTTTTTAGCAATTATGCATGGAGGGGATATATGGCTGGAGAAACCCGTCCACATAAATGTCAAACTTATCACATAGATAATAGGCCTACTCACCGGGGGTATGGATCCCACCTTGATTCTGGATGATAATTCCAAGGAAAAAGCATTGGCAGAAGAGATGAAGAAGAAATACAACACCGATAGGGGAATAAGAGGCATTATAATTAAATGGATCAATAATGCCGTGACACAATTGGGCGCAAAAATCTTAGCTTGCAAAATGCTAAGAAAATGCCAAATAGACTGCAAAGATGCGCAAGACGTAGGTACGAAATTTCATTACTCATGGCTGATCACTCTCATAGCTTTCATGGGATGGAAAGAACTAGAATACGTCATCTTTGCTACCACACCATAGCTAGGAGGAGCAAGATATCATGTCCTAAGATATAGGCCACTAGCCAAGCATAAGAAGAAGAATGGAGTTGTATTCAAAGTGTACCTATGGGAGATACACAAAGCCATCAGCCAAGCATGGAGAATAACACCAGAGGATTTCACACGATACGGGGACATCACTAATTTCTGGGCTAGGTGACAAGCCATGTGGATACAACCAAGGTAGGACCCGGATAAACAATGGCTACAGATTCACTACTGCATCACTGAGGGTGATATCGACATGATCATCAATGAATGTCCTGATGAATAGAGGATTCCAACTATACCCAGAGGAGTATCGGGACAAACAATAGAAGGAGGGGCTACGTAGGTGGAGACACAACCTCCACAAATCCTAGTACCTAAGAGATGAAGAATGGTCCAAACCAAGTCGACTCAGGTAGACGATGAATCAGAGAAGCTAGGGACCCAGAAGGGGAGGATAGAAACCACTCAACCGACCAATGAACAGAGGAAACTGGCTGAGGGAGAACAAGAAACCACACCGAACCCCATCACACAGGAACTAGGAGGGGCTATGGGACCAACGATATACGATGCAGGTGCATGCAAGAAAATGAAGGCACAACGACCACCACTGAATTACACAATCACGGAGGATGATGGAGAGATAATTGCTAGGATGGTCCAAGACTGCTTCGCAGAAGATTTCAATCATGCCGCGCACCACAAGGATAAACTGCAGAAGGAACTGACATAAATGGGACAACTCCCTAAGAAATTTGAGGAAGCCCAGATCACGAGTAGCAGTAGGGGCATAGAGACATCAACCACATAGACCACAGAAAGGGTGGAGGTAGAAGAACACGACCCAGTTCTTCTGATACCACATGCACATTCCACGGTCTACATAAAGCCTAGCATGCTGTGAATGGATGAAATTGTGGCACAGACACCACTAAAGGATTTGGATCATATACAATTGGTCTTAACATGGATTCCATCAAAATAATTACACATACTATAGGTTAGCATCGACCATGAGATACATTCTTGAGCACATAAAAACTCAGTCGAGCTACAACAAGCAACAAAGAAGCGGGAAGCATTGGAGACCATTTGCACACAGGCCCAATTGGAAACTAAGGAGGAGAAATAATGCAGAAATGAGCTAGAATGCAGAGTGGAAGAATCCTTTAGGAAAATTCCAACTACTACGCAAGGAAATGAACAACCAACCATAGAGAAGATCGACCAGATTGTGCAGGCAATTGATCAATATTAAAAGGAGATTGAGACTCTCTGCGGACAGATTAGACTGACAAATCCACCAACAGTGAAGGAGAAAAGGAAGCAGGAAGAAACAATGCAGCTGTAGGAGCTAGAAAAATAGGTCAGCACGACAACCAACTTGCTGGATAAAGCAATGCAACTTTGGACAAGGTTGGAAGAGGATCCACAAGTCCAACACTGGGACAAGGGGGAGGAGAGGATCAATGCAACAATCCAAGAACTCAAGCAGTGACATAATACCATACCAATTCTAGAACAAGTCAAGGGAATGCAAGAGCTGAAGAAGATACAGGAAGAACTTATCACTGCACAAACACAGAAACAAGAGCGTCAGGTTCAAATAGAACCGCTCCAGGAGAGGGTAGTAGAAGTTCTTGCACAGGTAGAAGAATCCAGAAACCAGATAGCACAGATTCAGCTAGAATGCATAGGACTGATGAGCAAGGAAGTGGCAGCTCAGATAGTCGACATCATCAAGGAGAAAACCGCTCAGGCACTGACAAAAGCAACAAAGTTGCAGGAACAATTCCAGACGATCACCAAGGAGATCAAGGAAGAACAAAGAAACTAGGTGACTCGGGATGAGTCACATATCAGTGTTGGGGGCCTATTGGCACTAGGCCGAAGAGGAAAGAAGAATGATCGTGGGAAAGAAAGTGTGCAGAAAACTGAAGTAACAACTGGCAGAAGAGCAGCACGTGTGCATGCAAGAAAGCATGCACAAAGGAAAGCGACAACTAGAGGAGGAGCAACACGGGTATGGGAGAAATACCTAACGTAAGAAGGGTTAGGGTTTTGGTAATATTATGAAAAAGTCTGAAGAGCCCGAAATGTATAAATATAGATACAAAAGTATCATATAGAGTAGTTCATTAGTAGTTGTTAGCGATTCTCTGTAATGTTTTGAGTGGTATGAACTAATTTTGTAAGCTGTTGAGAAAAGGAGATACAAGGAAGGGTAGATCTAAGGATTAGACCATAGACCATGGAGCTTGGTGTGATCTAGTTCACCTCACATAGATCTTACCCAGTTTTGTGGAGAATCGTAAGTGTGAGGCGCTGGAAATGCAGAACGATCATAATACAAGAGCCAAGAGCCAAATCTTTGTGGATGTAGCCCAGGAGGAGGTGAACCATGGTAATCCTCGTGTAACGTGTTAAATGCATGCATGTTTCTTCTTTCTTTCAGCAATTGAGGTTTAAACTTAATGAATTAGTTAATACATTTTTATGAATCTTCTTATACTTAAATTTGATTAAAATTGGGATATTCGTATGCAAATCCAAGGAATAAGTACTCTCCCTTACAACTCACAGTATCTAACCTTAATCAAGAAACCCCTATCCCCTACTCTATCCTAGGTTGTAAACACCTGAGTCTTACAACCACCCATTTAAATCTATCTCATGTGAGACTGGGCAATGCGTTTTGGGCATTGTGTTGCCTTCTGGTTTACTAGGAGGGACGATAGTTTTAGAGGATTTGTTAGAACCACAAATGACATGAACCCTGGGTCAACAACTCAAACAACCCGAGAAGGGAAGCGGATAACAAACAGTCACAATGATCTGGGAAGAAAGGGGAATACAATGAGATATGTTTGAAATAAGGGTGTTGGAAGGCCCCATACTTATTTTCTCCTTTTTTCCTTTTTTCTTTTGTTTTCACTTCTCTAGGGTTATATGCATATTTGAATAATAACACAGTATCAAAATGCCCAAATTCTTAAGAGGAAAAAATGAAATAAATGTGTAGTAATTTTCACAACTTGAATGTAAGAGGAAGGGTTGCAGGGCAATATATATTCTTTGTGCCTTTTTGTTTGTAATTATTGCATCCCTAATGCAGGAGGAAAGGTAATAGATCTTCTATGTTCCTTTTTTGTTTGTAATTTTTGCAACCCGAATGTAGGAGGAAAGGTTGTAGGGAAATATGTCTTCTTTGGTCCTTTCTGTTTTGTTTCATTCCCAGGGGTTAGGGTTTCTAGGGTACCTACAGACAAGGGTTTTCCCTGTGATATATTTCTTTGATACGCATGTGGGGTCAAACAAGAGTACTCGTTCCAATATCTCAAGGTACTAACTAAGGAGGTTGGACCATACCCTAAGTCGTACTACCCGATTACCCAGATATTAAAGAGTATCTTCCTAAGTGTTGTTCTCGGTGGCACTATAGCATCCAGGCGGTTGTTCGGTTGATGTATGTTTGGTTTTAGGATACCCAGGAGGGCTCCTAATATGCCAAAGGTACATGGAAGTGAAAGTTTGTATACATGTGTTTTCTGATGCGCTACCACTTAAAGGGGTGCCAACATGGGTTACAAGGGTGTCCAACAATGTGAGCTTAAGTACATCTTTTATTTCCTGTGTGTATGCTTCCATGACCATGGACTTATGCATTGAATTACAGATCTCTATAATTTAAATACATCGCAACACATCTCTACCTTGGAAAAAAATTAACCCACAAATCCTACCAAGGAATGTGCTCTGATACCACTTGTTAGGCACCATATCTATTATAATAGCATAAAATAGAAATATTGAAGTGAATACCAGTAGAATAAAAACAAATAACAAAAATATAGCAGTGGAACAACAAAATATATGGAAATAAAACACAAAAATAATACCTTTATTGATAGGAAACAATGTTCACTTTCCACTTCGAGGGGGAAACCTCCACTAGAGTATTACAATAATTCTCAAGACAAAGCTTTCTCATGCGTCCTACTCTTATTTATACTAATTCTATCTTCTAAAGAACATTATGAATGAAGATATTTATAGAATTGGAATCTTCTATTAGGTCTTCTTACTTTGAGTTGTTCATATTTATTAAATAGGCCTTATTAACTAATGTCGGCCTTTATTACATGGAAAATATAGTATTCTATCTATGTGAGGGGTTAGAGAGGTTAGATACTTAACACATGTGTCAGTGATTTTGAGCATATGGTTTGAGATATGCTTGTGGTGATCTTGGCATGATTTACATGAGGATGAGAATGGATCTGGTTTCGTGGATGAGATAGTGACAGGTTGGTTGATATGATAGTGACAAGTTAGAAAGGTTGATGTGACAGTAGTAGTGACAATGGAAGTGGCAATGATAGTGACAGTGACATTGGTAGTGACAGTGGCAGTGATTGTGGCAGTGACAATTGGTCTACACTTATATTTTAGGGCAGTAGGACGGGGCAAGGAAAGGTGGTTGTGGCCACCTTCCGGTTGGATCCATAGAACTCAAGGGGTTGTAGCCTCTTTTTGGTTGGAACTAGAGAATTCAGGGAGTTTTAGCTTCCTTCAGGTTGGAGCCTAAGAATAGGGGGTTGTAGCCTCCTTCCAGTTGCATCTAGAGATTTTCAAAGTTGGTGCTTCCTATGATTGAATTCTTGATATCTTTAAGAAATCATTATGTGGTTTTCTCCCATTTGGGTTTCCACATAAATACTGGTGTATTGTGTCCTTGATGTGATGTTTTTTATGATTACATGATTATGATATATATATTGAATGCATTCATAGATGATACATTGATGATAAAATTATGATAAAATTAAAGTTTATATATTGTTGTTAAAAGTGGTAAAAAATTCTCATACTGATTCACCCCCCCTCTGAGTATTCCAAAAATTGGTATCAGAGTAGGTCCTTCATGAAATAGTCTAACCACTAGAAGGAGATCATGGAATA
Organism: Picea engelmannii; assembly: GCA_009831015.1. Lineage (NCBI taxonomy): Eukaryota > Viridiplantae > Streptophyta > Pinopsida > Pinales > Pinaceae > Picea > Picea engelmannii. The sequence goes on from ML785947.1 coordinate 63,783, forward strand.
CACTGAGAATGGAGTACGAATGTTTGATGGTCAAAATGGTCAAGACAAATTCTCAAAAAGATTTCGAAGAAGCCCAACAGGTCATCGAAAATTTAAGAGCTCAATTGGAAGAAGACAAAAGGGTTGAAGAAACATACAAAATTCAGATGGAAGAGAAGTAGTGTTTGGAAGCCAAAATAGTAGCACAAAGAGAGGAATAAGAGAAGAGAGAAAAGAATTTGACAGATCATCTCAAGGAAAGAACTGAGAATTTAAACTATCTTGAAGAAGAATTCAATCAACAAGAAATAAGACTTGAAGAAGAGACAATCACCTTGGACATCCAACTAGAAGAATCCAAGAGAACGAAAGAAGTCATGAAGATATAGATGATGAAGAAAGAAGAAGAGGTTGAAAATATTGAAGTAGAAGTTGTCATGTTAAGAGTTAAAGTTGTCAAGCTCAACAATAACGATGAAGAGAGAGAAATGTGCACATCATCAGAAAATAAAGTTGAATAGGAGAACTCTAGGTTGCTAGAAAGGAAGAAAGAAGAAAAGAAAAAGAGTTATGCAAAAGTCATCAAAGGTTCTATGAAGAAGGAAGAATTCAAGCCCCCAAAGAAGAACATTCCAAAGATAAAGAAGACTCAAGAAGAAAATTATAGAAGAGTTGAATATCAAAGAATACCCTCTACAATCAGCATCAAAGAAGCTTCAATCATGATGAAGAATCAACAGAAGATAATATCGTGGTCAACCAAGGAATGAATTGAGAAGGACTACACCGCAAAGAAGATCATACACTCCTAGGTATGAAAGTCTCTTTTATGGTCATTGTTTTAATTGTCATAACTTTGGACATAAGTTTGTAGATTGTAGAGCATATGGAAGAATTGTTCAAGCAAGAGATGCTTATGTGGCCCCACTTAACATTGAATGTTAAAAATTCCACAAATATGGACACATATCCCGTGATTGTAGAAGCATGATAAATCCCTCCATGAAGAAAAAAATTGATATCAAATACATGAATGCTTGGAGAAGAAAAGAAAATCGAGAAGAAAAGAAAATCAAGAAGATTAGATGGATGAAAAACAAGTCCCATAGATCGTAAGATTTGCAGTAGTACGAGAAAGAAAAGAAGAGCATGTGATTAAGGAACAAGCCCAAGAGATTTTTCTCTTGGGAATAGTAGTGCATAATGAATCTATAGGGTGAAAGGAAGATGTCAAAATCTAGGAAGAAGATGAAAAGGAAGAAGTCAGAGTTTAGAAAGGTGACGAATCTACGGAAGAAGATGAAGACTACTGCGCATCAGAGTGAGTATTTTTCTGATCCATCCAACTTGGAGACTCCCATTAATTAGAATATTGGAGAGTGGGAGTCTATGCAGTAGCTGAGACAGTTCAAAGAACTATCTTTCGAGTAGTTTGAAGTATTTGCAGAGACATATTCAGAGCAGTCAGATGACAAAAGTACAAAATGACAATTTGATTGGTTGAGGAGCATCTTTCATAATACATTCCTAAGAATTTCTGGACAGATATATCACAATGAGTGAACAATTGGAATCAGATATTAAATAAATATCATTGACATACTTTCCAGGCATAGATACATTCAATGCAAGTTCAAGGATCAGTGGAAGTATCTGATTCAATCTAAGAAATAGGAATATGTGATGAACAGTTGCAGCAGAGAAGTCTTCATAACAATACAATGATAGATGGGTTAGCAATGTGGATAGTTGAGTAACAAATTTATGGACAATTTGTGACATATGAGATAGATTCATGAGATGCTTAGCGGGAATAGGAGACATGATTCAGAAAAAATGCATAACAATGTATTTACAAGGGGAATCTGGAATCAGTTGACAGTTGAAATCAGTTGGTCATAGAAAGGCAAGTAGTAAAAGGCACAAGCAGAACAAGGAAAGATAAATCATCATCAAAAGTTATATTGTCAGAAGGAAATCAATGAATGCTTTAAAGTATGGTCAATTGAACATGACAAGTGATTGAAGAACTCAAGTAATGGATAATTTTTATATATTTCAGTGAATGTCAAGAGGAAGCACCAATGGACAATAAACAACACTAGAAGAGATGAAAGGAAACATGCACATGTATCCCTACATTGATCTACACAACATCTTGCACAAAATTCAAGGGATATATGGATATTGGCTCTTCCAACATCAATTTTTAACTCTTGCTCTGATAAAATTGGGATATTGGCTTGTTTTGTTTAAGTGTTGTGTGTTGTGTGTGCACTATGGATATGTCTCTCTATTCAATATCGGCATCTGAATGATGATTTTTTTGGCTTTGTTGAGATCATCTAGAATAAATGATAAGGGCTTTTAATGCCAGGAAGGCTCACGACATGGGTTTCACGCATTTTTGTTTTATATGAAAATGGAATTTGAACCAAGAGACTTCTAGTGATGAACACTTTTGATACCACCCATTTGGATTTGTTATGATGGGTTCATTTTGCACTCATTTGGGAATTTTGTTTTGCTATAGAATAAGGGAATATGAAATAGATGCTATTGGCATACCCATGTTTTACTTCTGTTGTATTATTTTTTCTCTAGAAAAATGATGGGTTGTGATAAGTGTTGTCACAAATTAGTATTTTTTTAACCCAACAACAATGAAAGAATGTGGGTATCATTTGGGTATGGTTTATCATGGTTATAGCTCGACATTGTTCTCTGTTATGATTGTTGTCATTTTAAAACGGATTATGATATCAACCTCCCATCTTCACTTGATAGTCTTATAAACCCTTGAACAATTTGATTTCCCTCATTTTGACTTGCTCTCAGTTGTACACGATTTTGAAATAATTGCAAAAATTAGTTCTTGATTCAAAACAAAGGTTTTTTTCTCTCCTTGCTTCGATGTATTGATGGAAAAATTTTGGTGTTGTTGCAAAACATGTATGGATTCCTTTGGCTTAGTTATGCCATGACTTGTTTGTTGATATTGACCTCTACAAATTTATTTTTATGAGTCCCTAGTAGCATGTTATTGGGATTGTTGGTTGGCATATTATTTTATAGTCATTCTTTTTACAATATCTAGGTTCGAGCTCTTGTGAGTTGATGCATGATAGTGATACAAGTCCAAATGAACTATGTTTCTTTGATATTTTATGATGAATTTAATAGATAAAAGTTTAATACAACATAGTTCAAATGAGTAATGATTGAGAGCTCAAACATTGTGATGTGAAGAATTTTGAGGAATTTGTTAATTTGTTTTGATCAATTATTATCCAGAAATTATGGAGAAAATGTTTTGACTTGGGATGGATTATGATTATTGATATTGAATGAATGGTAAATATATAGTAAGAGGACATTGACCATTACATTTCATATTCATTAATTTCACTTTACACTAATTATAACCCCCTCTTTATTCCCAAATCATTTTGTTTAATCCCATGTTCTATTTGCATAAGATATTTGATTATTCAAGGGATTTTAGAAGACAAATTTTCAATGAGGAGTGTAAAAAAATCAATGTAATTTGCAGACAAATGAAGAGGGTGATATAAGTATAGAAGATGAAATTGGGGTTGAACATTTGTTTTGTGTTTAGAATAGTATTCCTATTTTTCTTGTCATAAATTCATTTTACATTCATTATAACTCCCATCATATCCCTTATATAATTATACCTCCATGTTCTAATACATTATGGATCAAGTTGGAAAATTATTACGGTTTTTATATGTAGAGTGATGAATGGCTTTCATGTACTCTAGTGTGTGAAATGAAGGAGACAATATTTCAATTTTATCTTTAGGCAAAGCATTTGACGATTGATTAGTCATTTATATTTGTATTCTGATTTGAATTTGCTTTAGATATGAGATTTTGTAGTAGAGGAAGCCATGGCATGGGAGGAAACGGGGGCATAAATAATTTTTGGCAAAGAGGCCATAGGAGACCCAAGTTTTCCGTTCACTTTGATGTTGAACTGCAAGAATTAAATCAATTATTTCAAGATGGGTTCTTCAACCTGGTTGGTCAAGGAGTATTACAACCTCATCCTAGACCAGAGAGACCACATTTTCAACCTCGCCAAATTTTTTCTAATGTTCATGTCCTTGCTCATGTTTCTCTTCAACCAGAATGTTGATTAAGGTTGGTTGTCATTGATGTCAACCCTTGAAGAAAGACCAGTAGCACAAAGTTTTGGATAATGGACCCAATAGTGTTTGATGTAAATATGACTCATTATTGTTTTGTCATGGTTGATAAGAAGTAAATATGGATGAACTCCAAAGTGGTCCCCTTATGGTGAAATCCCTCACAGGAAGATGCTTTGTGGAGTAAGAGAACC
>ML785947.1:83799-115489 GCA_009831015.1 Picea engelmannii
TCAAACAAACTTGGGTCCATTACCCAAACCTGGGGTCTCCAACTTCTCATGGCCATAACTCTCTAACCGTGAGGAATTATGTGTCGTTCCACATACCACCGGAAATGACATGACAAGAACTATCCATATAGGATATTTTCCCTAACAAATTCATTTTCCTTCATCTTATTATTCCACAATTAAGCATGGGTTCTCTTACTCCACAAAGTGTCTTCCCGTGAGGGCTTTCACCATAAGGGGACCACTTTGGAGTTCATCCATATTTACTTCTTATCAACCATGAAAAAACAATAATGAGTCATATTTACATCAAACAATATTGGGTCCATTACCCAAACCTTTGTGTTATAGGGCTTTCTTCAAGGGTTGACATCAATGACAACCAACCTTAATCAACAGAGTTAGGGGGGTTGCAGGAATCAGATGTCTACAAACTAGCTGGGACACAGATCTGTGATTGCAACACTTTAACAGAGCACTTAACCACCAATATGGATTAGCTTATAGTTTTTGTACACATCATAGATCGAACCCTTTTTAAATATTAGCGCAGTAACAATCAATATCCAACCCTTAAAACCTCTTAGCACATAACATTAAATCAGATCAGGAATTCATCATATACAAAGCACTAAGAATCCATAGATCTATCTATCATACATCAATATCAGTGCACTAAGAAGGTAAATACATAAACAACATAAACATTATTTTAACAAAGCACATCAACACAAGATATACGTGGTTCACCCCAATGTGGGGCTATGTCCACCAACTCTTCTTCTTCTTTATTAGTCTTCAATCTTCTTACATTCCTTTGCTCCTATGCACAAAGTCACAGAGCCAACTCTGTAAAGGAAAAGAGATCTGTGCACACCTCACCAGATCCTCCTTCCCCGAATTAGGTCACGGTACAAAGCCAACTCCTCATTAGCACAAAGCCTTACACAATCTGTGCACAAAGCCTCTTACAAGTAATTTCACTTAGCTCTGCAAGTCTTAACACACATTATGCATGAAATCCAACAACTATTCTTCGCACTTAGCACTCTTTACATATTCTTGCACATAGTTGTGAGCTTCTTCTTACATTGCCTAGTTATATATTTATACATTTACAAATAGGCCTAAACATGGGTAAACCCATGGGATGACATCCCATACCTGTTACATAAACCCTAAAAGCCCAAAAATTCCACAAAATGAGCGATATGCGATCTCTGCTTCGTCTGGGCGCTCAGTCTTTGACCAGCATGTTGAAGTCCCAAACATGGTCAAACACGACCAATGTTTCCTCAAAACTTGGTCGAGGGCCAACAAAAAGAGAAATTTAAAAAAAAATTTATATTATCATAAGGAAATCAATGAATGCTTTAAAGTATGGTCAAGTGAGCATGACAAGTGATTGAATAAATCATGTAACAAATGATTTTTATATATGTCAGTGAATTTCAAGAGGAAGCACCAATGGAAAATAAGCAACACTAGAAGAGATTAAAGGAAACATGTACATGTATCCCTACATTGATCTACATACCATCTTGCCGAAAATTCAAGGGAAGAGAAATCATCAAATGAAGAGATCTAGAAATAAAGAACAATCGCATGGAAACAGGGGGAGACATACCGATAGGGGGAGTTATTATTTTTTCCCATGATTTTTTAGAGCAGGTATATTTTCAGGGGGAGATAAAGTCATAGAAAAATCATTCAAAGAAGACATATAAATAGGGAGAACTACCCTTTTTTTAGATGATGGAATAAAGAACAAGGAATGGTAACATAGAGAAATAATAGATGCACGAAGACAGGGGGAGCAATCTAAAACCATTTTTCTATTAATATCAAAAGAGAAGAGGAACATGGAAAAATAAAAGGGAGAATCATGAAGAAAGGGGGAGCATCCCCAAGAAGAGACACCCTCTTCCATTGATGTCAAAGGGGGATAGATAAGAGAAATGGCATGAATTCAAGGGGAGTGATAATCACAAGATGAGCATGCGTATTCCCATGTCAAGTGTTTCCATTAATACATGATATTAGTGTTTCCATCAATGCTAAAGGGGGAGATTGTTGGGAAGTTGGCTTGGATAGATTGTTGTCATTGATAGTAACCCTTGAACATTGATTTCAACCCTTGGAAAAGTTCGGAAGCCCTAGAGATGTAGATGAGATCATTGGATATTTGATTATCATTTGCATGGTTGAGATTGATGGTGAGTTAGTTGTATGGTTGATATTGATGGTGATTTAGTTTTCATTGATGGAGTGGTTGATGTCAATAGATGTGATGGATGCATTTGATGAATTCTACATGAAGCCCCAGAGGTGTGTTTATGGAACCCACAGTTTTTTTAGGAATATTTACATGAAGGACAGAGTAAATGCAAGTAAGACACTCATATATGGATAATACTCGTCATGTCGTTTCTAGTGATATGTGGTACGCCACGTGGTTCCTCACGATTGAGGAGTTATGGCCTTGTGAAGTTAGAAGCTCTGAAGCATGGTAAAGAAGCCCCTAGTTGGTTACAAGTAATTAAAGTTCAAGAAGCCCTAAAATTAAGTCCTAAACTTAAGCAAAGAGGTTACTTAGAAAAAGTATAAATACACCTCAAGAAGTCTCTCATAAGTACATTTATATACACATAAGTTCATTGAATATCTATCTAAGTGATCAAGTGATTCTTATCTGAGGTAACCAAGGATATCTGAGGTATTTTTCATAGGAAAGATGAAGTAACGAAGGGAAAAATTCCAAGGGAGGATGATGTCTTGTGAGGATGTGTTATAAGGTATGTTATTTACATGTCATCTTATCATTTTCACTATAATTGTTTTTTAGAACGATTCAGATAGTGAAACCTAGAGGTTATTGAGATGGCATATCAAGGTACCTATGGTATAAATTCATCTTTTGGGTCATTTTTGTTTGGGAGATACACTCTATGAAAGATAGGGTTTTGGGCTAGTCCTGAAACTAGTCTCAAACAGGTGCTCCGAGTAAAACAGTCACAACTTCTTCATAGAAGATCCAAATTCAGTGAGACTAAATTAACTAGATATAATACAATCCATAGTATGTTTTTTGGAATTTTCACATCTATATATCAAATATTCCACATGTGTCATGCTCTACAAGTTTGATCTCTAGAATAATCCATAAATCATAAAGGTCTACCATTTTTTCTATAACTCACTTTCTGGGATGTTCCAAGGAGTGAAACTGGGAGCAATTGAAGAGAAGATACTGAAGAATATTGAGTTCAAGTTTCATAATTTTTTTCATTACAGGTATGTTGACAGGCGAAAATGAACGCTCCCCAACTGGAAGAGTGGATCTAGTCCGGGGTTGTCTAAATAACCCAAGCCGTTTGGGATGACCCACCCTGATGGGTTTAGCGGCTCCGTTAGCCAATCTAAGTCCTAGAAAAACAAATGAAAATTACACTAATAAACTAATAAAAAAAAAAAATAACTAAAACAAACTAATAAACAAATCTAAACTACATATATACAATCTATTACCTAAATCATACAACTATAATCCTATAAAAATAAATGTTTAATTATTAACAAAATCAGCTTCAATTACAAATATACAATATTTACAAACTACAGATTTAAATTAAAACCTGCAAAAATCATTTGTAATCTGTCCTAAGACAACGAAACCATTGTTTTTTTTTATTTTTATAATTTTATGAAAAAGAAATGGAATAGAAACTATCTAAGCTAAGCAACTAAAATAATAACTCTAACTACAAATCTGAACTATACATTATATTTATCTAAACTACTTATATTATACTAACAAATTAACTATCAAATAATAAATAACAAACTGACCTGGAGTAGCACTTCAGGTTTGTCCTATATGCAATAGTTGTTTTAGTTGTTCGGAGGGAGGAAACCCACACTAGATTATCCACAAGCTTCTCGTAAACTAGAAGCAGCTGCGCTCTTCAAATATAAATAACAAGACAAACAAGACATAAAAATAACAACAATTTTATGATTTACAAACCATCACAATTAGATAAATTTGTGTGCAACAATTTGTACAAAACAATTCAATTAATGAAAAAGATAAACCTGTATTCATTAAATTGAAATAGAGTGATTGCTGTATTTTTAAATAAGAGAGATCAGATATGGACAACATATAAATCAAATCACATCAACATGCAATGAATTATGATAGCTAAAGTAGTCGATAATAAATTGCAAACTGACATGCATAAAACTTGAAACAAAAGTTTGATATATTGAAAGCGAAAGTTGTTACAAGACATCAAATTTCATCTTAGTCTGAATCATAAATCCATAATCTGGTTCTCTCCACAGTGATGATGATGGTTTTACAAAAAATAACCAGTATTTAAAGACTTCCCACAGGGTAAAACATCCCTGTGGGAATTATCAAAACAGTTTACAAAAAATCTGGAGATAATCTCCCAAGTCTGACTAAAACTAACACCCTATAATAAAACTGTATCACAAAAACATCTCTCAAACTACCACAACATGCCCCATTGATCATTGTAATTCATATGCACCTGAAAGGGGACAAAAATAGACAAGATTAGCGGATATTTTGTTGATAAAATTGACAGGAATCTAATTTTTAAGAATAGCTATAGAATCTTGCGATTCTGTAGCTGGTCTAAATTGAACACAGAATCATTTTAGAACCAATTCAAATCTTAAAGAATTATATTCAAACTATTAAACCAATATTTGATTGCTAATTATAAACCAAACGAATCATTCAAATCAAAACTTGTATGCAAATTAAAATAAAATAAATCGTGGTCAATTGAAAGGTAACAGAGATACATGTACTCTGTTCAATTTGTTATCACCAATTCGGGGTAAAAAGAATCGCATTAGATAATTCGACAGTAATGAAATCATTTTCATGAACCAATTCCAATCGACACAAACTGTAACTAGTTGAACAAATCATTTATGCAATCGTTTATGTCGCCTCATCCATTAAGAAAATCATTGTTGAATCACAACGAAATCAACAGGATCGTATTTCAAACTAATAGAACTATATCAAACATATACAAACGATCATGCTAATCATGGCATGCAACAATCATTTACAAATCAAATCAGACAGGAACGAATCGAAATAGTTTGGGGTCAACAAAATCGTTATGCAAAATCGTATCAATCAACACAGCCACACGTTTTTTAGCAAATATATCTTTTGCACAGGTTGAATGTAATCAAAACCCAAACGAGAATATTGATTCAATACAAAACAGAGTCGTTCCTAGTAAGTCGAAGTCAACAGGGTTGTTTTGAGTCTATTAGAAGCAAACGAAACTAATCGAAATCAAACCCAATCGACTATCCTAAATCAGACGAACATAATTGATTCAAAAACAAGCCAAATAGAATAAAAAACAAATCAATTGCTTATACTAAGCTGGGCATGACAAAATCGTATAACCAAATCATAGCCACATTTGAGTTTAGTAAAATGAATTTACTGTACAGGATCCACAACATAACCATTTTTGATGATCAAACTATAACAGAATCATTTCAAATGTATTAAAGCAAAACCGAACCCGTTAAATTAATTCAAGCAAACTTACAGAGAAAAATTCATATTGAAATTCATACCTGGACAACCAGAAAACAACTCGGTCATGATAATATTGAATTGATGAAGGTTGTTGCTGCTTCGACATTCCTGAAGACAATCAAACCGGTGGTTTTTTCTTTCTTCTCATTGGCCTGAAGCCTGTCTCTTTCTTTTGACAGCACTATAACTTGCTCCTCTAATTATTTGATCTTTGATTGCAACAGGGGAACGTCGGTGTAATAACACTCTAACCAAGCTTTACATTGGATACATGATGGCTTCTTGGGATTTTATATCACAGGCAAGGGTTTGTTTAAGTCACCAGGAGTTTCATTGTGCAGCTTGATTCCCGAGTAGTTAGGATTGTTTTTGAGACAAGGGGGTAAATTAGAGACATAGTCATAGGGTTTCGTAGGGCATAGGCCATGGGAATAGGGGTACTCTTCAGACAAGAAACGCTCAATATCGGAGTCTGAGTCCTTGCTCAGCACTATGGGCTTTTGGTCGATGTTCTGTTTAGGTTTGTTCTGGGCAAGTCTCGATATCAATCGAGCATTTTTCTTTCCCTTTCTGTCGACAGTAGTATCAATGTTGTCTTTCTTCCTCCCAGGTCTTTTAACGACCTTAATATCATCCTTAGCACACGTGTTAACCAAGGCATCAGGTAGGTCCAAGTCAGGGCAAACTGAGGGTTTGGCAGGGGGTAAAAGAATATGAAGTGGCACGGCTGGTCCAGCCAAAGTCTCACTGACCACAACCTTATCGATTTGAGCAGACTCTGGATTAGCAAAGCCATTTCTAGATAGAAAGGCTTGCCAATTATCGCCACTAAGGTTTAAATGGTGGACGATGATGAGTTTAATTAAGCCATGGTGAAATAGGCTGCTATCATCCTTCTCGTGTTTGAATCTCTTAGACATCTTGTAAAGACTACGCAAGAAGTAATGCGACATATTCAAAGGATAGCCCATGAAATTCATCAATAACCAGAGGTGATACGAAAATACCAAGCCATACCGACCTTCACAGGTCACAAACTGTTTCAAAATTACCAAAAGATCATGCCACCTGGGTTTGAGGGTAGAAATAGGCATACCGTTATCACAGGAAACAACCTTTCTTGATAGGAATAGTAATGGCCATGACACCTCATCAACTTTGGAATTTTTAAACCACCTTTGTCATGTAGCTGACAGTCTTGTAGCCGAACTTAATAATTCCTCATTGAGCTCGAGCTGTATGTCATCGACTTTAGCCCTACACTTGTCAAAGGTGAGGTTGAATTGTTGGGCAACCGAATGGTTGAAACCCTCGAACCTCTGTATAAACACCAGCCAACCACTGTTTTCTAAATCCTTACGGGCATTATCGAATAGCAACAGAGCTTGGCTACCATTCGGCTCTATGCACACCACCGGTGCCATAGACAGGAGCACACGGTGAGCAAGGTGAATGGGCTAGGGTTCGAACAGAGTATACGCAGGGGCAGAACGCTCATGAGCTTACCCGAAAATAACAGAGCTAACCCGGGGTAGAGGGAAAGCATTAATGACCGGATGTGCGAAGATGGTGGAGCTATTTCGGCCCATGCAAAACAGTCATTAACCACAGTACAACTGACGATGCATATAATGATTCAACAATTACTATCGCATATGTTAAAAACCATGCCATTCAAACAATCAATGAAATCTATGGTAAGTGGACCAAACATTTGGGCGAGCAATAGTTTTAGCATAGTTTTAAAACCAAAGTAATCATTCGGAATCAACACCAAGGGTTCGATCATATGAAAAATGTGTTGTATGAAATGATTTATACCAAGGGTCTAACCACAACGTCAATGTATTTTCATGAAATCAATGTGTCAAAGAAATCAATGAAAGAACATAGAACATCAAAACACCAATGCATCAAAAACTCGATCATAAGAATATCATCAGAGTCTTGTACAAACGAAGTCATATTAACAATTAAAGAATGCCAAAAGAGTAAATATCTTGGTATCTTTCCAACTGTACGACTATAATTAAATAGGAAATGTGACGAACACATAGGCAAGAGTAACCAAAGTAATCCATTGACGATTCAAATGTGACTTCGAAATTAAATTTTTCACGCTTGCAGTCGTGAAAATGAGAACAAAGGCAGGTGTGCAAATCGCGCAAAAATAGCAGTATTGTTTTATTCCAAAGATTGCGATGAAAATCAAGGTTTGGAAAACACTGGTGTAGGTAGCTTGTAAGGACAGTATAAAAATGCGAATTGGCTGCCAACAATGGCAACACACTAGTAGAAGCAATTATCTTTGCCAAAAGAACAAATTCAGATTAGGATAACAGGCATAACTCCACAGAAATTACCAGAAAATTGCTAAAACATCATCAATGATCAATTATTCCAGCAGTGTTTAAAGGATGAAAATTGATAACAGTCCTAAGATAAGCAAGCCATGATATTAAAGATAAAATCCTCAATACTGTTTTCAGAGCCACTGCTGCCAACAGGCGTCCATAGCCTCGACAGGGTTGCCATTTAACCCACTCTGATATCTGTATCCTTCCAAGAAGTTTCAGATCAGAATAAAGAACATTTTTAAGGTCAAGAGGTTTCATATTTGCAAATTTTCATATACCCGACATTGCTTCGCTGCCAGCAGGCCTGTTTAGTACCTCGACGAAGTTGTCTTGGCATCATGCATGCATTTACCCGCTGCCAGCGGACCTATTCAGCATCCCGGTGGGTTTACAAGCACTTCCCATAGCTCTTTTAATGATTTATTTCATTTTTTAAAGATGTATAGTCGAGCGGGGTGACGCTGAAAATTATGATATTTTAACATTTTTTTTTTAGACCTCATCAGAATTATTTAGAACTATCCTTTATTAAGATCTAGAGATGGTTTATTTACAGAACCAGCTTTCTAAGGCAGGGGGACATCTTCTGAGTCATTCCCTTAAGGAAAAGGGACAACGTAAAAAGATAATGGATGATCATGATAGGGTCATCTCACAGATCGAAATCAGTTAACTTCTTTCAAACAACAGTTTTTACCAACACAGATGTAAATTTCATAAATATACAATTGATGTTTATACAATTCAACAGTCATTTCAGTGAAGGAATTTTTTGTTTTCTTTGTCCGAATAGCTCAGCATGCAGGTATGTGTATTTCCAAAAACAAAATGATAAGCACAGAGGAAAAATCAAAACCAAAACAACAAAAGAAAAATGTGTACATAATATACAAGGGTTGTCATCAAGTGAAGTATCTTTTCAGAGCTTATCCATTTACCGAATAGGTGTCTGGCTGCCCCTCTAGATTCTGCAGTTGGAAAGAGCTAGGACCCAGTTTCTCAGCAATTAAAAATGGTCCAAGCCATAAGTTCTGAAATTTCGTGTGCTCCCCCTTTCCCTCATGCGGTTTGTCCCATTTCAAAACAAGGTCACCTACTTCGAAATTCCTATCAGAGGCAGAGTTAGAATCGAACCAGCTTTTGACTATCTGTTGATGCTGATCTAACTTATGTTTATCTTGAGCTCTTACCTCTTCTAGTTTCATTAAAGCATTAATTCGGTTTTCCCAAGGGGGACAGTCTTCTCCTTCTATTTTCTGCGATAACTGAAGTGAAGGAAGAAGAATGTGTGGTGGCAGAATTTCTCCTCTGCCATAAACGAGAAAGAAGGGAGAATTACCTACAACAGTTTTTGGTGTTACCCTATCAGCCCAAATCGCGTTTAACAGTGCATTGTGCCAGTTTTTGTGATTCTCAGCCACCGTTCTCTTGATAATTTTAATCAGATTCTTATTTGTTGACTCTGCCAATCCATTACCCTGGGGGTAATAGCTAGCAGAATATTTCAATTTAATTCCTTTTTCTAAAGCAAACTCGCTCATCTCAAGAGACGAAAAATAAGAAGCGTTTTTGAATATTAAACAGTCAGGGATACCAAAACAAGTGATAATATTTGAATTTAGAAAGACAATTACCTGACTGGTATTCACAGTTCTTAATGCGACAGCTTCAGACCACCGGGTAAAGTAATCTGTGGCTGTTATGATAAACTTATGTTGTTGTGAGGATGGTGGATTGATTGGACCTATGATATCAAGGCCCCACTACTGAAAATGAGAGTCTACTGACACGGGCTGCAAAGGAAAGGTTGGTTTTTGTAACCGCCCTGATGCTTTTTGAAAAATAGTACACTTACGACACAAGGCATGGGCATCTCTAAAAAGTGTGGGCCAGTAATAACCATCTCTCAAAACCTTATGGGCAGTGGTGTCACCACCAAAATGACCACTAGCTTCTCTTGCATGCAACTCTAGCAAGACTTTTTCTGCTTCATCTTTCTCAAGACAGCGCATCAGTATGCCGTCAAAATTTTGACGAAACAAAATACCATTAACCAAAAGAAAAGAGGCAGAATTTAATCTTAATTCTCTTCTTTTAGTGGGATCCAGGTGATGGGGGGCTGACCCATGTTCAAGACAGAATTTTATATCGTCATACCAAGGACTGACATAGTTTTTTGCACAACAAACTGCATTTTGATCATGCTGTCCTAGGTTTGACATATCGTTTTCTTCTTGTTGTCCTTCGGCTGAATCAACAAATAACTTGCATAACCCTTGGCCTCTCACTATCTAAGCTGGAGTAATTTCTATGTAGCACTCCTGCAAGGAGGTAACCCAGTTAGCCCTCTTTTCTCCTAGTTCTTTCTGCACTAATAGGTTCCTGACAGCTGGATACAGGACAATAATCTTCGTCCTGGACTTCAGAAGATAAGACCAGAAATGATTGACTTCTTTGAAAATAGCGTAGGCTTGTTGATATACTACTGGGCAATTAAGTTCCGTGCCTTTGAAAGCAGAGCTCATAAAGACAATGGGTACTTCATTGTTTTCGGCGTTCTTTTGAGTTAGGACGACGACATAGGAATGGTCAGAAGCAAAAGTGTAGAGCGTGAAGTCTTGGGAAAAGTCGGGGCTCATGAGAGAATGAGTGTCTATTATGGCCTTCTTTATTGCATTAAAAGATTGATTTTCTAGGGGTCCCCAGTGATATTGTACATCTTTCTTAATTAGGTTCTGCAAAGGCCTGACCATTTCAGAGAAGCTGGGGAAGAATCTCCTCACAAAGTTAATCTGGCCTAAGAAAGACTGCATAGAATTTTTGGATGTAGGAGGGGGAAGTTTTGAGATGACTTGAGTCCTTTCGGGGTCAATAATCATCCCTTCGCTCGACACAATAAATCCTAAGAGTTTCCCTTGTTCTACTGCGAATATAGATTTTTTAGGATTTAAGGAAATGCCGTATTTACGACATCACTGTAGAACAACTCTTAAATGAGCTAGATGATCGGTTTTGTTTTTTGAAAACATAGTAACATCATCTAAGTAAACTATGACGAACTGATTGATTAAGCCTTGGAAAGTGATGTCCATCGCTCTCTGGAAAGTGGCACCGACATTAATCAATCCAAAGGGCATTTTTCGATAAGCATAGGTGCCCCATGGAGTGTGGAAGGTAGTTTTAAGTTGGTCTGGAGGAGACATCAGGACTTGGTTGTACCCTGAGAATCCATCCAAAAAAGATAGCCTCTTAGAACCAGATACATGTTGAAGGACCTGTTCCATGGGTGGGACAGGGTAGTTGTCTTTATTAGACGCTCTATTAAGGTTTTGGAAATCGACGCATAGTCGGATTTCCCCACTTTTCTTCTGAACAGGGACAAGGTTAGAAACCCATTGAGTGTGCCTAACAGGGAAAATTATCTTAGCATTTAGGAGCTTATTTAATTCTTTTTTGACGGTCAGTTCGAGCTTAGGGTGCATTTTTCTTAATTTCTATTGAAAGGGTAAGGTTTGGGGTTTCATAGGAATGACGTGTTGTATGATATTAGGGTCGAAAGTTTTAAGGTCATCATACATCCATGCAAAAACATCTTTAAATTCTTTAAACAATTTAACAAATGCAGCTTTTTCTTGTTCAGAACACCCCACCCCTAAATTAATGCACTGCAGATTATCACCAGTTCCTAAATTTACTTTTTCATATGATAACGAGGAACTATTGGTTTTACAGTTGACCGATTTTTTGAATTTATCTTGAAGATCATAAAATTTCTCTAATATAACTACAGATTTAGGGATTGAATTTACCATGTCCGATGAAGATTTAGGAGTTCTCGGATCAGGTATTATCGTGAAGTCGCACAAATTGTCGTCGTGAGTGCATTCGTCAATAACCGCGCCTTGAAAAGTTTCCTCCATATGCAGGAAGCTAATAATCTGCTGATCGTCGTTGAATACTCTCCAGTTCGTGATGTTGTCGGGAATGGATGGCCTGAACAATAGCTCGACAGAGAATGCATCTGCGGACAAGCCTTCTGCAGGGAAGAGTTTAGAAGCTACGTTAGCTAATAGATCTGCTTCAGCATTATTCAATCTAGGAATAGAATTTATATTGGAAGCAGAAAATTTATTCATTAAATTCCATACCTTGGATTGGTAGATTTTAAGATGCAGAGATAGACAGTGGATAGAATCTCTTACCTGTCTAACCACGATTTCGGAATCGCCAAAGACAGCTAAGTTTTGAATGTTCATGTCTAAAGATTTTATGAGACCTTGAAATAAAGCCTCATATTCTGCTGTGTTATTAGTACATTCAAATTCTAACCTACATGCAATCAAGGTTTTGTTACCTGCTGGATCAATAATGACGCAACCTGCACCAGCTCCTTCTTTGGACTTTGACCCATCGAAATAAAGAGACCAAATTTGATTTTTATCGAGTGTATGAGACCGTTGTGTAGAAGTTGTTGGCTGCACATATGCTACAATCTTGGACTGCTGTTCTGAATTGGTGATAGCTGAAGTCTCGGCCATGAAATTGCCGAAAAAGGTATCCATCCATTGTACTTCAGGTGAATTAGCAGAAGGTGTAAATGGTTCATTGGGATCATTCAAATCCGTGACCGTGAACTTAAGGTAGCGTTCACGATTTACCATGATCTTGTTGGGCTTGCCATTCTCTGGAAGCCACAGGTGAGACCAATCTGTTGCAAAATAGTCGTGTAGTTGCTCCGACCAGTCCCTGCTTAAAAATAGACCATACACTTCTGGAATATCCACAATGATAATATCAATAACTTGATGAACTTTGGGGTTAGATGATAATCTTATAAGCACGTTCCTTAATTTGCCTACAACTTTAACACTGGTTCGATCAAGTTGGATGATTTTTAAAGTGGATGGTTCAAACTCAGCATTAATCTTCTGACATACAAACCATGGCATCACATTGGATGACGCTCCTGAGTCTACCATACAATTGTGCATGTTTCTGTTAAATATTTCGAAAGTTAACAAAAATGGAGGTACATTTCTGCTAGTACTAAGTGTGGAAGCTTGTGGCTTTTTACTCGCAGTTTCTAAAGCTAGTTTATCTACATTATTTACATTATTTACAGGAAGGCTTCCTTTATCATGAGGATCAGGATTATTCTTAGTGGAAGTCTTCTGTGAAACTTTGTTATGCACAACCTTGTTTGAATTACCATTTTTTCTATTCTCTGCAATATTCTGTAACATTTTTTGTAGCAGAAATGGAAACTTTAATAACTCATAAACAGAAATGTTAGCCCTTAAATTTTTAATATCTTCAACTAAATCATAATATAAGTTGGTGTTTACATGATTCTGTTTAGTCTCAGCTGGTTTAGATTGCTTTGGGGGAAAATTCGTAGTGTTTTTGGAAGAAGGTTTGTTTGTTGTCTTACTCCTAGTATTGTGAGGGTGGACTGTCTCGAAGTTGGCTTGAAAGATGCTATCTGAGAAGTGTCCAAAAATGTTTGGAGAAGATTCTTCTTCTTGAACTGTCTCTTGTTCAACAACCTCTTCAGGAATCTCAGGAGGCATCAAGTTATCCTAGGCTTCTAGAATTGTTTGAAGGGTGTATTGCAGACTTTCTAGATTAAGGCCTTCGATATTTGGATTAGGTCTGTTGGTGGGAAAAGGCTTCCTGAATGGGGTTTTATAAGGCCCTTTTCTCGAAGAAGCTTCTTCGGTCGTCTTTTTCAAGTCTATAACTTGATTCGACAGTTTTTGAACGACTTTAGTTAAGTTTTCTAAATCAGAGCTTTCAGGTTGTGTTTTACTTTGAGTAGGTCTAGGGAGGATTTCGATCTTCTTCTTGGAAGAAGAACTAGTGTCTGTTTCGTTGCTAGTAGTGTCTTTTAGACTAAGGATGTCTTTTTCAATATAGCTGGCCTCTTCGAAGGCCTCTAACAATGTGGCTTTCTTAGATCGTTTAACCCAAATAGATATACTTTAATGTAGTGCTTTAGTGTAGTATGCTATGATAATATTCTTGGCAGGCATAGAGTCCGTAGGGATTCGGTTCTTAAGTGTTAAGAATCTTTGATTAAAGTCTTTAATTTTTTCTTTTGGGTTCATTTTTAAGCTAGAAATCTCCATAACCAAGAATTTCGGGGATTTGTCGTCTCCGAACTTTTCCAAAAAGCATGACTCGAACTTTTCCCAATACACGATGGTATGGGGTTGCTGGGCAAAGTACCAAGTAGATGCATTGCCCTTGAAAGTGTAGCGGAACAACATATAGACTATGTCTTCATGATCGACATTACGGAGTCTAATGGCTAACATAAACTTTTTAATGTGATCTTCTGTGATCTATTTAGAGTCAGGGTCAAACTTGGGAAGCCACTTCTCTGGATGTTTAGGTAAGGGATGCTGAGCTCCAGGTACAGCTACTGCATCCTGGTCAAGCCAAGGTTTGGTAGGATTGTTCTGGTTGGCCATTGGTGTGGTCGGTGTGGAAGGATGAGAAGGGGAACTACCTTTGTCAGAAGTGTCTTCTCCCGAAGAAGAAGGGGATGATGGAGGTGGTGAGGGAGGTATTCCAGATCCTCATGCAGCAGGAGTGAGAATTGGATCTGTAGAGTTCACAGTGAGGTTAGTGCCTCCAAGTTGTTCTCTGATATCAGAGAAATCTAAAGGTTGGTCCAAAGGTTGATTTGGTTGCCTCAAATGGGCTAAGGCACTATGTGTTCATATAAGGGATTGACGGACAATCTCTTGTATGTCACCACCTGTAGGATTTGGGGTTGTTGGCTCAACTGTGATCCGTGTATCGTCGTTTTATGTGGTTGTTGTTTGAGGAGGGATGTTATCATTGGAATGACTTCTTGTCACTATAGGTGTGCGATTAGGTGGTGGAGGAGTCTTATGACCGCCTCGTGCCATTAATAAATTTTAGGCCCTCCTTCTAGCGCAATTTGTTGACGCACGAAAATGAATGCTCGCCAACTGGAAGAGTGGATCCGGTCTGGGGTTGTCTAAATAACCCAAGCCATTTGGGATGACCCACCCTGACGGGTTTAGCGGCTCCGTTAGCCGATCTAAGTCCTAGAAAAACAAATGAAAATTACACTAATAAACTAATAAAAAAAAACAATAACTAAAACAAACTAATAAACAAATATAAATTACATATATACAATCTATTACCTAAATCGTACAACTATAATTCTATAAAAATAAATGTTTAATTATTAACATAATCAACTTCAATTACAAATATACAATATTTACAAACTACAGAATTAAATTAAAACCTGCAAAAATCATTTGTATTCTGTCCTAAGATAGCAAAACCATTGTTTTTTTTATTTTTATAATTTTATGAAAAAGAAATGGAATAGAAACTATCTAAGCTAAGCAACTAAAATAATAACTCTAACTACAAATCTGAACTATGCATTATATCTATCTAAACTACTTATATTATACTAACAAATTAACTATCAAATAATAAATAACAAACTGACCTGGAGTAGCGCTTTAGGTTTGTCCTGTATGCAATAGTTGTTTTAGCTGTTCAGAGGGAGGAAACCCGCACTAGATTATCCACAAGCTTCTCGTAAACTAGAAGCAGCTGTTCTCTTCAAATATAAATAACAGGACAAACAAGACATCAAAATAACAACAATTTTATGATTTACAAACCATCACAATTAGATAAATTTGTGTGCAACAATTTGTACAAAACAATTCAATTAATGAAAAAGATAAACCTGTATTCATTAAATTGAAATAGAGTGATTGCTGTATTTTTAAATAAGAGAGATCAGATATGGACAACATATAAATCAAATCACATCAACATGCAATGAATTGTGATAGCTAAAGTAGTCGATAATAAATTGCAAACTGACATGCAGAAAACTTGAAACAAAAGTTTGATATATTGAAAGCGAACGCTGTTACAAGACATCAACTTTCATCTCAGTCTGAATCATAAATCCATAATCTGGTTCTCTCCACAGTGATGATGATGGTTTTACAAAAAATAACCAGTATCTAAAGACTTCCCACATGGTAAAACATCCTTGTGGGAATTATCAAAACAGTTTACAGAAAATCTGGAGATAATCTCCCAAGTCTGACTAAAACTAACACCCTATAATAAAACTGTATCACAAAAACATCTCTCAAACTGCCACAGCATGCCCCATTGATAATTGTAATTCGTATGCACCTGAAAGGGGACAAAAATAGACAAGATTAGCGGAAATTTTGTTGATAAAATTGGCAGGAATCTAATTTTTAAGACTAGCTATAGAATCTTGTGATTCTGTAGCTGGTCTAAATTGAACACATAATCATTTTAAAACCAATTCGAATCTTAAAGAATTATATTCAAACTATTAAACCAATATTTTATTGCTAATTATAAACCAAACGAATCATTCAAATCAAAACTTGTATGCAAATTAAAACAAAATAAATCATTGTCAATCGAAAGGTAACAGAGATACGTGTACTCTGTTCAATTTGTTATCACCAATTCGGGGTAAATAAAATCGCATTACATAATTCGACAGTAATGAAATCATTTTCATGAACCAATTCCAATCGACACAAACTGTAACCGGTTGAACAAATCATTTAAGCAATTGTTTATGTCGCCTCATCCATTAACAAAATCATTGTCAAATCACAACGAAATCAACAGGATCGTATTTCAAACTAATAGAACTATATCAAACATATACAAATGATCATGCTAATCGTGGCACACAACAATCGTTTACAAATCAAATCAGACAGGAACGAATCAAAACAGTTTGGGGTCGACAAAATCGTATCAATCAACACAACCACACGTGTTTTAGCAAATAGATCTTTTGCATAGGTCGAATGTAATCAAAACCCAAATGAGAATATTGATTCAATACAAAACGAAGTCGTTCCTGGTAAGTCGAAGTCAACACGGTTGTTTTGAGTCTATTAGAAGCAAACGAAACTAATCAAAATCAAGCCCAATCGACTATCCTAAATCAGACGAACAGAATTGATTCAAAAACAAGCCAAACAGAATAAAAAACAAATCAATTGCTTATACTAAGCTGGGCATGACAAAATCGCATAACCAAATCATAACTACATTTGAGTTTAGTAAAATGAATTTACTGTATAGGATCCACAACATAACCATTTTTAATGATCAAATTATAACATAATCATTTCAAATGTATTAAAGCAAAACCGAACCCGTTAAATTAATTCAAGCAAACTTACAGAGAAAAATTCATATTGAAATTCATACCTGGACAACCAGAAAACAACTCAGTCATGATAATCTCTAATTGACGAAGGATGTTGCCGTTTGGACATTCTTGAAGACAATCGAACCAGTGGTTTTTTGTTTCTTCTCATTGGCCTGAAGCCTGTCTCTTTCTTTTGACAGCACTGTACCTTGCTCCTCTAACGATTTGATCTTTGATTGCAACAGGGGAACGTCAGTGTAATAATGCTCTAGCCAAGCGTTACATTGGATACATGATGGCTGCTTGGGATTTGATATCATAGGTGAGGGTTTGTTTAAGTCACCAGGGGTTTCATTGTGCAGCTTGATTCCCGGGTAGTTAGGATTGTTTTTGATACAAGGGGGTAAATTAGAGACATAGTCATAGGGTTTCGTAGAGCATAGGCCATGGGAATAGGGGTACTCTTCAGCCAAGAAATGCTCAATATCGGAGTCCGAGTCCTCTCTCAACACTATGGTCTTTTGGTCGATGTTCTGTTTAGGTTTGTTCCGGGCAAGTCTCGATATCAATCGAGCATTTTTCTTCCCCTTTCTGTCGACAGTAGTATCACTGCTGTCTTTCTTCCTCCCAGGTCTTTTGACGGCCTTAATATTATCCTTATCACATGGGTTAACCAAGGCATAAGGTAGGTCCAATTCAGGGAAAACTGAGGGTTTGGCCAGGGGTAAAAGAATATGAAGTGGCACGGCTGGTCCAGCCAAAGTCTCACTGACCACAACCTTATCGATTTGAGCAGACTCTGGATTAGCAAAGCCATTTCTAGATAGAAAGGCTTGCCAATTATCACCACTAAGGTTTAAATGGTGGACGATGATGAGTTTAATTAAGCCATGGTGAAACAGGCTGCTATCATCCTTCTCGCGTTTGAATCTCTTAGACATCTTGTAAAGACTACACAAGAAGTAATGCGGCATATTCAAAGGATAGCCCATGAAATTCATCAATAACCGGAGGTGATACAAAAATACCAAGCCATATCGACCTTCACATGTCACAAACTGTTTCACAATTACCAAAAGATCGTGCCACCTGGGTTTGAGGGTAGAAATCGGCATACCTTTATCACAGGAAACAACTTTTCTTGATACGAATAGTAATGGCCACGACACCTCATCAACTTTGGAATTTTTAAACCACCTTTGGCTTGTAGCCGACAGTCCTGTAGCCGAACTTAAGAATTCCTCATTGAGCTCGAGCTGTATGTCACTGACTTTATCCCTGCACCCATCAAAGGTGAGGGCGAATTGTTGGGCAACCGAATGGTTGAAACCCTCGAACCTCTGTATAAACACCAGCCAACCACTATTTTCTAAATCCTTACGGGCATTATCGAATAGGAATAGAGCTTGGCTACCATTCAGCTCTATGCGCACCACCGGTGCCATAGACAGGAGCACATGGTGAATGAGGTGAACGGGCTAGGGTTCGAATAGAGTATACGCAGGGGCATAACGCTCATGGGCTTACCTGAAAATAACAGAGCTAACCCAGGGTAGAGGGAAAGCATTAATGACTGGATGTGCGAAGGTGGTGGAGATATTTCGGCCCATGCAAAAAAGTCATTAACCACAGTACAACCGACGATGCATATAACGATTCAACAATTACTATCGCATATGTTAAAAACCATGCCATTCAAACAATCAATGAAATATATGGTAAGTGGACCAAACATTTGCACGAGCAATAGTTTTAGCATAGTTTTAAAACCAAAGTAATCATTCGGAATCAACACCAAGGGTTCGATCATATGAAAAATGTGTTGTATGAAATGATTTATACCAAGGGTCTAACCACAACGTCAATGTGTTTTCATGAAATCAATGTGTCAAAGAAATCAATGAAATAACATAGAACATCAAAACACCAATGCATCAAAAACTCGATCATAAGAATATCATCACAGTCTTGTACAAACGAAGCCATATTAACAATTAAAGAATGCCAAAAGAGTAAAGATCTTGGTATCTTGCCAACTATATGACTATAATTAAATAGGAAATGTGACGAACACATAGGCAAGAGTAACCAAAGTAATCCATTGGCGATTCAAATGTGATTTCGAAATTAAAATTTTCACGCTTGCAGTCGTGAAAATGAGAACAAAGGCAGGTGTGCAAATCGCGCAAAAATAGCAATATTGATTTATTCCAAAGATTGCAATGAAAATCAAGGTTTGGAAAACACTGGTGTAGGCAGCTTGTAAGGCAGTATAAAAATGCAAATTGGCTACCAACAAGGTACAAAGTTATGCTTGTTTAAAGTTAGGGTTTGTGACCAATCCAAAACCTAGTCCCGTGAGACTAAGTTAATGTTTGATGAAGATGTTATTCTCTTGTTGTTGAAGTTGAGGAACGTTTGCATGTATATGATCATATACACTAGGTATGTTATAGAGTTACATGTATGTTTATCTTCATATTTTGACGGTTACATGTTGATAATGTTATGGTGTATGGAATAATTAAGACATATCAGGAGTGATATGGTATATTGTCGAGGCACATGGTCCAAGGAGCATCTTGGATATTAGGCACATTGTTTTAGCCACATTTTTATTATATGGTTGAGGCACTTGTTGGTGATATATATACATGATTGGTACACATTTGGCACATATTCTTGGCATATGTATGAGGCATTTCATTGATGATATCTTATGGTATTTGGTATATGCATGGTATATGGTTGAGGCACATTTCATGGTACATGGTTGATGGTACAAGTTATGCTACATGATTGATATTGGTTATGGTACATGTTGATGCACATGGTTGATGATACATGTTGACTTACAGGTTGTTGTACATGAAAAAAGTTTGGTACTTGGTTGAGACGCATATCCTGTGATGGTTTGTTGTTACATGCTTGGTAGAGGCATGTGTTGGTGATGTTGATCATATGGTTTGAGATATGATTGTGGTGATATTGATATGATAGTGACAATTTGGACAGGTTTATGTGACAATAGCAGTGACAGTGGTAGTGAGAGTGAAAATGACAGTGGTAGTGATTGTGGTAGTGATAGTTGGTATACACTTATATTTCAGGGTGGTAGGACGGGGTAAGGAAAGGTGGTTGTAGCCACCTTCCGATTGGATCCGAAGAAATCATGGGGTTGTAACCTCCTTCTGGTTGGAGCCAGAGAATTCAGAGAGTTGTAGCTTCCTTTAGGTTGGAGCTTGAGAATAGGGATTTGTAGCCTCCTTCCAGTTGCAAATGGAGAATTCGAAAGTTGGTGCTTCCTATGAATGAATTATTGATAAATCTAAGAAAGCATTTCGTGGTTTTCTCCCATTTGGGTTTCCACATAAATATTGGTGTATTGTGTCCTTGATGTGATGTTGATGTGATGTTTCTTATGATTACATGCTTATGGTATATATATTAATGCATTCATAGATGATACATTGATGATAAACTGTTGATTGAATTAAAGTTATATACCATGGTTAAAAGTGGTAAAAAGTGCTCATATTGATTCACCACCTCACCCCCTTCTCTGCCCTCTTAGTATTCCAACAATAGGTATATTGGTATTTTTTCTATATAACTTTCTTATATAAACACATATTTAAAAAAAAAATATTCTAGAGGTTTAGATCAATTGGTTGGTGTCATTATTGCCAAGACATTGTTGGTAATTAGGTTCATTGTGTAGGTCCATGATTTGATCCTTGTGGAGTTAGTCTCACTATATCTACATTGTTCACTTTACACAATGTACAATCCTTGGAATGGGGGAGAGTGCCTAGAAGTTTATCGAAGATATATTTCCAAGAAAAAATATCATTTTTTGAATGGGGACTTTCCACTCTTATTATTTTTAAGATTCAATAGAAAATAGAGTCAAACACATACTAATCAAGAGACACCTAGCGTTTACACTCAAGAAAACCTCAAAGGGGAAAATTCTATTCAATCCATCCATTCTTTTGTTTATTTCCATTGTATAATAAGTCCCTTTATATAGATTTAGGTGACCATATCAATATGTCATAATTGTAAGGCCTTAAATACAAAGCCTCAAAATAAATAAAAAAATCTATTCATCTTCTTACAAAATAAATTCAATTTTGTTCAATGTTTTACTTTCATGATTTTCTTTACAACATCATAATAATCAACATCAGCATAATAACAACATAAAATGCACAAAATATGTATCTCTATCTGTAGATTAGTTGATTTAGTCGATGGTTATCTTTTTCTTGAGCTTACCCAAACTATCCAACTGAATATTAGCCTCCCAACCAACTAGGAAAACCCTCTTCGACTCCCTAGCTCTAGGAATCCTTACGGTTTCCTAGACCCCGAGCCCAAAGTTCCCAGCAACAACAATGCCCTGTGAGAGTTTCCAAAACCATATGTTCTCCCCATTTTCCTCCTCCTCCTTCACCTCTTGCAGAAAAGTTCCAATCCAAAAATGAGACCCCTCTCCAAGTCCTCTCCTCTCTTCCTTATCCTCCCTTCTCATTCAATTCCCCCAACTACCTTATCCCTTCATTAATTACTTCAGCTACCTTTTAATAATAAAATAACAATAAGACTCATTTAATTTATTTTAATAATGAATTAAATTTAATTTAAAAACTATGATAAACAATTAATCAAATTGGGTTGTTACATATAACCACCCTTCAAGAAACTTCATCCCGAAGTTAGACTAATTTACAATACAAGGGTAATGACACATGATTCATAGATCCACATCAAATAAGCAACATCATCAATTTAAAACACTTACACATACTAGTGTACATGTGCAAGGCATGCATGTGTAGCAAGCACATATATGACTTGTACATGTACTAATGAAAACAATTATCACACCTAAAGTAATTCTTGACTCGCTTGACCAAGCTTCCCCAGCAGACCACTGACAATCATCATCACATGTCTAGGGGAGCGTGAGCTAACACTGTCCTCCCATGACTCTAGGTTTCAGAGGATACACGGTGGGAAATGCCTCCACCCCTCCTAATAGAACTAGGGTTAACACCCTGCCATGGACCATATAGTGGCACTGTGTTGCTAGGAACTTTGGGCTCTGTGGCCAAGAAACCACAAGGATTCTTGAAGCTAGGGGGCTGGAGAGGTTGTTCCTAGTTGGTCGGGAGGTTAATATTCAGTTGGGCAGTTTGGGCAAGCTCAAGAACAAGATAGAGCTACGTATTTTTTGCATTTTATGTTGTTATTATGTTGTTGTTGATTATTATGTTGATGTAAAGAAAATCATGAAAGAAAAACCTTGAACTAAATTGAATTTATTTTGTATGAAGATGAATAGATTTTTTATTGATTTTGAGGCTTTGTATTTAAGGCCTTACAAATGGTATCAGATCTCGGTTTCAAAACTGAAACCTGGGCTTGACCACCCACAACACTGGGATTTTGTCTTTGCGCCAACATGGTCTGCAACCCCTTCATCTACAATCCAAATTGGGTGGTTACAGTAATAAGATATTTAGTTCAACCATCCCCATAACCGTCTCCACAAATATCTCCTTGACTCACTCAACTCGATTCTTTGAAACCATCATCCTAACTTCTCTCATTTTCCTCGTTCTTAGTTTCATACAGAAACATTTAAGTTTGTTCTACTACAATATATTTATACAACCACATAGTTTAGACATTTATATTCGAAAATATGAGTTATTCCTTCATAATTCCCCTTAAAAAATACTTTTGGTTTCAATATTCAATCATTAGCCCATGTCTCTTCAACTACTCTTTTGAATTTGTCTAATCTTCATCTTCTTCTTCTATGCTCTTGATCTTCAATATCCTTCATTATTTTGTCTTCTACAATCTTCGTCTTTGATGTTCTTCATCCGTCATCCTAAATCCTTCTTCAATGTTCATATTTTTTATTTCTTTTAACTGGATCTTGTATCTATAAAATACAAACATTGTATTTTTTGAAGTCTATATAAAAAAGTCACCATCCACCAAAGTACATGGGTTTTTAGTCGATGTATCTTCTAGTTCTCTAGGAAACTTTTTATCATACATGGTTCATAAATAATTCTTGAATCACAAAAATTTTCACTCCCCATGCACCATCATCAATCATCATATTGGGTCTCCTTTGGCTCACCCATAACCACATCTTTAGTTTCTATGGATTACTCCCAACCATTACATTTCTAAGTGGTTTTGTCTTAACACAAACCATTCATTATAGCTAGTGGTTTATGGTTGACCACAAGCCTTCGATTGTTATGACAAGTGATTTTTGGTTTACCACGAACCATCAACAATCAAGTTATGGGGGTAGAATTTCCTTATTGTGGCTCACATCCATTACATCATCATTTGTCTTAGGTACATACAATTTCAAATAAATTTTCATTTGAGGCTAATCTAGCCCTTTTATATACATAAGATTGTGACCATCTTCTTTTCCATCATTAAAAAACAAAATTATGAAGGAGGATCATTGCTAAACATGATTTTGTCACAACTGATGATGTTCACTTACTCTCTATCACCTGAAGCATAAAAACCATGATTATTGAAGAAGAACCTTTCTTTCAGAGAAGTCATCCATGTAAAAGGGTCCTTAAAGCCCTAATTTATGAGAGTATCACATGTTTTACCACTGCAGCATG
Source organism: Picea engelmannii (assembly GCA_009831015.1). Lineage (NCBI taxonomy): Eukaryota > Viridiplantae > Streptophyta > Pinopsida > Pinales > Pinaceae > Picea > Picea engelmannii. The sequence continues at coordinate 107,662 of ML785947.1, forward strand.
TGAAAACATTAAGTGTTGCATGTTTCACCACTATAGGGTGTGACAATGTCTCAAGTTGTCAGTTCATAGGGTGTGACACTGTTTAAAAGAGGATAAAAAGGATAATTTCAAGAAGTTTCTAGAAGAGAATTCTTGAAGATGAGGTGTCCTCTGAATGGTTTGGATCTCACACATACTCTTGATTTGGGAATATCCTAACCTCTCATACTAACCTCCTCACCCCTTCCTCTTCAATATATAAAGGAGGTTTCCCTCATGAGGAAAGGTCAATAGTTAATGGAGAATAATGGTTGATATCTTTTTGCTTCTGGTTTGTGATTAGAAGATTGTTAGTAATTCTTTGGCCTTGAGAGATTCAATTTGGGATAAAGTAGTTAGTTGATGGTGATGGATCTCATGGATGCAATGTGGGCATTGGAGAAATGAATTGTTGGAAGGATCTTCACAACACCAAGGCGTTGGTTGTAACTCTTCCACTATAATCAATACAATAACATATTCTCTTTCCTATAAATATTTTTAATTATCTTTATTACATTTCTCCTTGGTCATTTGTATAGATTTGTCGAAATATTATTGTTTCTTTCACTGGTTATCTTGTTTTCTTATACAGGTTTCCATATCAAAGCCTTTGAATCAAGTTGGGATCTACATTAGCGAGGACAACCTTTGATCAAAAGGCAAGAGTCATTACTTGCTAATATTTTGATTGTATGAATCTAAGGAAAGAAACATGTTATGTGTTGTTTTGTTATAGTTTTGGGTTCTCAAACTAGGGATATTGGTTTGTGTCCGCATAAACGAATTTGTTCATCAACAAAATTGGTGACTCCAATGGGGAACAATCCTTTGGATTTGTTCTCTCAGTATTTCTTCCTTGCCTTGTTTTAATTTTTTGAGTCATCACCTGACACTGTTTGATTGGTAGACCTTGAAATTCACTAGAAAATTTTCATTACTTTTTGTTTTTTCCTAGTTTTATTTGTTGTCTCACTTTGCCTTTGATATTCAATGCGACATTGTCGCATTGTACTAGTTAGTAGCCTACGACAATCTTGGTTGTTGCACTGTGTTCCACAATAACCTGCAACATTGCTTGAAAAAACAAACTTTATTTGACTATTTCCTTCCCAAATCCCAAATCCGACTATGACTGTGAATTTTAGGTTTGCTTGACAATCTTCTTAATAGTTTTAAATATTGTTTTTTACCATTGTTTCAATCATTATGATTTTCCATGATTGTTAACTCTTTTTTTGTCAATGTTTGCTTGTTTATGAAAGAGGTATAATCTCTTAGCTTGTCTTCGAGTGTCTTTCAGTTTAGATACTAATTTCTTTTTTCAAAGTATTTTGTATTGAACTATTTAGTTAAAAAGAGTTTTTCTTTTGATTGCATATTTCATTTTTCAAAAACAGAAAAGATTACTTGAATTACTTTTGTTTTTCAAGGATATTTACTGCAATATTGTTAATCTTGTTTTGTCTTTGAACTCAAAAGTTTTATATTCTTGCATTTCATTGGTGGGAGGATATATTTAGTTTATTTGAGTAGTGAATGTCTTGGTCTTTATGAAATTTTGGGGCATTGTGTATTCAAGAATTCAAAAGAAAGAAAAAATCTTCTCCTTTCCATAGTTAGCATTCATCGAAATTGAAATTTTTGCATTTCATTTTCATTTTGCATGGTTTTAAGAGTCATATCACTATACCATCTGTTTCACTTCCATACCACTTAGTAAACAATAGCCTAATAATCAAGCATTAATAAAAATATATCTAGAAATTTCTCTTTCTAGGGCTTTGCAAACCTACATTAGTTTAAGTATAGAGCTTTGAAATAGGTGGCGAGGATAACTCTCCAAATCTATTAAACAAACATATAATATTGATTTAGGGAGAGAAATCCATTTGCTACATATTTTTCTTCGGAATCCCTTCTCACACAAGGGTTAATAATGAGGTCACATTGGGGCTAGCGGAGTAACTAACCCTACTTCGTTGGTATTGGTGGAGTGGTTTGCACATATTACAAACAAGGATGATTTTAAGGATCAAAATTTATTTTAAAATGTAGAAACCTTGGCGAATCTTACTAATCCTTCATATGCAAACTATAAATGATTGGCGATATTTTTGTAAAAATATTCAAATTTGTAAGTATTTTATATAGTTTTTATAAAATTTTAGCGATTTTTAAGCTAAAATAATTGTATTCTATAGAATTTGGGCAAATCATTTTTAAAATAGCGAATCTCGTTTTTGGAAAAACCATGGAAAATTAGCCCATGAGTGAAATTTAGCCCCTAAAATCATCCCTAATTACCAATGATGTCGTTAGACACTTGGGGATCACTTGGGAGGGACACACCTCGGTCAGAGGCACCTCTCAAGGAGATTTCGGGTTTCGGTCCTTCCATTGCACGTATACCTGATTCTCGATTGTTTCCCAAGGCTCTGTTGTTGTAAGTGGTAACCTTAGTGGCCATAGTCTTTAGGGATCATAGACAAGGTGATGATGAAGGGGAAATTATTTGTTGTACCTAGGACAGATGTTGGTCAAACTCACTCGGGATCCTTGGAGGGTAACCCATGATTTTTTTGTGAGGGCACTTGCACTAGGGTATAATTCCATTAAGCAGGTCAACAACATAATCATTCCACTCGATCTATCCCATCCCCTTCTCATATTGATCTCACGATCTTGGATTTCATCACCACCTAGTGTGTCATTGTGAGAAGGTATTTTGTTTGTATGTTTGATTCTTGGATTTTTTTTATTGAGTGTTGTTTGTTTTCATTAGTAGAACATAGGCATAATTGGTAATTGGTAATTAAATTTTATAGTGGAAGACAATATTTTCCGTTATCGTAGAATGCAAGGTTTACCCCCCGAGCTACCTGATGTGTCACAAACCGAAAGGGTTGAAACTACACAACCTAAAATTGTACCACCGGAAATCACTACACAAACTGAAACAATATAAGAATCTAAGGTTGTACAAACTAAGACTTTAGAGTTTGAGGAACCTGAGATTGAAAGTACATAAATTGTTGAACCTAAACTTGTCAACGCTGAATCTATTTAAGAACCTGAACTTGTTGAAACCGAGATACTAGAGAATTTTCCTCTTCTACCAAGTTTAGAGTCAACAACTTCATTTCCTAGTACTCAACCAATTACTCCTACCCCAATTTCAGTATCTAATCCTCAATCAGTAACTCCTTAACACTATTGTTTCACACGGGTTGGAATTGAATCCTATACAGTTTAGTTCTCAAGAGTCTGTTGTTATCGACCTTGATCTTGTCACTATAGAAGATATCCTAGAAGCACGTCCTCTTCACATTAATCCACCTATCATCGATTTAGAAGGAATTCTTTTGGTTTAACTACCTACACCTATTGTATCCTCATGGAAGGACAATGCTTGGTACCAATATTTAGTTTCCAATAGTCGAACTCCATTACCATGTACACCATCATCGTTTTTCACTAGGTCGACCATGGATTAGTCAACATACACCGAATATATCTCTGAAAGTGTTCCAATGCAAACCTCACCTCTTACTATTGGTGGTATCTCCTTATTTGGAGGCATATCAAGTAGTTCTCTTAACTCTAGTACACCTAGTGCAACTCATAACTTTGGTGGACCTTCTATACTTCCTAGGTATTAATCCCTCAACAAAATGTTTTCTAGAGCCTTGACCAGTGCCTCACTTTTTCATTACTCTCCTTGGAAAACTGGTATGCCTTATTTTTCTAGTTCGTCTATCCCAAGTATGGTATAAAAATCATAAACTAATGTTGTTCTTAGTTCTACTCAACAACCTAGTTTGACGAGTGGGACTAATGCTCAAATTCAACCATTTGTAGGACCATCTGTGCCTTTGACTATTAGTCAATATTATGAAGGTTCCATTCCCACTAGGGGACAACCTCTCGGAGGACAATATTTTTCTGGGGGTCAGCAACAATTTACTGGGGGATCACCTTCCATAGGAAAAAATCCTTCTTTTGGCCAAAATTATTCTTTGGATCTTACACTCGTTTCGGACAAAAAACTCTTTTTGGAACGTACTATCTTATTGGTCAACAACCTCCTATTGGAACTCCTACTAGAGGATAATCTCAAGTAGGGTTTACTCAACCCATTGGTAGTCAAATATTTAGTGGCATTCCATTCCCTGGAATGGAAGGTACCCCTTCAAATATACCTGAAGTTGGTGGATCTAGTGGAGGTCAAATACCTCCAAGCCAGCCTTTCCAATCATATGCTCCATTAACTTATGTTTTTGGTACTCAAACACCTACGGGAAAATCTTATCAGGTTCACCCTCCTCCTCCTTAAGCTAATCCTTATGTTTCTTACCAATATCCCACGTATCAATAACCTGCATTTAATCAACAATTACCATTCTTGGAAACATTAGACTTACCTAACTTAGCGTGGCTCACGAATGATCCCATTTTTAATTATCTCTTTTGGATGCCTATCCCTACCAAGTTATCATGTGATATTCCAAATTTCAATAGAAAACCTAGGGAAGACACATCAAATCATGCCATGACTTATTATTTATGGTGTTCTTCGAATTCCCTGAATGATGATTCTATTCATTTACATATTTCCCAGTGAACTCTTACGGGAAGTGCTACTAAGTTGTACATAGAATTACAACGCGTAACATTTCAAGACTTTAATTAGTTGGCCATGGAATTTTTAACTTACTTCCAACTGCCAATTCGATATGAAACTGGCACCGAACTCTTAACCTCATTACGAAAATCTACGTCGACTCATATTTCTGATAATATCCATGAATGGAGACGACGATGTCGATTGATTAAAGCTAGTATTCCAGACCAATTGTTGGTAGATTGGTTTATTAAGTCATTATTACCTCCTATTTCCCGCGATGTTGCTATGGGAGGTGTTGTAACTGAAGAGAAAGCTATCGCTCATGCACAGTATTTAGACATCATCTATTCACAATCTGGCACATTATATGACCTGATTCTGCAAGCTCCTCGTCCATCGACTAATCCAGCTATTACACCCTTTACACAATATCAGGTCATTGATGGTGTGGTTGGTTTTGTTACCCAACAATCTATGAGTAAAACTTCTGGTCAATCCAACCCTAAGGTTACTCCTACTACTACTGCTCAAAACACTGCACTTCCTGCTACTACTCCTAGTAAAAATTTTGATATTAATGCAGTCTAGTCCACGACAACTCGTAAATCTCAGAAACCTGGAAGTAAGAAAAAGGGCAAAGGAAAAGCTAAGAAAAATTCCCCGCAACATGAGAAAACAAAAACTCAACCTGTCAAGGAAACAAAAAAACAAAAGACTGAATACCCTTGTCTCATTTGTGATGAGGAACATTATACTAAGGATTGTCCATGTCATGTTGAAATTAATCATTTCATTAAGGGACCTTCAACCATTCCTATCGTTTTGAAAAATCCTTTCCCACCTCAACAGACTCAAATGGTTTCCCAATATCAATATTCTACCTCAGCAAGATCTTATGTACTTATGTGTCAAGGAGACACTAAAGAAGTTTTTGTAATGACACGAACCAAAGAATATCCTTCTCCCGATGGAAATGTTGTTGATCAACCTTCTACCACTACTTCTACCTCTACATCGAATCTTCATATTGATAAACCTAAATCTGGCACAATGATCCAACCACCTCCCAAAGGTCGTTTGTAGTTTTTCCTTTAATCCACATGCATATGCTTCTCAAACTACAATATTGTAGAAGATTTGGCTCAAGCACCTTCTGCGATGTTTTCCCTCAAAGTCCTTCAGAGTTTCCCTACGCAATGAAGAGCATTGTTGTCATCTATTGGTGGAGTTGATCTAAGTGATTCAACCGTGATATCCTTTTATTTGGAAACTCATCTACCAAGACTTCCCCACCAACTTTCCTTTCAAATTCAAGTTATTGTACGGGAAAAAAATATTTTTCATACTGTTAGTGATTAAGGAGCTTCAACCTGCATAATGTTTATAACTTGTTGGAAAGTTGTTGGTTCTCCTTCACTCAGTCAATCATGTAATAGTTGAAATGTTTTGACGGTGGAGGTTTTAAACCCTTTAGAGTGCTAACTGCATTTCCAGATGAATTAGAAGGTAAAACAATCACTGTTGAAGTAGAAGTTGTCGATGCACCCCTTGACTATAATCTTTTGCTAGGTCGTAGTTGGATTTATTCCATTTATGTTGTAGTTTCTACCTTTTTTTGTGTACTATGTTTCCCTCACCAAGGAAAAATAGTCACAATAGACCAACTCGCCTAATTTAATTATGATTCACACATTGGTAATGTTCCTCTCATACAAAATTCTCCATCTACTTATGAGGATGTTGGAGTGGGTCGTTTAAAAGATTCATCCTTAATGGAAACTTTTCTTCTCCCACCACATGACACTCCTCCTTCTGTTGCCCAGATAAACATGATTTCAACTAGTAATATTGGACCCCTTGACTCATATGATCCTTGGGTAGTACCGATTCCAACACAATATGACAGTTAGGGTGATCAAATGCCACTTAGTCCGATTGAATTAGATTATAAATCAATCTAGTCTGCCTATGTGGTTGCTTCTGATACTAATCACCGAATGAATCCGGTCTTAGATGAATACTCCCAATCCTATTGACTTATTTCTATGGAAGTTTGATGCAGGAGCATTAGTTTCCCAAACTAAATCATGAATGTCTAGTGAGACCTCTAGGTCTTAACATCAACCCAACGAGGGGCCATTGTAAAATATTATGTAAAAAGTACTTCATTTTTTAGTGTAAATAGTTAGGAATGTGTCTAATATTAAGTGTTAGTTAATGGATAATTATGAAAGAATCAATTTATGTAATAAATCCATGATGAATTGGGATGACTCGAGAAGATAGTGAATGAGTCATGAGATAGAGATAGAGGTGGATTTCTAAAAATTTAAGTGGTTTCACTAGTTTAGGATTTAGTTGTTGATTTGTAGGAATCTATTGAAGAGATGGATAAACTCTAACTTATAATTGAATTTGGGAGGAGTTCAGAGGGTGAGAAAATGGCCATTGAATGTTGTATCGGGCCATAGATAGTCTAGATTAGGTTTTAACTATACATGTACAGTTTTATTGTTAATGGAAAACAAACTCACTCTACTATGTGTCTAATTCTTCTTTACATTCTGTGTGTAACTATAGTGTGCATGTAATCCCTACAAAATCTTATTAAAGATTAAGAAGACTCTGGAAACCAGAGTACCTGTACATGTTTGACGCACGACAGTGTTGGAGGCATGCAGAAGTTTGTGTTAAGTTTGTGACAAGATTGAGCATGATGTCTGTGTAAATTGATTTGGAGATTGCTCTGTGACCAGAGTTGAACTCTGTGTATCTTGATTGAAGGACAGAGCATGAGGTTTTAAATCAAAGTGGAGTATGCAATATGTAGGCACGAGTTGATGAAGATGAGAATTACAAACAAAGAATGTATGAGGTTTCCTGCATAGAGAAGTTGCACGAAAAGGTTGGAGTGCCTACGTAGAGAGGACAGTTGGATGAGTTGTAAATTGCAAATGGTGAAGAAACAGGAAACCAACTGTTCCAATACTGTTCCAATGGGAAACGGGAAATGGTGAAGAAACGGGAAACCAACGGTTCCAATAATCAAATTAATCATTAACCATATTGATTAAAGAGTTAATTATACTTAAATTAAGCATAGTCAAGAGTAACTAATTAATAACAAATAATTAGTTAAGGTTATTTAATAACTAATTATAGTTTAGCTAATTTTTAGGATTA
>ML785947.1:120776-137424 GCA_009831015.1 Picea engelmannii
TGCTCCTCGTAGTACGCCGGTAGATATTTCCTCCTGAACCTTTCCTCGAAAAGTTCCCAAGATACCGTGTCTGGGGTAAGGTGCAGTTGTCTTTCCAGGTTACCCCACCAGTTCAGGGCACTGTCCCTTAACTGAAAAATGGCAATCTTCGCCTTTGAGTTGGATGCATAGTCTCTTAAGGAAAAACACCTGGTCATGCCTTCCAACCATGCTTCCACACGTTCACTGGTGCGACCTCCGGCAAACTCCGGAAGTTTGATCTTTTGCAACTCTCGCGTGATGTCTTCAGGTGGAGGTCCTCCCCCTGAATCCCTTGACGCTTCTGGATTACCCGTTCCAGGCGCGGTGGAGGTTCCACTTCAGCCCCTGTCGGTTGTTGCCCCTTTAAAGTCTCGTTGATGGCTTCCAACGAGCGCAGTATGAGAGCGAGTTCGGGCGATGGTGGTGGTGGTGCTGGCGGTGCTTGCGACGACGCTCCCTCACCTCGACCTCCTCAAGTCCTGACCATCCTGTGTGCTTTGACCTGCATCAACCAAAATTGTCAGGGCGAGTTCCAGGATGTTTTAAATTGGTGCTACAAAACTTATAAATAGGGTTAGGCGTAAGTTTTCTTTACTTGTCTGTAAACATACATTACTCCATTAGGGGATTGGCTCGGTTAGGGTTAGGTTTAAGCATCTAAGCTTCATTTCTTCGCTCCTATGAAAGTAACTATTGGTTCCTTTACCCTGTGGCTACGCTAGCTTTGCGCCTTACTCGCCACTTCCTAGGCTTACGCTCCTAATGCAATTGCTGCCTCGTTCCCACTTGTGCTAGTCTGAGCCCTTTTAATTTACGCTTACAATTTGATTAAAAATGACTTCCTTCTTTATGTTTATTAATTTGCGCCAAGATGCGTACACCTACTGACAATGGGCACAATCAATGATATTTTAATCTTAATTAACCTAAAACCATTATCTGATGGTTATGTACTGAAGATGTTGGCATATTCTTAGTCGTCCTCCAATATCAATGGGTCCGATTTATCATTCATAACTTTCTTGCATTTATCACAGCATTTGTTAACACGTTTACTTTTTAATATTTACCTAATCACATTAAAATGCTTTAAGGTTATATAATTACTACGTTTAATAATTAAATAAGATAAATCCGTGGAATCTAAATAATTATCCCCGTCTGCCAGTCGCGTTTCTACATTCGCCAACGCTATGTACCTTTCGGAATTAGTGTTCTTCTTAAGGCGCTTTACTTGGTGGGTGGTCTTGGGTATGATGGTTGAAGTGTTTAAATGTTAAATTAATTGTAAAAGAAACAACGCATGGCGCGTTGGTAGGGCGGATTTCGTAAAGACATTCATGGTGGAAGGAGGTCCGAGGTTCAATCCTCACGCACTCCATAAAAATTTATACTTAGCCCTAACTAATATTTTATTAAGCTAAATAACTTAACTTAACTTAGTTAATTAATTATTTAACTTCATCTTAACTTAACTTAATTAGTTTAATACTTTAATTATTTTTACTTAATTTTAATTTAGCTAATTTAACTTAATTTAATTTAATTAATTTTTCTTAATTTAATTTGAAATTTAAATACCATAATAATAATAAAAAAAATTAAACCTTATTTTAGAAATAAAAAAAATTAAACCCTTAATTTATTTCAATTAAAATAATAATAAATATAAAAAAAAATAAAATAATAGGAAGCCCACGTTTTATTTCTCGTGAGGCATTGGGCGTTGGCATGTGGCATGCGGCATGCGTTGTGTTTGCATGCATGCCTCGTGTATGTTACTAAACTTTTCTTTTATTAGTTGGTTTTTTAGCGCATAGAATTAGATCTGTGGCCACCTTGGCTTCACTGTAATGGTGCCCTCTCAAGACTCTGTGGAATTTCAGCAGTAGAGAAAGCACCAGGCAGAGAAACTTGTGCATACGGTTAGTTTTGCAAGCCATAGGGAGCACAGAACGATACTTCTGTGAAGGGAAACATTAGAAGATTGTTTTGGCATGGTGAATCTGTCTATGATGCCTGGTTTAGCTGCGTTTCTAATCCGGTCATTTTCTCTTCCTCACAAGAATACATGAGTCGTGCAAGAGGTATTCTTGTATTCACATAACACGCTGAAAACATTCCTGGCTGCGTTTTGTCTGCTCTGGCTTTTAAATTTTTTTTTTTTTCTTGGTGTATTTTCGTCATTTATTTTTATGTAGACAATTTGATCTCTTTGCTCACATATCAGCACCATCCAGACATGCAAGGATGCCTGTGATAAAAATGTATTTGTTTATTCTACATGCATATTTCTCTCCCTGACTTGATTCCCTCGGCATTTTGTCTGTTCAAAAAAAAAAAATGGTTGGTTGTGCTGTGGTTTCGGGAATAAGAAGAAGGAGACACCTAGAATGGTGTATGAGGTCTGTCCTACCTGTTCGTTTCATGTGAAAATAATGAAGAACAGTTGGGTTATTGGCTCATTTTAGTTTTGCTATACGAAGGAAGCATTGTGTTTTGTGTTTTTGTCGATAGAGTCAAAACCTCCTCATTGATTTTTTTTTTTTGGCTTTGTAGAGTAGGCTCTAATACAGCAGCCTTCAAGGCCCTTTCGTGAAATGTCTTCCTTACAAAACTTCTCATACCAACTTCTATGGAATTAACTGGATCCCGACAGACTGAAAGCTTGGCTGATGCATCATCAGTAAAAAAAAAACGGGTCCTCCACAGGTGATAAGAATATTGAACAACGGATGGAAAATCGGGAAGAAAATCCAGCATTATGACACTAAAAACTCTACTCTCTAGCACCAAAAGAATCCCTTATCTCCTATATTGAATGCAATATGGATAGCTTATGATTCAAAGGATCAATGGATTTTCCAGCTGCACAGTGTTTGGTCACTCCACCTCAACTATAAGCTCCAGGTTTTTTTTTCTTGTTTCATTGTTTACCAGAGGCTACCATCTAAAGCCTGCCTTGCTAAGAGTGGGCTAACGGATGGTCATTTCCTTTCTTGCAGCCAACCAAAAACAGTGAAGCACATCTTAAGAGAGTGCAAGTTGCAGCAGGGAACAGTAATGCATTATTTGGGAGTCAAAACTTCAGTTTATTTGGGAGTCAGTTCTGATATCGATGAGGTAAATACCCGACTGGAGAATGCTATAAAGAGATTGGGAGGAGAAACTTTGAGAGAAAAGCATGATGCTATAAATACCTCAGACCGTGCGGGGATATCTTAGTTGGGAGAGCGTCAGACTGAAGGTCGCATGTTCGACCCACGCTCACCGCAGTCCGACTTCGATCTCATGAAAAGTTAATTTTGCCATGAAGTTAAAATGCCGAGAAAAAACAAATAAATTTTGCAAGCTATTCAAAACCAACCAACAGGAAGAAGAGATCGCGTTGAATAAAGATTTGGTAGAGGCAGTGACTGCACAAAATGTTTCTGTGATGAAGAGTAATAGATTGGAATTTGCCAGGCAGAGGGATATGGCCGTGCTTGTAAGTGTTGCTATGGGCTTTTTGCCCCAATGTTCTGCTCAGGGAATATCCAATATTGCATGGCATTGTCCAAAATTGGTGGGGAATCTCTTTATTGGTCTGAGATGGATAGAATTGCAGAAGTTGCTCTGACAAGAATATCATAGTTCAATGCGCAGAATGTTTCTAATATAGCAGGTGAAACAACCCTAGATTTATGGTGGCCGGATTAATTTAACTAAGCTTTTTCATTCGATATCATATTGATTTTTTTTATTTTTTTTATAATCCCTTTTTTTTTTGTGTGTGTAGTGTTTGCCGTCAATTCTGAGCTTAAATGAACTGAGTTACTGTTAAATCGGAGAATGGGCGATGCCAGGAGAATGGGCGACCAGATAAATTTTACATGAAATGGCGAATACAAGTAAAGGAAGTGTCCTCAGTTGTTTTTTTTTTGTGCCAGCCATTGATCTTTCTTAGCGGCTTAGAATTGCTTATTTCCTTGTGTGTTTTGCAGCGTCTTCCCTAATTTGACCCTAAAACTAGTCTGCTGAAATTTGCAGAGATATTTGTGCCAAATATTCAGTTTTCGTTCATGACTTCTCAAATTTTAGTACCAGAAGCGCAGATTTTCACAGGCTGTTCAAACTCTCACGCGAATGGAAAAATTTTCACCGGAACCAAGCCTTGGTTGGTTCCTTCCTGATTTTCTACTTGCCGTGAGCAGTTTTATTGTTTGTAATTAATTTTTTTTTTGTCTAATGCCATTTCTCATGTTTTGTTTGCAGCAGTTAGGGCTTGGAGTTGTTTGCAGGTTAAGCGGAGGCAATTTGAGCTTGGAGTTTTGGCCCTTTAGGCCCAGTATTTCAACTAAGCTCTGATACTAGATGTAATGACCGGATTCGAATTAACGTTTAAATTTCTACCAAATTACTGTAATTTCTATAAGCTTTATAAAGAAGTAAAATTTTCATAATTTTCAGAATTATCTCAACACTTACGCACTTACGCAAGTAAAATTTGGCAATAAGTAATAAATCTAAGTAAACAATCCATAAATTTGAATTTACATACCTCAACTCTGATGCTATCTGTAGCTTTCTCCCTTCGCTTGCTTCCTTAGGACACCACCCCAAAACCAACCTCCCTGCCAACTAGTAGCGCCTAGCCCTAGGATCTCAATGGATATCCTAGCCCTCCGAGCCCAAAACCTCCGCATCCCCCCGGTGCACTGTAAATTCCACTCTGTCCCATACTCCCAACTCTCCCCAAAATCCTTTCTTCCCCCTCGTAAAATGAATGATCCTCCCAACTCCTTTCTTCCCCCCCTTATTCCTCCTTCACCACCCCCCTACATTAACTCCCACCTAACTCTTTATTACACCTTATCCCCCCTCCATTAATACCCTTATCCATTCATTCATTACTTATCCTAACGTATTGGATATGTTATCCCTTGTGGGATACATAACCCAGTACGTTAGGATAAGTAATGAATGAATGGATAAGGGTATTAATGGCGGTGGGATAAGGTGTAATAAAGAGTTAGGTGGGAGTTAATGTAGGGGGGCGGTGAAGGAGGAATAAGGGGGGGAAGAAAGGAGTTGGGAGGATCATTCATTTTATGAGGGGGAAGAAAGGATTTTGGGGAGAGTTGGGAGTATGGGACAGAGTGGAATTTACAGTGGAATTTACAGTGCACCGAGGGGCTGCGAAGGTTTTGGGCTCGGAGGGCTAGGATATCCATTGATATCCTAGGGCTAGGCGCTACTAGTCGGCAGGGAGGTTGGTTTTGGGGTGGTGTCCTAAAGAAGCAAGCGAAGGGAGCAAGTTGCGGATAGCATCAGAGTTGAGGTATGTAAATTCAAATTTATGGATTGTTTACTTAGATTTATTACTTATTGCCAAATTTTACTTGCGTAAGTGCGTAAGTGTTGAGATAATTCTGAAAATTCTGAAAATTTTACTTCTTTATAAAGCTTATAGAAATTACAGTAATTTGGTAGAAATTAGTAATTTGGTAGAAATTTAAACGTTAATTCGAATCCGGTCATTACAGGTATGTTCCTGCTATCAATTGGTATCAGAGCAGGAAGGGAGTAAGTTTACTCTGGTGAAGGAAAGAAACAAAAAGCAAGAAAGTTCTTTTGTGAGGGTAAGTAGACAGACTAGCAGTCTGTAAAGAAGAGGAGTTTTGCATGCAAGAGAAGAAGAGGCTTGTAGCCTGAGAAATGAGGTCTCTGACAAAGATATCTACATTGGGAGGAGAAACTACATGCAAGAGGTAGAAGAAGAGAAACACCTCAGCAAGAATATCATAGCCTTAGGAGCAGTGATGAAGGAATCCAGTGAGGGTGTTGTATCCTTTTCGTCACTTGAATGAGAAAAAGAGGGACACTTACAAGTTCAGTTGGGTTGGCTGAACATGACAGAAGTTAGTGCAAGAGTTAGACACATCAAGCAAAATAAATAAACAAACAACTAAGATAATAACAACTAAATAAAGAAAACTAAAGTGCATAAGGAAATTATAACCAAAATCAACCAAACAATTGACCAATATTCATGCCACCAATGGATAGATTGTATTAGTGGGAAAACACCAAAGAGAAAGGGAGACTTATGGGTCCCCTCTTCCTCCAAGGGAGGGCTCTTGAATCCCCTATGAGAGAGCTCTTCTTACAAATAGAAAACTTAAAGGAAACGGTGAAGAAATCCAAAGCTCATTCACTCAAGAGGTAAGGTGAATAGCGTAATGAAATAATGCTAGTATGCTCCAAGAAGGAAAGAGATTCCTTGTAGGGGAATAGAGGCAGCATAACAATACAAATAGATTCTTGAATTCATAGTGCACCCATGGCCTCTTTTTATAGAAAATCTTTGAGGCATTATCCAACCAGTCTTTAGTGTGAACAAGGGGTCCTTTAGGGAACCCTTAGGTCTTTGACCATCCCCCCACTCAGATTCAATTTGGATTTGAGGGTCAAACCGATTTGGGAGCTGAACCAGAAGTGGGTGGGAGGCCGACTAGAATCATAAATGCACCGTTCTCAGGTGTGCGCGGCTTTTTGCGTACACAATTGCGCATCAGGCACATGTGCACTTTTCCTGTGTTTTCAACTGGCGCATGTGTGCACGCTTTCTTTATATTTTGAGTGCATGTTGATTTTATAACCAGTTGTATAGTTTGTGCCCTTTGGAAATGCATTTTTTGGGCCATGAATGAGCTAATAGGTGTTTGGAGATGTTGGATTCCTGTAACCATTTGCGGATGAAATTTCAGTGATAACATATGCCCCCTGATGTATGAGGTTAGGAGCATACGTATAGCTGAAATACATCAATGTTTCTTCTACTGAGAGTACAATTGTAAGAAAGAGTGTTGAGAGGAATTGCAAGAGTGACCCATTGGAGAGAGAGGGGAACCGGTGGGACCCAAACCTTCTCGAGGTGTGGGAAAATAAAAACTATATACAAACGAGGTAGGCATGCCCCATGCTCGTGTCATGTAACTCAAATGTGTAAGATAGTAACTGAAGCTATATGTTGATGTAGATAACTGCAGCACCCTCCAGGGTGGTTTGATAATGCCAAATGACAATTCTAATGGTGAACATACTCTGAAAAGAGTCGATGACACTTGTAAGGAGTGTTGATGACTCGTAGGCATTGATGGCCCAATAAATTTTAGAGGTCTTCGGCTAGTATAAAACAACTGCAATAGTCATGAAGAAAGACCCACCGTAACATGATATTGTGTTGAAGTTGAATGATATGGGGGTCAATGACAACAGGGAGCAATGATGGTTCTCTCTATGTCATCCGAGACTCCTCGCTATAAAGGTAATGAGAGTCAAGATACTATCGCCCTTCTGGAAACTATGTTGATGTTGACAGAAAGGGAGACATGACTCCAAGAAGCAAAGGGCTTCATGAAATCCACTAGATGAGATCAGGAACTAGTGAGGAACATCGACAAAGTCAAGAGGTTGTGAGACTCAATACTTCCCTTAGTTGGGGATATATGTGAAGTATGAATGGAAGAAACCGTGGAACTAAATCTAGTGTCAGGGGGATGACTAGAAGTGGGTTAAATTGTGCCAGAGGTGTGACAAACTGGACAAACTCAGAGATCAGAGGTACATGGACTATGGAATACTCGGGGTTTATGGACGATGTCAACAAGAGTAGAAGGTAATAGATACCCTAACCAAGGGTGATAGGGGTTTCTTTGCCAGAAAAGAAGGTCTCTAAAGGCAACAACAAAAAAATATGTAAATGTTGGAAATAAAAGCTTTGTACAATTGCCAAATGAATAAAGAATAATTTGGGATAATTGTGCAGATACAGAAATGGGTGCCCTAGTGTAAGATGGCTTGTCTTGTGAGGGCGCAAGTTGCGGGGATAACTGGTGGAGGGTGGGGGGCCCATAGGTGGGTTTTTGTATGAGGTAAATGAATGGAGGGAAATCTACAAATGGGCAAATTGACAGTGGATGAAATGGAGGGTTAATGATATTGCAGAGGTGCAGTCAAATTAGAATCGTGAGGAAATATCTTGGGAGTCTATTTGGGAAAGATAGCAAAATAAGGAGAAGGAGTATGTGTTTGATTCTCGAACATGTGTGAGACTATCGAGACTCCCATCGCTAGGGAGTGAAAGCAGCATGAGTGTCAAAGTGCCAAAAGGGGACTATGAATGGGACAACTCATTTAGGGGAGAGTGCTACTAGGTGATAGTACTTAAAATGCAGTGGAGGTGAGAGTACTGCAGAGTCGGATGGGGGAATCCTATAGGAAAATGTTGGAGGGTGTGACTGGGAGATGCAATTGATATTCAAAGGGAATGATTACATGCCAGTGTCGATCATATACCTACAAGGGCTATGTTGATGCAGGATGACCAAGCACCTACACATCTGAAAATTGAATACTCGACGTGAACAATATCGAAAGAGAAAGAACATGTAATAGTTATTCGATAATTTTGAACATGAGCATGCGTACCTAGGCGTGTTGTGAGAAAAATTCTCCGCCGAGGAAAAGTGAAAATGATCACCCGAGGAAAATGACTGTGTAAGTGGCCGAAAATGGTTCGGAAAATGGAGCTTATGGGCTCTTGTACCAAAAAATGAAAGTAGGAAAAAGGGATTAGATATGGATGGTGGGCCCATAATGCCATCCCAGTTGCACCAATACTATGGGTGATCAGACAATAGATTGGTGGGAGGACATGGACCTCCCCTTTTATTGAGGATTGATGAAGAAAGATAATGAATTACATTCACGAGAGCATTGGTATGGAGTGTCGGAGGAAGCTCAGGTAGATATGTGTGGCATTCTATGGCTAATCTGTGGCGGATGTATGGGATCAATGGGCAATGATGAGTGTAATGCCCATATTCTGCGCATATGGCATAGGAGAAATTGGTTCGTATATTTTGTTTGTGTGTGATTGATGACTCCATAGTAGTGTGGGATGTACTTGGTGGAGTGGCAAGAAAAAGGGGTGTTTGAGGAAGCTGGATAAAACTATGTAGCTCAGGAAGAGAAGGACATTTGTGAGTGGGGTGTCCTTTTCTTTCACATAAGGCACAAGGGAGTTGAACTCAAGGAGGTAGTGGAGCAATGGGGTCTTTCATCTTCCATCTTCCCCCAACCACAATAGTGGTGCCGACAATTGGGGGTGAGAGTGGTGTGGCTAGAGTTAGTACTGGGATATGCATCCGGATTCCATCTAACTGAGGAGGGAGGGATGGTTGAGGAACCATCTCAGGTGGATGTAGATACCATACAGGGATGGTGAGTACCATGTTCAGAAGGGTAAGTGTTGTGGCTACCTAGAATGCTTTGACTCCAGGTGGGGGGTAGAGAAAGGGAATTTGGGTAATGGCCTCGGGGATTGTTTTCCAAATCAGGATTTTCCCATGGAGAGGGGGGATATCTGTGATAAGTGGTGTGGTGGTGCTCTCAGAGAACTCCTGAGGTAGTATTTATTTAACTGGTGGAAATTTGATATGGGGAGGGGACTCAATGATAGGATTCTTTTCTCTGATGTATGTTCCTTTAGAGTAAACTACACACACTTGTGCTGAAGAATATGGGTTTAGGAACAGTGGTGCTCCCTGATAAGTGTTGAACATGGATGGGTCTTGGAATAATCCAGGGCCAATGTTGACAACTGGAAAATCATCCGAGCTAACACAGACAAGAGGGAGGATGTTATCGATTTTGGCGGAATGGTTAGGCTTGTAATGTGTAAGTTGGTCGATGGTGACGATATTCCCATGATGGGGGGACATCATCGTATGAAACACAAAAAAGGTGACCGCCTTCATAGTATACATGTAGTTGCATTCAAACAAGATATTGTAATCAAGCTTGGCATCGATAACTTCAATGTCAATGAGGATGATTTTTCCCCCAATTTCTATGGGGACATTTTGAAAAATCCATGCATAAAATGTTGGTCGACCATCGTAAGCTCGAAGGGTGATGGCAGAGGGTACTAGCTCAGGGGAGCCAATTTTATGCCATACGTGTTTAGACATGATGCATGTGGATGCACCTTCATCAATGATACACCGATAAACTGTGATGTTCTAGACCTTAACTGGTATCTAGAAGGCTACTTGGGTGGGAAGATGTGGTTCTCTGTTATCTGAATCAAATGTGATCAGCTGCATGTCAGTTGGATCGATTGCCCCCAAGGCAGAAAACAAGGATTTTCGCTGTGATGGACAGGTTTGGAGGACCTCCAACACATACATGGTTGCGGGAGATTGGGATAAGTCATCAACCATACTATAATTATGAGCATCCATAGCATGAGGGTTATGCACATTCCTCTATAAAGGCATACATGGGATGCGGGGAATGGGTTCTGCATTAGGACATGAAATCATCAATGGTTGTCTTGCAGTAGTTGGTAGTTTTTTCGAGGTGGTTGGGGTAGATTTGGGAGGCATACCGTATTGATGGTTGCGGGTTTGCAGAATAATTTCTTCGCTGGTGAGGAGGACACTGCGATCAATTGAATTCCTGGGTTGAGTGGCACCCGAGTTTGGATATTGCCCCATATGTGGTGGGGCAGGGTTGATCACTTGTTGGGTGTTCATCACACCTTGGTATGGAATGGGGTTTTGCGAAAGATCCAGAGGCGGTGGTTGTGAATACTATTGTGGGGCCTGCTGAGGGGAAAGTGGTGTCGAAGAGCCCTGTGAGTTCATGGATTCCCTCATCCGTTGGAGATCAAGAATTTGGGGGAAATGATGAGTATAATGTCCATACTCACAACATATAGTGCAATGGAAGTTAGTTTGAAGTTTTTTGTTCTTCCGTTGTCATGGTTGATTGTTATTGGTGCCCCATTGGGGGTCTTGGTATTGGTTTCCCCCAGTGGGATGGTTGTGGGGGTCATTCCCTCCTGGTCCTGGGTTGTCATTGTTTCGATTTTTTCCTTTCTTCTTATGAGTCAGATTGGCCATATTCAATTGTTCAAATGTATGAACCTGTTGAATGGAAAGGGCTGAACAAAGTTGACGTCGGCATGTGGTTGTCTCAGTGGAGGATTAATCGGCCGGGAGGACCAAGAAATGGGAAATATGGATTGTTCTATGGATAGGATCCATATGACGTATAGGAAGTAGAGGTACTTCCACTGCTACTAGGGTTATATCCAGGGGTTGGGGGTGGACCTGTACTAGATTAAGAGACTGGATACAACATGGGTATTGGTGGGGGTGCTCCCAATGACTGAGGGGGAACAACATGATATGACTGTTGGTAAAGGGGAGGAGGGTAATAATATGGAACTCCATATATCAACAGATATTGGGGTGTACCATACATAGGTGATGGTTGGAAGTATGGGTTGTGGTGTGTTGTGGTACCAATCAATCCATCCACCAGGTGAGACATCCTAGGTTTGTCCTGGCTGAATGGTATGAGTCTCAGGGTGTCAGGCAGTACCGTATATAAGTATCTCGACTATGAATAAATGAGTTTGTACTATTGAGCCTTGCTGATGGATTCTTCTTCACTTTGGGGGAAGGTAGAGGACACATCTTTGGCAAGGAGAGGGACGAGTTATCTAAGAAACCAATCGAGGCAGTGTTGTTTGGTGGTTTCATATTTGCATAAACCACATCACCGATGCCATTCATGAAAGTGGTCGGAGATATGTGTGGCTGAGGTTTGTTTAAACTCAGAGAGTAGTTTGAGACCATTGTCATGGCAAATTGGTAGTTGAAAGAAGGTTAAAAAAAAATTGGCTAGTGATTCAAAAGTCACATGGGACCCTGATATTTTGTCTGCATATCACTTGGTTGATGGGCCTATGAGTGTGCGCTAGAATAAATTTAATCAGACTGAGTCATCCATGATGTTTTTTTGAATAGAACCATAGGTGAAAGGTCATGACATGGTTGGTAGGATCTTCTCCCGCATTTCCTTCAAACTTGGGAATGTCTGAAGGTAGTTTGGTAGGCATTGCAGGCCATGTGGGGCCGTTCAATATAGGATCACTTGTGAGATTTCTCAGATCCAGTATGTTGAGGGAGGCCAAATATGGTATTGGGAGTGGCAGTGAAGGATTAGTTCCAGCCATGGTGTGATTGGTTTGTGAACCTGACCCTTGAGGGGTGTTAGGTGGGGTTGTACTTCCCCCTGCTTCCTTATAAAGGAGAGTCAGTGGATGGTTGACCTTGGGAAGTGGACCCAAGTAAAGTGGAACCAAGCAAAGCTGACCCCAATATAATAGCACTCACATGGGTGTGAGAGGATTGAATCGATGAGTTGGAAAGACTAGGAATTCCTCCTAAAAGAGGAGGGAGTTTCTACAAGCGTCTGGAACGACGGGGATTTTGTGGGTCCCCTATGATGTCTGAATACTAAAGTGAATGTGTGCTAATGGTGATTAAAGAAACAAAATGAACCAGAGTCTTTGTATAATTTTGGACCTTCACAATATATCTCACAATCGCATGTAATCACAAGAACATTATACATAAATCAATTGACAAGAAGCATATATGTGGGTAGGTGGATTTTTTCTGTGTGGGAGAACAAAGAAAACAAATTCTTGTATCCTAAAAAGACGTAACATCCTTCCTCTCAAATAGCACCGGACCTTCCAATAGTACTCAACAGTGGGGTTTGAAGCCACCAGAAGAGGAACTAGTGAAGGATGAAATAATCAATTATAAAGAGGGGTAGAGGGTACATATCCAGAAAGAGCTGGCAATATTTCCCAATAGCCACACAAAATCTGATCAAGGTGCAATTGCAACCCACAATTTCCACCTGGGTAGATGTCCTAAAATTTGATCACTAGGTACCTCAGTCAAAGTGCGACATTTAGATTTTCGACCTCAGAAATGGGTCATGGGCTAGATCCCATCCAAGAGGTGGGTGCGTCAAGGGGGGATACACAGAACAAACAAACCTCATCCTTCGACCCTTCACGAGTTTCTCCCTGCCTTATAGTGTTAGGAACACTTGAATTGGAGGATTTTAAAGTTCCCTATTTTTCAACTTCTAATGTTTGAAGACGTGAGAACTAGATAATGAGGAGTTATTTGGATGCATATCCACGAGATCCTACCTAGGCTAAAAATTTCTTTTGGCACCTCCCTTGGAGGAAAACTTAGTGAGTTTTTAGAAAACTTTAGATGTGGTTGTTTGAGATATTGGGGGTGTGAACCAATATCGTTTGAATTAAGTGAGAGTGGATAATTCCTTCAAGAAAAGGGCAGGGCATTTCAGAACCCCTTTGGGGGAAACTTACTTCAACCTCCACAATTCGAGATGAAACTATGTGAGTGAGTAGTGACTTTGTGTGTGAGAAAGTGATAAAATGTGCCAAAATTTTAACAAGTTAGGTGTCACCTTGCAACATGTGGACTTCGTGTGGTCCTTACAAGTCTTGATTACTTATATTACTAGATGCCATTGGTACAACCTTGTGGAATTTTTAAGTTCCTAGAGAACTAGCATGTGGACATGTGGGTCCTTACCAATCCTTAAAACTCCCTAGTGTGATTTAGTCTAAGAAAGCTTTAAAAACTATCCTAGATTGAAATCATGTGGGCATGTATGGTCCCGTTACAATAATATTTAAACTTCCCTAGTGATGTAAAATAATAAAGTAGCTTCAAACTATCCTATCTTTGCAACATGTGGGCATGCATGGGGCCTTACAAATTTAATATGTTTTGAAAAAGAAACTAAGAGGGGGCCCTAGGAGGGATTTGTACTCTTCTAAAGATTTTGTTTTTAAGGGAGATGAAATCTTCCCTCAATCATTTTTTTGATTCTCAAGATCGCCCTATGGTGTGAGAGAAGATCATACTCGATGATTGAAGTTTGATTTCTGATCCCAATGCAAGTGTTTATATATGTGATAGTGAATGATTCCAGCATAACTTTTACAATCAAAACAAGCCATCCATGTGGAAAAATGAAAACAAAAAGAGGAGAAATATGGATTTTAACCCCTAAGTGCCTATGTTTTGACTAAACCTTCATGTGGAGAGGGAATCTAAGTGTGGTTCATATTACAAATTGCATGGAATCAATATTCAGAAGGCTAAGGGCCTTCAAAACACCACAAAAAACCCATATAATGTTGGATTTCTGGATAGATACGTGGGTCACAGAGTAGACAGAGGCGCATGTGGTGCCAATGCATAGAGAAAAAATGACATGTTGGTGCAATGTGCACAGAATGCACTGATAAACACAGTTCTTTTGGCACACGTGCTTGGAAGACGCGCCTGTGGGCTAGAAAACTCGTGCATGTTCTGATACACGGTTGGGAATTTTTAAAAAAATGAAATTCTCTTATTCCAGCTTTGAATTTAGATTTTTGCAGGTAGGATTGGGCCAATTATGATCCCTGCAAGGTAAATAGATAAAAAAGAAGTGATCAAACAACCCAAATAGGGAGGAAATTGATACCTTATCCCCAGTATGGTCGCCAATCTGTTGTATCATTTTCGTCACTTGAATGAGAAAAAGATGGACACTTGCAAGTCCAGTTGGGTCAGTTGAACAAGACAGAAGTTAGTGCAAGAGTTAGACACATAAAACACAAGAAATAAACAAACAACTAAGCTAATAACAACTAAATAAACAAAACTAAAGTGCATAAGGAAATTAGAACCAAAATCAACCAAACAATTGACCAATATTCATGCCACCAATGGATAGATTGTATTAGTGGGAAAACACCA
Source organism: Picea engelmannii (assembly GCA_009831015.1). Taxonomy (NCBI): domain Eukaryota; kingdom Viridiplantae; phylum Streptophyta; class Pinopsida; order Pinales; family Pinaceae; genus Picea; species Picea engelmannii. Next base: position 135,497 of record ML785947.1, read on the forward strand.
AAGAGAAAGGGAGACTTATTAGTCCTCTCTTAATCCAAGGGAGGGCTCTTGAGTCCCCTATGAGAGAGCTCTTCTTTCAAATAGCAAACTAAAAGTAAATGGTGAATAAATCCAAAGCTCATTCACTCAAGAGGTGAGGTGAATAGCTTAATGAAATGATGCTAGTATGCTCCAAGAAGGAAAGAGGTTCCTCGTAGGATAATAGAGGCAGCATAACAATACAAATAGATTATTGAATTCATAGTGCACCAATGGCCTTTTTTTATAGAAAATATTTGAGGCATTATCCAACCGGTCTTTAGTGTGAACAAGGGGTCCTTTAGGGCACCCTTGGTGTTAGAAAAACAGGACCGCGGAGCAATAAAATAAAACAAATGCAGAAACAAAACATAGAAGACACACAATACAAGAGAGACACAGATTTATGTGGTTCACCCAGTGTGGGCTACGTAAACCAAAGAAATTGCCAGGTCCTTCCTTTATTATTATCCAGCAAATGAAGGGATACAACCTACAACAAAACCCGTTGTAACTTCCTCTTCTTTCTCTCACAGTCTCCTCTCTCAGAATACAATATTCACCACCATCCATAGCCGCAATACATTTCCCTCATAAAAGAGGGTTTCCTTCTAGGGAAAAAACCCTAACATAATCTCTATCGTTAGATCTGTGACCTTATAATGAACGGTCCAGATTTACAATGAAATTGCAATATACTTTTACAGGGCAATTTTTGCTTCGGGGGCTTCGCCCCCGAACCCTCGCTGGGGGCCCACTTGCCCCCAAACCCCCAAGCTGAGGGGATAGGCCCCCCAGAACCCATAGAGGGGGTACCCCCTCTGTACTCCCTCGCGTGGAAGAGTGTACATACTTCTGGGGTGTAAATACTTCATGGGGTATAAACATGGTTGAAAGTAAAAGACCTATAAATCAAGAAGATAATTAGGCTCCACAACCAACAATCTCCCACTTGGAGACTGATCTCAACAACTCCACCGCTGTTGTATATGATGGACTCTGAACCTTCTTGGACCTGGCAAATTTCTCATTTTCATCTTCATTCTTGAAGACCAACTGAAACTGAGCAAGAACTCAGTTTCTCCCTGGTTACTCCCTTTGTTAACATGTCTACAGGATTCTAGCTAGTGTGTATCTTTTCCAGCTTCAATTGTCCATCTTCCAAGGCAGATTGTCTGAAGTGGTACCTCAACTGTATATGCTTAGTCTTTGAATGGAAGGTTGAGTTCTTTGCAAGGTGAATGGCACTCTGACTATCACAGTACAACTTGTTGTTCTCCTACTTCTTTCCCAATTCCTCCACAAACCTTTGTAACCAAATCATCTCTTTACTAGCCTCTGTAGCAACAACATACTCTGCCTCTGTTGTTGAAAGTGAAACAACCTTTTGCAGTTTTGAAATCCAACTTACTGTTGTTCCACCTATAGTAAAAACATACCCTGTGGTGCTCCTCTTGCTGTCTTTATTACCTGCCATATCTAAATCAACATATCCCTGTAGAAAAGTGTCTAAACCTCCAAAACATAATGCATGTGTTGTAGTACCTCTCAAATACCTGAGAATCCACTTTACTTCCTTCCAATGTTCTTTACCTGGATTTTTCATATACCTGCTCACAACTCCCACTGCATGTACAATATCTGGTCTTGTGCAAACCATTGCATACATCAAGCTGCCAATTGTTGATGAATATGGGACCCTAGACATGTATTCTATCTCCTCCTATGTCTTGGGACACATTTCCTTAGTTAATTTGAAATGGCTGTAAAAAGGTGTACTAACTGGTTTTGCATTCTGCATTCTAAACCTCTCCAACACCTTCTCTGTGTACTCACCCTGAGACAATGTCAGTTTGCGATTTTTCCTGTCTCTTGTTATTCTCATACCAAGGATTTTCTTTGCAGCACCC